>OZ020312.1:53442216-53786397 GCA_963971305.1 Arcuatula senhousia | reverse complement strand
ATAAACTGAAAAAAAAGTAAAGATATTGTATATGCAATTATTTAAGAAAAAAACATTACTGAGGTATAATTAAAAACGAAAGAATATGGAATATGTGTCAGAAAGACACGATCCACATATTAAAATGATTTTGAAAAATGTACAAAAGCAAAATTTCACTGCGTGTGAAGCGCTTTTCTGGATAACCTTCATCAGACACGCTAGGAGTAAAAGGTAGAATATTAATCAGATCAATAAAACAAAAACAGAAGTCAAAAATATTACAACAATGACCGAACAGATAAATTTATCAACTGAAGCACGGGGAAGCTTTCTACGACATCCACACGGCACTAATGACATCTATTATATAAGACAAAACGACCATGTTGGCTAAAAAAATAGATGATAATTGGGTGGGAAACGACAATTAAAACATCCGCAACGGAAAGCAGTCAGCATCCTTCAATGTGACCACCCCTGGTAAGCCTCACTTGGATGAGTTCACGAGAGATGAGCAAACCCATGATACAACCCTTATATTAAAGTTAACTAAAATGTGAGAAAACCTTCACCAATGGTTATAATATTCAGCAATATTACCCCTCAAGTCAAATGTTACCTTTAATGTTTACATTTTTACATGTAGAGTTGTTTTACATTAGCATTGTTGACTAAAAACCGGTGCACTTCATTTTGAGCGAATTGACATTTCAATTGAGCGAGAAAAAAAGTTTAATTTGAGCGAGGGAAAAAAAATAATTTTAGCGAAATTTTTTTTGTACAGGTAAATTTTGTTTTTACAGGTAACTATGAAGATCATTTTCAATAGTATCTTTATATTTACAAGAAGATTTCGCATATAGATAGAACAAATTACAAACAATAATATGTTTATCAAAATTTTAAATATCTTTTTCAAAGAATAAATAAATTTGATTAAAATACTGCAATTTGATTGGAAGAAATTTTTTTTTCATATCCCAATGAAAAAAATCATGGGGAAACGCCCACTTTTAACAGGAAGTGCAACCTATTTAGTTCTTTTATGAGTAAGATTTTCATGTTTTTTTAATCGTTTTGAAAATTTATTTATAAGGAATGACTGTCATATTTTTTTTTTTCATTGGGGATATGAAAAGAAAAGTTTTGCTCATTAAGTATAATCCGCGTCGCGGATATACAATATGCATTTTTTTTAACCCCAATGAAAAAAAATAATAACAGATAGAAATAAAGGGGGAAAGAAATCTATGAGGCCCCGTTTTATACTATTTATTCACCTTTTTATATCAAAAATATCAGAAATATGAATCTTGATAGCAGAAAATCATTTAAAAAATGCACAATATAAATTGAGCATAATAAAATCAAAAACATAAACGTTGCACAAATTGCGTATTACATAAACCGTTAAACGAAGAAATAAAGGTAATAACCAGAGAATTGGTGGATCGCAATGGTCCTGACTTGGTACAGGCATTTCAAACAAAATGGTGGGTTAAACCAGGTTTTATGGCGCCAAACCTCCCTCTTCCATTGCGATCTTAGGATCCGGTAATGACCATAGAACACAACATAGTTGTGAGACACAATAGGGATATTGAGGTGATCATCTCAGTACAGCAGACCAGTGAAACACTAATTAAAACAATTAACCACTATATCTTTTAACTCAATTTCGAACTTTTCTACTAGTGGCTGATAACTAAGAAAGAATTTTTTTAGGGATCGTACGAGACATATTTTCTTACAGCCCTGCTCCAAAAGTCGGTCACGAAGAAATCGGTGTCTGATTAAAAAATCTGTGAAATGTGTGCAAGCTCTGGCATATCGAATAAGTTGTGAAATATAAACACCGTATGCAGGGGAAGTAGGTATATTGCTCTGTAGATTAGGAAAATTAATAATTTGAAAATTAAATCGTCTCTTTTATCGTAAAATTTTGTACTGAGATGACCACCTGGGTCAAATTCGAGGTGCAAATCCAAGAAAGACGTGAAGCAATTTGATTTGGTGGTCTCTTTAATCCAGTCCAATTCTGGAGGATATATTGAAGGAATCCCTCTACCAAATGAAGTGTTATTGACAGAAAGGACATCATCAATATATCTGAATGTAAGATTAAATGACCTTGCCTCTTTCATCTTCTTGTTCTTTACGAGTCCCTGAAGAAATTCAGTCTCGTAAGAGTATAAAAACAAATCGGCGAGGAGAGGAGCACAGTTTGTGCCCATTGGAATGCCGATTTGTTGTTGAAAAATCTCTCCTCCGAAGGTGACAAATATGTTGAATGAGGATATCAAGCATACTGCAAACTTGTTCCAGTGTGTAACAAATTTTATCTTTGAACGATGTGTAGAGTTATAACCCAAAACATCCAAAAGGTAAGAATGACTAATGCTGATTTTTTTAAACATTTTTGTTGAAATGTCATCTTATTATATTTACTGTACATTCTTTACAAATAACTTCATTTATCTATAGGTGTATCACTAACCTTACTAAGAAATTTACAAAGAAAACTTGCTGGAATAAAACAGGAAAGCGGGTAAATGGCGATCCTTAAACATTCACTAAGACAATATACCAACGAGCATCGATTCATCTGAACACCTGCTTACTACAACAGAAAATAATAATAATACACCAATTTGTACATTTCAAAATGTCTGTGTATATTGGATAAGGTTGCTATCTATGCTGCAACGACGATAGTAAAATGATAAATTGTTTTATAGCATGAATTTCAAAAAGTTCATGTATTTGCTTTTTCTTGCTTTTTGCTTTTCTGTTTTTATTAGGTCGAAATTAAAGTTATTTGAAAATCATTTTCAAAGTTTAAGGTGGAAAGTTGGTCTCATTTGAAATAGTATGGTTTTTTTTATTTGTTTCTTCATTTATTTGAGGCAGACTTCCTACTGTCACTTCTAGACAAAAAAAGATTGTAAAATAGCCCTCTCTTTTAATCTTACTTTCCGCTTCATTGATTACGTGTTTTTACTAATAAAAAAATCTAGATCAAATTGCCCTTAAATAAATTTCTAATATTTAAATGCTGCTGATGAGAGGTTTCTCATCGAAATATCGATATACAGCATAACAGTTTTTGGTATTTGTGTTTTGATGTAGTTTTAAAAATAATGTACTGTATATGTAATGTATGTCTTTTTGGTTAATAACAATCCTATGTAATTTTAAAACGAACATCAACAGGCTAAATCTCTAAGAAAAAGTAACAGTAAAGACTTTTGGAATTTATTGAAGCCAAAACGTCCAAAGGGCTCATCAGATATTGCGCTCGACTCCCTATTTAATTTTTTCAAAGATCTGAATACCAGTGATGATGAAGAAGAACGGGACTCTTATGTACACGAATATGTTAACGATTCTTTAAATGCTGTCATCAATGGTGAGATCAAAGAAGATGAAATTCTTAAATGTATTAATAAGTTAAAAAATGGTAAATCCTGTGGCGATGACCTTATTGTGAATGAATATATTAAGAATACTAGTTCACAACTCATGCCAATTTATGTTAAATTATTCAATATTATTTTTGATTCTGGAATTGTACCTGAAATTTGGTTAGTAGGAAATATACTTCCTTTCTATAAAAACAAAGGAGATAAATCTGATGCAAAAAATTACAGACCTATTACTATTCTAAGTTGCATGGGTAAATTATTTACATCTATATTAAATGCAAGGTTAACATCCTTCTTAGAAGATTTTTCGCTATTGAATGAGAATCAATTTGGCTTCCGACATGACTATTCTACTGTAGATGGCATTTTTTCCTTACATTTGTTATATGAACTTCTTAGACTGAAAAAGAAGAAACTTTTTTGTGCTTTTATTGATTTTGCTAAAGCTTTTGACACAGTTTGGCGCCCAGGTTTATGGTCTAAACTATTAGAATCTTCCATTGATGGCAAAATGTATAACGTAATTGTAAATATGTACAGTAATATAAAATCAAGAATATTTAATGGTGTAGAATACTCTAGCTTTTTTCCTTGTAACGTTGGAGTCAGACAAGGTGAAAATCTGTCTCCCGTATTAATTTCTCTTTATGTCAACGATTTAGAATCTTACATGGTAAATAATAACATTTGTGGTTTACAAACCCTTTCAAACGATATTGAAACAGAACTTGATAAATATATCAAGCTTTTTATTATACTATACGCAGACGATACTGTACTTTTGTCAGAATCTAAACTCGATCTCCAAAATCAGCTCAATTGTCTGAGTGAATATTGTTCTATCTGGAAACTAAAAGTCAATGCTGACAAAAGCAAAGTAGTTGTCTTTTCCAAAGGAAGACCACAAAATAATTTAAAGTTTACATATAATGGACAAGAATTAGATATTTTAAATGAGTTTATGTACCTTGGAGTAGTCTTTTCTAGATCAGGAAGTTTTGCTAAAGCGAAAAAATATAATGCAGATAAAGCAATGCGTGCAATGTACGACGTCATTCGAAATGGCAAGTTGCACAACTTGTCCATAGAGTGCCAATTAGATTTATTTGACAAGGTTATTCAGCCAATTTTACTTTACGGTTGCGAGTTATGGGGAACGGGAAACAACGCAGTCATCGAACGGTTACATCTTAAATTCTGTAAACTACTTATGAGTGTCAAAAAGTCTACACCAGATTTTATGATTTATGGAGAGTTAGGACGTTACCCCCTTGAAATATGTATAAAACTTAGAGTTATTAAATATTGGTCAAAGCTCATTAGTGGAAAAGACGAAAAAATACCAAGTATTCTTTATCGTCTTGCGCACAAGAACTTTGCTAATATTCCATGGCTAAAATATGTTAAATCCATACTAGATGATTGTGGGAAATCATATGTATGGAATGAACAATCATTTACTAGAACATCTTGGTTATACTTCTCTATTAAACAAACCCTCTTGGATAATTTTAAACAGAACTGGCTTTCCAAGGTACACGAATCTCCAAAAGCTCTTAACTATAGGATTTATAAAGACAAATTAGAATTTGAACTTTACTTTAATATTCTAAATGATAATTATGCTAAAACACTTTGTAAATTTCGTACGATGAACCACAAACTGCCCATAGAGTCTGGTAGATGGTTAAATATTCAAAGAGAGAATAGAATTTGTACACTTTGTCAAAATCAAGGGGGCTCCCGCAGGGTACCCCCCTCAGGTCGCAAGGTCGCTTTTAAAAGGGGCCTGAGGTCGCAAGGTCGCTTTTAAAAGGCATATTTTGGCGGAGGTCGCAGGTCATTTTTTGGCATAGGTCGATTTTATGAAGTGTAGGTCGAAAGTCGCCCTTAAAAAGCTCTCAGGTCGCAGGTCGTTTTTAACCCTGCGGGAGCCACATCAAGATATAGGGGACGAATTTCATTATTTATTACTAAATGAATTAATGAATAGTAGCCATCCACCAGATCTCGTAAAGCTATGTAAATTTATACATATCATTAATAAAAAGATAGAATCTCCTGGGTAATAATTTTACTGTTTATAAATATACATGTGTACCTCCAAGAACTCATCAACTATACAATTTTATTATTATAGTGTAACCAATGTATGGAAGGTGCGCTGCGTAAAAACGATTGAGAAGTACACCCGCTATAATTGATTAGTGCTTTTATGGTGGCTTGTGGGTAAATCAGACGAAAAAGACACCCGAAATTGGGAATTTACATCTAAAATGCAAGAAATATGCATAACAGTAATGTTTGTTAACTGGAAACTATTATTAAGGCATTCTTGTTACTAATGACTTAAAATTGGCTTTAATTTAGTTCTTAAAATACAACTTAAATACTTTTTTACATAAATATTCCGAAAATCACGTATATAAAACATCATAAGTATCTAAAACATTATTTTTTATCCCAAAGATAAGCTACCAAAATAACAATATATTGAAGGATGGAGAGTCGTTTTATTGTGCCCTTTAAGGATAAAACACGACATCGGTGCACAAGTTGTGAAGTACATATGCGAAAGTTTTTTAGTACATCCGCACAAGTTGAATTGTACATCTTTAAACGATTGGCGAAAGTTGAGAAGTGCAAATGCGACAGTTGAGATGTACAACTGCTTTAGTTGAGAAGTACAACGAAGAGTTGAAAGTACCAATAGGTAGATATTTTTTTTTGCTTTACCTCGTTACGATTTAAGTCACATTGGTGGATTTTCAAGTTTTGTAAGTGTGTTTTGTTTTCTGTTATCCGATTATGTTTGCTAGATTCGTCTGATCTTTCTGAGTTACCCATTTTTACATCTGCAAATACGACTTTTTGTTTAAATAATAATATTTCCAGACGAAATCGAAATGAAATAGTCAATTTTCAATAAAAAAAAATAAAAAATAAAAAACTGTCCATAAATCATTAGCTTTTTCATGTTTGGACCATATTGTTTGATAATTGATCAAATAAAAGGGAGTCGGCGGTAAAGTTGTTAACGTGTCGGGCCACTAACACTGAGTCTCGTGGTTACATCCTCGTCTGAGGTGAAAATTTCATGAACCAATTTTCCGACTCTCTTCTCAACACCATTTGTGAGAGTGGTTTCGAGGAACGATGCCCAGTCCTTCGAAATGGGCAAAAAGATGTCCTTTTTTAATACGGTGAGAGGAATATCTTATGCTCGCTTTAAAAGTTCTTTAAAACTTTAAAGGACTCTCTTGTTTGTTCGTGCTTGTTTTGTTATGTAATGACCGATTTTGCCTTCGCTCTTCTTGACTTTTGGCTTCGGACTGCCCGATTGTCGTCTCGCTCGCAAACTGCAAGACAAAATTTTGTAGCGATATATACGGTTTTCAAGTTACATGTATTTGTAAAATATAGTGATTTTTATGGTCCCAAAAATGCGAAAATTGTCATTTTATGCCACCCGCGACGCCATATCGGGGGCACTATGTTTTACTTATGCTCGTACGTCCGTACGTATATGTATAATTCCGCAAATCGTTTCTAAAAAACCGTAAATGGAAATGAGTTGGTACTTGGTAGGAAGGTTCAGTATGACAAACAATGCACCCTAAGCCATAAGCGACTCTCAGATCTGTAGGACTTTCAACTTTTTATTTGGGACCAACGGGCAATCGTACTCTGGGGATTTTTTGTTATTGTAGCAATCGTACACTTTGAACCAGAAAACGGTACCATTCTTTCTTTATCTTTTTTTATCTAAAATCGTTGTCATTTTCAACCAAATTTCTAATTCATACAGCTGAACCGCCGGGATGACAGGAGAGTTCCACTCTAATGTCACAGCGGGAAAGGGGAGATAACCGAAATGGCGTCGTCATTGAAAATGACCCCAAACGATCGCTGCATAAAACAACTCGGATCTAGCGTATACGAAATATTTTGGAATTGTTTTTTATATTAAATAAAACAGTATTTAAATGCCGACTTATTTCACCAAAAAAAATGGAGATTTAGTGTTCTTTTTGAAAAAAAGAAGGCAAGTTAAAAAAGGGGGAGGAAGAATGTTACTCCGACAGTGGGTCTCGTATTTATTGACAAACTTTTATCCTACAACTAATTATAGGTTTTAATGACAAACAATACGCGAAATGATCACTAGAGAACATAATTATACCAAATATTGACTATGTATGTATCTATTATTTAAAGAAGGCTTTATTCAAATTGGCAGTACAAATAAATAATAATTAATGGTTTTCAAGTCCAGAAATTTCAGTTGTTTCTAGTTGAGAGGATAGTCATGGAATATCCTGTATAAACATAGTTAGACAAATTTTAGCTTTATGTAAAATGCAAATATTTAAGAACCATTTAATGCATTAGGTCACTTGTTAACCCACAATTGGACTTCCAAGGGGAAAAAAGGGGGTCAGCTGATCCATTATGGGCTAGATAAAGAAATTATATATATTGGTCTAATTCCTTGGCTAGATGAAGATTTTGCCACAAATCTGGTAAATGGCATTTAGTGACAGACAAAAATATCTAGGATCATATTAAAGGCACTGTTGATTGGAGGGACAAAATAATGACCGCTACCATGATCATTCCTCTTGCTGTATTTTCAAAATGATTATGTCGATTTCACATTACTGTATATTTCTGTTCCTCTCATTTCCTTTTTTAAGTGTCTTATATTGAAACCTTATTTTTTTTCCTTTATAGTGTTTTTGACTAATTTATAGTCTAGTCTACAATATATGTCACATGTGGTCTAAATATCATGTGTTGGCTTTCATATCTTTACTACTCCATTCTCAATGGTACAGGTTTCTTGTCTTCTATATTGATCTTAATATTATTGTTTCTCATTTTTTTAATATATAAAAGCTTTCAAAGATATTGCAACAACAAGGGTATTTTAAAAAGCAAAATACCAAAACTGTCAATGAAGGCAAAGACATACTATAGGAATTGATGTCCACAATGGTCCTAACTTGGTGCAGGCATTTCAAAAGAAATATTGGGGTAAATCATGTTTTATGGCACCAAAGTATTATTTTTTTGTGTGCAATCTCGGGATACAAAACCAAAAGTTTTTATGACACACATCATTTTACCAATAACCAGGTGTGGAAAGAGAATACATGGCACAACATCCAAAAAGACCACCTTTAATTTATATTTCAATATTGACCAGGGGTCCACATTTTCTTTATTAACTTATCAATGCTAGCACCTCATTGTACACCCCAAACATTCCACTATTAGACTATTAATATTAGCCTTCAGGAATAAGAAATAAGGGATAAAAAGTTTGTGATTAAATGCCCAACTGCATATGGGGTACCTCTTGCATACCAAGTTTCATAAAATTCAGCTCATTAGTTTCATAGGAGTTGCATCCACAAGATGATGAATCATGATTTTCCGCAAATTTCAAAATACAAAAAGCCATTATTTCCACAAAAATTGTGGATTAATCCTGGTAATATGCACAACTTATCAATGTGATTGTTTTACAGTTGCAGATTAACGAAAGAAGAACTAATTGTCTATTTTCTGCCCTGTTCTCCTTAGTGTTTACTGGTTTTGTCTCTGCCCTTTCAGACTTCTGACATTCGGATGCCCCATTAGTACCTGTGTTTCCTACATATGGTGTACTTCTTACATAATAAGTTTCATTAAATTCTGTCGTAGAAGTTTCATCCACAAACTGTGATCATATATAGACTGACTGACGAACAAGTCAAAAATATTACTTTACATATAAACAAGAATGATCCAATGCTTGACATATGACAAAAGACCTTCCACAAAAATTGAACTTTGATTATGTAAAGAAGCCCTTAACAACTTAACCTCCTTTATTTTGAAAACAGTTCATCAAAACCAAGTTTCAAGAAATAAAAAAACAAATTAAAAAATATAAAAGCATGTGGCAGCAAGTGGTTAAGCAAATATGCCCTTTTGGTATTAAAGCTCTGTAAAAAGGATTTGTTAATAGAACTCCAAGCTTTTGGTCTTATCTGGTTTCTTAAAGAATACAATTTTCCAATTCACAAATAACAGATTTTAAGACAGAATGACCAGCATTCACATAAAGGGGTACTGGAAGCGCAATGCTTGTCTTCCCCAGACGGCACAGAATGACCAGCATTCACATAAAGGGGTACTGGAAGCGCAATGCTTGTCTTCCCCAGACGACACAAATTACATAGATACTATCTATTACTGTTAATTGGAAAAATGTAAAGAAACACAATTCGACATTTAACATGAATATAATCATTATTAGAGACCATTTAAAAATACTCTACAATTCCACAAGTTCATTCTAGACCTGATTTTACATTGAGATAAGACATTTTAATTTTTTTTCATGATTACACACTCTAGTTTCACTTCCATATAAAGGGTGGCGTAATGGGGATAATATGCTGACAAGCAATGCAAATAAAAGATGAAGGCAAATAAAAACAATATCTTTTAAAATAAAATATTTATCAAACAAATAAAAAAGAGCAACAAGCAATTAGCAAAACATATAAAAACGAGCTAAAATGTATAAAATAAAACTTTATAATATATGTATAACAAAAAAAAAAGAAATATCTTTAAAATATGCAACAGAAAATAACAATGTACAAAATTATTTTAAAAAATAAATAAATATAAAATACATAAATATCTTGAGCAACAAAATAGACATTAAATTAATATAGTGTTCAATGAAAAACTGTTTTAGAGTTTAAATGGCACAGTTTCTGTAATGTCCTCTTGTTCTTCAAATCTCTGTTTCATCCATTGTTCTGAAAAAGATTTGAAATTAACAGTAAGCTTGTTTGAAATCCACTAATTCACACTTTTACATGATATGTCAAAACCCGACGGATACGGTCAAAACCCATCAATTCTCATTTAAATAACAAAAGAAAATGATACATCAACACCCACTGGAACTGGCAGGTATCAGGTAATACGGTGTATAATTTTTATCTTGTTAATGCTTGATTTTAAAATTTTTAAATTGTTTTCAGTTTTCCGCACTTGTCAACTACAATACACATGTGTAGTGTTATCAACATTTAGCAAAGAATATTTTGCTTAAACCAGTGCTATGGACCGCCCTAAACTTGATGTGATATGTGAGCGTTAGCTCCAAGTTCAAGGCCTTCCTGTGACTTAAGGGTGAAGAACAGCATGTCATGCATATATACTCCATATCCCTTCACTTTTAGATAATGTATGATTTCTGGTGTTTAGACTACAACATGTACCTACCCTTCATAAAAATCAATGATCAGAGGCTCTAGTTCTTTTTGTAGTCTTCCTTGTTCTTTTTCTGAAATAGATATATACAGTTTGGAGGTTAAATTGCAGTTTTGAACAAACAATTAAACTACAGAGAAATACTGAAGAAAAACAACATATTTTGTTAACATCAAATTCAAAGAAAATTCACACATTTCATAAACATCATATTAAAAAAATCACACATTTCATTAATATCAAATTCAAAGATCGGTCACACATTTCATTAACATCAAATTCAAAGAAAAGTCACACATTTCATTAATATCAAATTAGAAGAAAAGTCACACATTTCATTAATATCAAATTCGAAGAAAAGTCACACATTTCACTAATATCAAATTCAAAGAAAAAATCACATATTTCATTAAAGTCAAATTCATGTTGCATAAACACATCCTACAATATATATATACTTGTATCTATACAATCAATCATGTTTATACACGTAATCAGTATCATGTCAAATTCATGTTGCATAAACACATCCTACAATATATATATACTTGTATCTATACAATCAATCATGTTTATACACGTAATCAGTATCATGTCAAATGCATTTGCAATAAAGTCTACTTTCTCAACAACAAATGCACTAAATATTAACATCAATGCCCTATGGATAAAAGGGTTAAATGTTAAAATAATTCAATTTTCAAAATAACAAAAGAATCAATCAATTCATTAATTCATCTTGCATACACACATGTATGACATTATCAGTCATGTATGTATAAAATCTAAAACTTACAAAATATATATATTAATAGTGCAAATATATTTACAACAATGGATAAATGGGAAAATTTTCAAGTTATTACTCATCTTGAAAATAAAATTAAAAACTTATATACATTAGATATCAGTGAATGTCAATACATGTACAAATATTTGCATATTTCATATACCGGTACATGTAAAGCACCTAAAATCAAATAAATTCCTCCAAGCTTGGTTCATCTAAGTATGAAAGATCCTGTCCTAAAATAAAACCCATTTCATTATTAACTGTTTCCTGCTCATCATCACTCCTCTCTACTGTTTCCTCCTCATCATCACTCTCATCATGGACAACATCAGGCTCATCCTCCAAGATCTCCTCTGAAATTGAAAAGTCAAGTTCATTATTACATGTATTCAAGTTGGGCAAATTTAAACAATTGGTGCATTTGCATCCTGGCCCACATGTACCATCTTTTACATCAGATTTGCTTTTGCGACACTTGCATCTGTTTGTTGTACAACCTGTTTTGCATGAACACCCTTTAGTGTACCACTGAACTGTTTGTTCAATATTTCTAAAATTTAAATCTGTGTCCCATATACTTTCAATACAGTCATTGGTTATTTTCCAACCAAAGTCGGTTAAAGGCATTAAAATCATATAATTTACAGATGCCTGACTCCAAAATTTAAAAACCCAAGTTGAACGCAGCCAATGAAGTTCAAGAGCTTGAGGATTTGGCATCATCTCTTGCTCGGAACAAATTCTATCCCACATTTTTTCTCTGATAGCTGTAAGGAACTTTAGGTGTTTATCATTGTCATTTTCAGAGATAACTGAATTAAAAAGAGCTTGAGGAGAAGTGTGTGGAATAAAAGCAGAACAATGTCTTGAAAAATAAACAGCACCAATTAATCTAAAAAATGCATTTAGACCAACAGGTGAATCAACATCTGAAAAACTACAAGCATCATTATTATCAATTGGACCAGTGATGAATGGTGCATACTTTCTGAAAACATCAAGAAATGTTTTCTTTCCTAGACCTTTAAAATAAGAAATGTAATCACATCCACTGAAAATGTAAAGCAGCTGAATACAAACTTCAACCCCCTTTATTTCATGAAAACAAATGTCAGTTTCAAGACATGAAACAAATTTGTTTAAATCGACATATGACTTTTCATATGGAGAATCCAAAAGTTGAACAAAAACAGACTTGCCCTGGAAAAACTTCCTTACAAGTGGCAAGCCTATAATATAGACATCTGTATCTGGAGAGTAAACAATAATATTAGATGCAACAGAAGTAACAGCGTGTAACCATACTCTTGTATCAGCTTCCTCATGTGAACCTGTAACAACTAATAACTCAGCTGATGAATTCAAATATGAGCACCTTGCTTGATCTTTGTACTGACCATCAAACCCACCTGCAGTTATAAAAACACATTCATTATTAGAGAATTTTGAGTTGGCAATTTTAAGAAACTGTTCTGAAATAAAATTTATTAATAATCTTTTTTGTTTTCTAACTGAAAGAAACAATCTCCAATTAGAAGGCATATCTGTTTCTTCAGAAATTTCATGAAACTCATACACCTGAGCTTTTTTGTCTCTCCTAGTGCGTTCAATGTCCTTTGGACTCAGACCATTCCTGTTCGGGTCGTCAAAAACCAGGTGAATTTCTGTGGCATTGAACTGTTTCTGTGGTCGAACAATCCACTTCTCAAACAGAAAGCTAGCATAATCAGAAAAAGTTTTATGATTAAGCAAAGGAATGGTATTAATAATAAACATTCCATCCAAAATAAAAGCAGTAGAACCAGTCTTTGGAGGAATGAAGGAAACAAAAGATTCTGGATACAATTTTCTGAAAGAAGAAGTAATCCATGATTTTTGACCTTTCTCTGGAATGCCATCTGCATTACAAATAGCACGAGGCAGTTGTAAAAACTGGTCAAGACCTGAAACTGGTTTATTTGTAAATTTGGAAAAAGCAATTTTTTTACGTAAGCATGAAATCACAGTCTTTTGGTCCTTTATTTCTTTTTTCTGCCTGAACACAGTTGGTTTTTGTGAGCTAAATGTAACAAGATTTCTTCTGCGTCTCTGGGGTTTTTTTGGGCCTGAAACTTCTTTCAAAAGAAAACACTGTAAATAAGAAAAATAATCTTCAATTCCATAGTTTCTGTAATTTAGTAAACTGTCTGTCTGTTCGTCTGTAGCTTCAATGTCTAAAAATAAATGGTGAAGATTTTTTTTGTCATTTTTGCTGAAAAGAGAAGACTGCATTAGTTGGTTAATGTATTCTGAAATAGTTCTTTCCTCTGTCTTAATTAAAGGTATATCAATAAATTTGTTGTTTTTGGTGTCCTTGTTGACCTGTAATACTGTGACAAGATTATGCAAAGTTTCAGCTCTATATGGTAAATAATAAGTCAAAGATGCTAGTGAATTTTCACTAAAATTATTCAAAGCATTTTTTGTTTTTAAATTTATCTGCATTTCGTGTGCCTCGTCAAGAGCAACTGAATGAAAAGCGGACCCAGTAATTGATGCTGCAAAACAACCATCTGAAAAAGCTTGAATAACATTATCAGGAAAAGTTTGCAGGTCTGCCAAATGATAGGGTATCATCCTAAGATAGTTATGTTTATCAAATGCATGAAACAAGCACACAAGCTGTTTAAGACAGGCATTTCTCAACTCCCAATTTCTTGTCCTAATTGAAAAGTAAAATCCAATATAATGAGTTAAATCTTGATGAATAAAGGCATCCCAGAATGAAAATGTATCACTCAGAAGGCATTGCGATTGTCGCCACTCATCAAACTGACAAAGCATCTCATCTGAAAAAGAAGAAAATAGGTCTGCCTTCTTGGAACATATTTCATTGACTAACTGTGCAGTACATAATGCCTCATCTTCTGAATTCACTGAAAGAGAATCTAATATATTAGATAATGATTCATTAAACAAATGAAAATCAAATGGTTCTTCTTGGCATTCAAGAAAACGACTGACTTGAAACCTAAGAAACGCTTCCCAGACCTGTAACAGAAATCTGTGTGTTAATTTGAAATTAGTACATTCTGCTAGACTTCTGTAGGTTGCACCATGATGAAACTTGGAAGCAAGTTGCTTTAGACCAGCATCTAAATAAATTTTCATAAAAATGGGTTGTAAATTTTTAAGAATGTGCCAGTCTCCTGGGTAGGCAAGGACCCAGTTTAAACTATCACCATATTCTGACTTCAGCTTAATCAGATGGTCGTAACTTTTGCCATCACCGACCACAACGACATGCTCACATTCACTTCCAACCTGAAACTTATTATGCAATATATTGAGAACATTTAATACGGTTTCTTTTTTGTCGGCCATTTCATTTAAAATTGCTACTGATGAAAATGTAGATTTAATAGTAGATTCTTCTGGAATTGAAAAGAAACTTTTAATGCCTGGAAGTTGAATGTTTTTTGAATTACACAACAACTTGAAAAACCCAAACTGTTTCAGCTCATGTGACAGAATCTTTAAAGACTCAGATTCTGTACCACTGCAAGAGAGATCATCAATAGATAGATGAGAAAATTTGTTATGGTTGGTTGTTTGATCAGGGACAGGACCAACTTTGTTTTCAGGGTTGGAAATACTTTCTGTTACTTCCGATGGAATCCTTCTTTCTCTGCAAAGTTTAATTTCCCTTGAAGATAAAATTGAATTAGAATGACAAGGTTTGGGTACAACAGTTTGGACTGTAGTCCCATGAAATCCGGATTTGTCTCTACCAGCTCCTACAATAGAATAAGCCTGGTTTTTGTCCAAGTTGTCAAAGCTGGCAATTGTGAAGGAGTTTGTTGAAATTACCCTGCTTTTTTCCTCTAAGTACCTAACCCTACTGGCTATATATCGCTGTAAAGAATCTTTAGAAATCCCTACACCTAATTTAGAATTAATTGAAAGAAATAATGATGATGAATGTGAAAATTTGTCAGCAACGTCCGTCAGTAACAAATGTAAAGGTTGTACACACTGTGAATTCTGTGTATTAAAAATACAGCTAGAAATCAATAGTCTAGGGAGAGATCTTAAAACATTAAAAGGTTCATCTATATAATGCTGGTCCCATGGTGCCTTTGCCCAATCCTTGTCTTCTTTGTCAGTGCTACTTAACCTAAATAAAAAATTCCATAAAACAGGGGGGATTTCTTTAATTTCTGAAAGAGGATCAAAATTATTAATATTAGGTAGCTGGTCATTTTTTACAGAATTAGTAGTGTAAATTTTAATTAAAGGTTTTAAAATACCTAAAGCTCTTTTCAAAATATTTTCTTCATCAGAAAAATAATTCTTTCTTTCTGAAATAAAAACATTTACTTTATCTTGAATGATTGAAATTTCCTTATCCTTTTTTATAACCAATTCTGACTTTTGCACTATAGATGAATGTAAAGCTGTAACCAAGTCAGTTCCATTTCTATAAATGAGACCGCCTGCTTTCTTTCTTTTAGGGCTGAAATAAATAATGCCTTTTCCTAAATTAATTTTCAACATTTTTATCAACCATTTGGAGTTATGAAATAGCTTATTCAGCTCATATTCAGATAAGGCTAAACCAAAAGCTTCTATATTATTTATCAAAATATCCTTATACTTTTCATAAAGTGTTGGGACAAGCAAAGGTTCTTCATCCTGAAAAGATTTTACAACAAATTCTGTTATTTGATTCAAAGAATATTGATCAACATTTTCAATCAATATCTTGTCAAATAGAGGTAATTTTGATAAACAGTCTGTTAAATACTGTTGAGTTTTATAAACAGCTTCCTCTCCAGCTTCTGACCTGCAAAAAGAGTTGAAATGCCAGTAACATGTTGGACAACATAAAACCTTGTCAGGAAGAATAACTTCATCTTCTTCTACTAAATCTGTAACATACAATAAAAATACATGTTTTTTATCTTCCGTTATAGAATTAAACTTCTTCTGACGTGAGGTTTTATTACAAACAAAGCACTGAGAAATTTCCTTTTTACAATTTGAAATTGAATTATAATGACTATGGCATACAAAAGCTGGTAAATCTGAATTTCCTTCAGGAATTAAATCTGAAATATCAATCTCAAAAGCCTTCTGAAACAAAATAGGGTCTATATTTGTACTGTGATCATAGGATTTGTCACATAACTGGTATCTACTTAAAAAACAAGGACCTTTAGGACTACATGCTTTTCTTGGTAGCTGTTCTTGCTGATCTTCACAAGACCTTACATAAAGACGTTTAAATTTCAAGTCACAACCCCTACAAATACAGTCTAAATCTAGAAAATTGTAAGTTTCTTTTAAATAACCATAGAATGCAGGATCATCATCTTTTTTCTGTATAAGATGTGTATACCTAAATGTATGAGAATCACCACATTTGACACATGGTCCAGGGCTTCTTTCAGGATGTAACAAAGCGCACTTGGATTTAGGCATGATATCTATAATGAAAACATTATTATGTTTAATACATGGGACCTGAAATACATGTACATGTACATGGAAGATAACACAGCCAGGCTGGCCTGTAAAATAATAAGAGTCATGATATGAGATCAGATTCCATAAAGACTGACAGAAAAGCAAACACAATACAATGTGAGCAAACTTCATCAAAACCTTAAAAGCAGAAAATCAAACAGAAAACGAAGAATGCTTAATCAAAACAAAATTAATAAAAACAGTCTACATACATGTATCAGATTGTGTAAAATATATAAACTTAATTATATTAATACAAGAATAACAGACAGACACAGCTACTGCCTCACAATATTTCTATTATGTCTCTACATGGCTAAACTATAAATGTATGTAGGAATAAAAACAAATATGTATTTCACAAGCAATGAATTGGGCAGCTACATGTAGTCTACACACTGTATCGGGCTGAAAAAAGTTTTCAATAAGAAAGATGGGAATATATAATAAAGGAAACACACAGGGTGAAAGACAGACAGACAGACTGTCTCAAGTAATAATTAAATTTGGTCTCTACATGGCTAATATGCTGGTCAAATGCACATGTACATATGTTTCAAAATCAACCCACGTGTCGTATGGGACGTGTACTCTAAAAATAACACAAAAGGGGTTATAAGTCCTACAATTCTACATAATTGTAGATACTGTAGTAAAACAGGTTATGGGATATGTATGGAGGCAGGAACTGCTGACTCCTTAGCACCGAGTTCAATGACAACGGTCCGCCAGTGTTGGCAAATATATCAAAGGGCTTGGGACAAAATGGAAAAACAGTGTTACCTGATCAAAGTCTGGAACTAGAAGGCCGTATTCTCGAATTCCCCGCGAGATCTCGTCTGTCCATGTGTTCCGCGTTGGCTAGCCAATCGTCTTCTTGTATTTCCATATCGTCATGGCACGGATATAAATAACTTATCGGAAACCCCCGAATCCAGTTTTACAACACTCCCCCCAACTTTCTAAAATGGGCCATATACCTATTATAAAATGTTAAGTTTCCCAGAAATGGCAGAATGCCAGCCTAACAACCCTTATTAAAAGGGAAAATACTATATGCCATCAGCATAAAATAATTACCTTAAAAGCAAAGGTATTCAATACATGTAGCTTAACATCCTACTCTGGGTACAAAATACTCAATAGCCCATACAAAGGGGAATAACCAAAAGTGGAGTGTGATAATACTAAAATAACTGACAAGTAGCCTGGGCAAGGGTTTCAAAGTCTCAAAAATGTCATGTCAATAAAACTGTTAATTGACTTGGAAAAATACCACCCTTAAATCCCAAAAAATTACTGGACAAGAATAGAGTCTCACGGGATTGAGAATACTTAAAAAATCCTAATAACATTACAAAACGTTACAAAAACAAACAGTTTAATAAACAAATTAAACCCTCAAAAACTTAATTGCTCTCTTGGCAATATCAAAAATTTATTCTAGTTAACCTTACTAGAAAAAAAATGCACAAAAGGCACATTAACAGAAACTTTTAACAAAAAAGCATCAAAAACTTTAATAGAAAAATCTACTAGAAAACCTCACAAATTATCTCCCTGACAATTTGACAAATCTAGTTAACCCACTAGATTAAAAAATCTATTTACAAGAAATGTCCAAAAAGTCCCTGTATAAACAGGGGAAAAAAATCAGTGAGCATTGGTGGTCCTCTCTCAAAAAGTTCCCCCCGGCAGCCTCTGGAAAAAATAAAAAAAACCCTTAAAAAATAAGTAACAACCTCAATAAAAAGTATCACTTTTAAAATGTAGTTAAACATGTACCCACATTAACGGTTCCCTGAACTAGCAGGGGATAAATTATATAAAACTATAAAAGCCATATTTAAGAGCTTAAAACTACTAATCAATTAACTCAAAAGACTGCCGAGAAAGAAGTGAAGGTACCAACCAATTAATTGCTCGTCCGTCAGTCTACAAAGTCATGTCCCAGTCTGATCTACATCTTTAACATCTAACACAACCATAACGAACTCCCATCTGGCACCCGTTGTAGGTCCTCATCGGACTCGATCTGGAATCCACCCCAGCTAAGTCGCTGGGGAAATTCACCCTCCGGGTCTGGACATAGTCTGTCAACTAATTTCTTTAGGTTGTCATAATTTTCGACCAAAACCCAATGATCATCCTGGTTCCGGCTGTTTGTAACCATTAAGGACTTCGGCCCCACAACTAATTCCACGATCTCCTCCACTATCACTACTTCCTTGGCAACAGCCTCAGATGGTTCTGGGGGGGAAACATCCTCAATAGCAACAGCCCCAGAAGGTTCTGGGGGAATCTCCACTATAATCTGGAGCGGCTGAGGCTCAAGTACCCTCAGCTGCTGACATTGAACCTCTGTCAATAGGGACAACAACCTGGCTCCCACCCTCCAGTAGCAGAGAAGGGCTGGGCAGTTAATGGGACGTAACAAAAACGATTTGGGAGCTGTCCACCCTGCTACTAGACACAGATTCTTTAGTCCCCTATAATCTTCCAGGGGTACCTGACACAACTCAGACAACCTTATCAAATCTATGACATACTCCCAGAGCTGCACAATCTGTTTTCCTTCCCCAAGGACCCATAGTGTTATCTGTCTTAGGATCTGGAGCTGTCTCTCTGCGTGTTCAGTTGAAGCATCTCTTGGGAAGGTAAAGTTAGGGGATAGGTGACTCTCCAAGACATGTCTCTTCAGTCCTTTTGATCGGATGTCACAGCCCCTGACAGGACAGGGGGACTTCTTAGCCAGATAGCAACCGTGGCTAAAAACATACTTGAGCCCTTGCTCTTTCATCAGCTTATCTGTGGAGGTTCGGGTGGTCGCCATTAGCAACTCCTTTTTCTTTTCCTCTAATTCCTCCTTAGAAAAAGCCTCTAACCCTTTACCCCTACCTCGGCTGGGGTTCTTCTCATTTTTCCAATCACGTTTGGACATGGTACTTAGTAGATACTTTGGGATTCTGAAATGGAAAATTTATTATTTGAGACCAAAATGGCTGAACATGACTGGGCATAACCTTCTAAACTTAATTTTAGCAGACCGACGGATTACTACTATAACTTCCCCCCCTTTCCTATAGCTAACTGATACCTTACTGTTGAACTCTGGTACAATTTGGACACATGTACTCATCCATACCCTGAGCTTCCTCAGGGGACAACTGCACACACGAAAGGTGGAACCAGTCTTTACAGGTGTCACAGCAAACCATCATCTCTCCATAGTCTGGCTGTCGACAAATACAGTACCTTCTTGTTGTGTTTTCAGACAGTAACTCCTCTGTCATCAGATCCTCACCGTCTAGGAGTCTTTGTTGACTATCCCGCAACCAAGCGGGTACCAACCTATCCTTACACAACTTCAGGCGGTCATGGTTTGTGGTAAATACCAACCTTCTCAGTTTCACCCGATATACATAGGAAGTAACCCTTCTTAATATCAAACCAGGACCTTTCCACACTGGACTGAGTTTTTTATTTTTACCTTTCACCTGTGCCGAGTCCAGCACATATACCATGTCCCCAACCTTGAACTCTGTCTCATTCACCCTCAAGTCATAGTTCCTTTTCATTATGGCTTGATTGGCCTGGAGATTTTTTCTTGCTATCTCACCTGAATTTTTTATAGCCTCCTCCAGATCTCTGACATACCTATCGGGGCCTGTGTACTCAGACTTACTCTTGCCACCAAAGACAATATCTACTGGCTGATTTGTCTCTCGGCCCAACATCAATCTGTTGGGAGTATACCCGGTAGATCTATTGACACTGGACCTCAGGGCCCCAGCTAACTGGGGAAGATACACATCCCAGTCAGTTTGTGAGGTACTTACAAAACATCTTACAGAGTTCATCAGGCTCCTGTTTTGGCGTTCAACTTGGCCATTTGCTGATGGCCTGTAGGGGGTAGTTCTTTTCTTATGAATGTGCAATAGCTGACATACCGCTTTAAACAAGGAACTTTCAAAATTGCGCCCTTGATCAGTGAAGATTTCAAAGGGGTACCCAAACCGGGAAAAGAACTCATTTATAGCTGCACGAGCTGTAATCTCAGCTGTCTGTGCCGGTAAGGGTATACATTCTGTCCATTTGGTGAACTGGTCTACCATCATTAATACATACTCATTCCCCGATTTAGTACGGGGGAAAGGACCCATGAAATCTAAATGGACTCTTTCCATGGCCGCCCCTGAATGATAGGGGGTCATAGAACACCTAGCTGTTCTGGGGGCCTTCTTACTTTGACTACACACACAACATGTCAGTACAAAGGACCTAATCTCTCTAGACATATTATACCAGTAATACCCACTTTTCACCTTGGATAAGGTTCTCTCAGTTCCCTGGTGACCAGCAGAAGGCAATTCATGACATAACTCCATTACCAGATTTTTCAAACTCTTAGGAACTACCAGCCTGCGTCCCTCATCTTCCTTCTTGGGAATATTTCTCAAAATACCCTCAGGATCAAGGAAAAATAACTCTTTATTTAACCAATAGGACTTCGCAGCTGGCGATGCTATGAAAAGTTGGTCTTCAGTTGGTTTCTCCTGCGTTCTGCACCACTGCGAAATCAAAACCAAGTCTGGGTCATCTCTCTGGGCTGCCACCAGCTCCTCAGTTGTATAACCCTGCAACCCTATACCTTCATAGGGGCGTACCACACTTACATAGCTCAAATCACTGGTATAGGCATGGATGTAATGTTCTCCTTCTGACCTCTCAATCTCAATTCCAGACGAAAACTCAATTTCTTCAGGAGTCTGTAATGGGTAAGGATCACCAATGGGCTGTTTCTCGACTGGTTCTTGGTCTAGCTCACCAAACAGCATAGCAATACACTGATCTTCAGTCTCTGAATGTTTCAGGATCTTGGGCTTCCGGCTACATCTGGTCAAGGGCACGGCTTCGTCAACCTCAGTCAGGAACTTATCCCATGTTCTATGGGCTCTTTGACAGTAGGCGCAACCTCCGCATGGCAAGTTCGCAAGCACTCCCCCAGCAGTAAAGCTGGGACAATACGGTACCGAATCTGGAATACGCGACAAAGCATCAGCGTTCTGATGATTTTTTCCTGCGCGATGCACAATTTTCATATCGTATTGACTTAATTCTTCAAGCCAGCGCGCGATTTGGCCCTGCGGTTCTTTAAACCCTAATAACCACGTAAGACTACTGTGATCCGTCCTAACTGTGAATGGGCGACCAAGCAAATGGTGACGAAACTGTCGCGTAAAGCGCACTACAGCGAGTAATTCTTTACGAGTTGTGCAGTAATTACGTTGCTCTGGTGTCAGAGAAAAGCTACCATACGCGATTACCCTTTCTTCCCCGGATTGTTCCTGTACCAATTCAGCACCAATAGCGGTATCGGACGCGTCAGTATCAAGGATGAAATGTCCCTCCTTGTTTGGTAGGGCTAGAACAGGCGCGGAAAGCAGCCGACGCTTAATTTCCTCGAATGCGCGTTGCTGGCGTTCAGTCCACTGAAATGGTTGTTTCCCTGTGATTGCATACAGGGGTGTCGCGATATCCGCAAAGTTTTTAATAAACCCGCGATGATAATTCGCGAAACCTAAGAACTGTTCCACATCGCGCGTTTTCGTGGGGACAGGCCAGTGCTCAACTGGCGCTAGATGAGCTGCTCCGATCTCAATACCGTTTTCACTAACCGTTCTACCTAGAAAAGTAACGCACCGCTTAAAAAGTTCACATTTCTTCGGTTTTAACCGCAGTTCATACTCGCGTAACCGATCGAACACGTCTCTGAGATTAGTGAGATGGATTTCAAAGTTTGAACCTAGTACCAAGATATCGTCTAGGAAAGCCAAAACGGTTTTCCAGCTTAACCCCCTGAGTATCAAATTCATAACCCTGGCAAAAGTACCTGGGGCATTACACAGGCCAAAACTCATCCTTACGCACTCAAAAAGGCCATATTTAGTTATGAAAGCTGTTTTCTTTTGGTCCTGTGCTTTAATTTTGATTTGCCAATAGGCACTGTTGGCATCTAATTTTGAGTAGTAAATGTTACCAGCCAATGTATCTAAGCACTCCTCTATTAAGGGTAAGGGGTAAACTTCTTTTCTGGTTACCGCATTGAGTTTACGGTAATCCAAACAATATCGGACCCCCCCACAAGGCTTACGGATAAGAACTGGGGCTGAGCACCACTCTGAGGTTGATGGCTGTATTACCCCGGCATCTAACATCTTCTTGAGATGAGTTTCCTCCTCACTCACAAAACACTGGGGAGTACGTCTCATTCGCTCCTTAACAGGAGGGGCATCACCGGTGTCTATGGCATGCTCTATGGCGGTGAAGTTTCCTAGGTCAAAATCGTCCTTGGCAAAAACATCTCGGTACTCATATAGTAACTTCTTCAGTGCTGTCTGCTGTTCTGGCAACAATTCTTCTGTAGACCTATCATACAGCCCTTGTAAATAAGGGGGGAGCACTACCTCATCCTTGTCGTTGGACTCTTCCTTAGTCACCTCTACATGTACAGAGTAAGCATGCCCCTTCTTATCAAGGGGATTGTCTTTGATTAATGGCTCAATCAACCCTACCTCTTGATCTTTGTCAAGCACAAGCATATTGTCAGTGACATTTAAAATACAAACTTGGGGATTTGAACCTTGCTTACACACAACCCTAGGCTGGATAAATGAAGACTCAGACAAGGGACCCACAGGCTCCACAATATAGTCAGAAGACTGTAACTCAGCACTACAGGTAAATCTCACTGCAGAATTTGGGGGAATGACTGTTCTGTTTGGTACTGTCACTTTCTGTATTTTTGGTATACCACCTGGCACTCCCTCAGCCAACTGGAACGGCACATCTTTGCCACAAAACTCAAGGACTTTCCTTCCCATGTGTATTGAAACATGGTGTTTCTCGAGGAAATCTAACCCGAGCAGCATATCGCAGTCAATGGGTGCTACATACAATTCCTCTTTGAATTGTTCCCCATCCAGTTCAAAATAGGTGGGCTCCAGTATACCACAATTCATGATCATGTCTCTCCCTGCAGCATGCAGGGTGGTGCTCCTGACAACAGGAGGCTTATATGGAAGTTCATCCACAATCTTATCTTTTAGGATTGACACTTGAGCCCCTGTGTCCACAATGGCATGAATTGATCTACCCTGTATTTTGACTTCAATTCTGATCATGCGTGCAATGCCTAGCATACCGACTGCTGCTGTATTTGAAGTAAATTTGCTTTTATCAGGTTTATCCTTACCACCCAGTTGTTTCTTGTTGGGACATCTGTTTGCATAATGGCCCTTTTCTTCACAAGAATAACAAGTTATCTGACTTAAATCAACTTGGTTTCTTCTTTTGCCACTCTTTCCTCCTTTGGATTTGGAGTTTTTATTTTTGGGAGACTGCCCTGAAGTACCAGGGTTGGATACCCGATCAGACAGGGATGACAACTGTTCCATCATGTTTTTGATGTTATTTTCTAGTTGAGTTAATCTGTCAGGTTCTTTAGTGGGATCTGGATCCTCTTTACTTATACTAACTCCAGCGATAGCAGACCCTACATTCTGGATAGCTCTCTTGGAGTGTTGAAACCATTTTATTATATCTATGGCAGCCTCCATGGAACGAGGTCTAGCATTACATGCGTGCTGTCCTGCTTCTGTATCATCACACCCTTGACAAAATCTCAGAACTGCTTGCTCAGTCATGTGTTCTTCCGGTAAACCCCGGAAGGCCCTTGATGCAAGGGATAAAGTTCTATCGGCCCAATCTTCTAAGGACTCATTGTAGTTTTGTCTACTGGTGGTGAATTGTAGCATGGAGGTTTCTTTCAACTCTGCAAAACCAAAGCGCTTTTCCAGCTTGGAAACCAGTTCTCTATATGTTGGTCTCACATTGCCCTCTAAAAGTAGGGTATAAAACTCGCTGGCCTTACCTTCTAAGCACCAACTCAACTGCTGACGTTTCTCTTCGTTGCTGCAACCTGCTGCCTCAGCCATATCTTCGAACTTAGTGATGAAAGCTTTCCAATTGGTGTCACCTTTATACCTAAGCGTTTTCATGGCAGAGAAGTAATTCTGTGACCTACGGTCTTGTTCCTGCTGTAATCTATTGGCCCTAGGATTTCTAGGGATGGGAACTGGCCTTGCCTCTCTACTTCTATTATTCTCCTCCCCCCTCCTACGAGGGAAATAACCGTCAATTGATTCTTGGTCATCAGTGTAGGGGTCATCAGTATACCTGGTCTCATGTCTCATGATAGGTCTATCATCTCTGGTTGGCATGGGACGACTATGCATCGGCCCCCTATTCATCAGTTCTGGAGCACGAGGGGGTTGATATTGTGGCATGGAATAATTAACCAAAGGTGGCTGTTGAACCGATCCGGAATTGGCCATTGTGTACGTCACAGGAAAATAATTCACAGGCTGTGTTTGTTGCACTGGGATAGGTGTATAGCCCAATTGTAAATTTGGGAAACCTGGAACCATTGTGCTTTCTGGAACATAATTATATCCCTGGTCTTGTGGTGGTGGTTGTTCAAAATTAGGTTGAGTAATCAATAATGGTCTATGTACTGTTTGTTGTCTATGGTGAGAATCTGCCAATGTCATTGGTACATGTGGATTAGGTACACGGTGTGTAATATTTGTCATGGGTTTGACGTTCCCAGTCGAAACTGGGTGATGGTATTGGATTTGGGTTCTCTCTTGGCTTGGATATTCTTGTATTTGGTTGGGTACAGTTGTAATGGGTGTTCTAGGTATATGTTGTACATTAAACACTGGATTTGAAACACTTGGTGTACTAGATCGCCCAGTCAAACCTGGGTTGGGTGTGCTGGCGATTGTGTTTGGTGTGTTTGATTGCCTAGTTAGTCGCCCAGTCAAACCTGGGTTAGGGGTGCCGGCGACTGTTGGTGTATATGACTGCCTAGGTGTTCGCTCAGTTAAACCTGGATTGGGTGTACTGGCGACTGTTGGTGTATATGACTGCCTAGGTGTTCGCTCAGTTAAACCTGGATTGGGTGTACTGGCGACTGTTGGTGTATATGACTGCCTAGGTGTTCGCTCAGTTAAACCTGGATTGGGTGTACTGGCGACTGTTGGTGTATATGACTGCCTAGGTAGGTTTGGTCTTTGCAAAATGGTTACAGTTGGATAAAGTGTTTGATGCCCAGATATGCCTGGGTTGGGCAATCTGGCATATGTGTTTGGTAGGTGGGGTTGCCCAGTTAAGCCTGGGTTTGACATACTGGCAACAGTTGGGTGGGGTCTTGGTTGCCCAGATACGCTTGGGTTGGGCGTACTGGCAATTGAACCTGGAAAGGTTTGTTGAACAGATTGAATATGGGCAAACCTAGGCACGGCCTGCGGACTAGGAGAGCCTGACCTACTACCAACATTAGCACCACCAAGCCGGGCCCTTGGCCTGGGGGAGCTTAACCTACTATCTACTTCATGCCGATACTGAACCTCTTGTACCCTAGTTATGCCTGGAGAAAACTCATTTGCATGTTCATCATATTGATATACCTGTTGTTGATGCCCCGTATTAACAGGGGTTGCAGTACGGATTGAATTACTGCTCGAATTCTGGTCATGACTGGTATGACTATGAGAACTTTTTCCCTTTACCTGATCACTAACTACTCTCTGTGACTTTACTGAACTATGGGTCACTGATCTTGGCGAAGTTACCTGCATGTTATGCTGGTTCCCAGATAGTCCTGGGGTGGGTCTACCTGGAACTGCGCTTGTGTCTAGTTTATACCTTAATCCAACTTTCCCAAGAATACTTGGGCTTGGTGTAAAGGAAAATGGTACCTTAGGTCTAGCTTCGCTTATACCCGTGTTAACGGGAATATTGAGTTTCATGTTTGCGAAGGGAAAGTCAATATCTGAATCAATGGATTCTGTTTCATCAACGTTACTTTTTTGGACTGTATTGACAGGTATTCTATCTAATGATGTGTTTTGACTATGTGTACTTTGTACATGTACCTCAACATTTGGCTTGAACTCTTGTGTATAGTACATTTCATGTTGTATACTGGGCATGTAAGTACTAGTGTATTCACAAGTTTCATGTTTGTAATCTTGTGTAATTGGCTCACAAGTTACACTTTCTATTTGTGTCATTTGCCCAGTACTGTAATCACTGAGGATTGGGTCACCCTGAATGTACACATTTTCTAATGTGTCAAACCCTACCAGATCATATAATTGTTCAGGGTCTCTAAGATAGGGTATATGGTAAAATGTTTCCCATGTAAATGGGACAACAGCTCTTTGTCTCTCAATATAATCTGCTATTTTAGGCCCAATGCCTGGCAAATTTAGCAGTTCACTTCTAGGACAAATATTTATTTGGACTTTACGCTCAGCCATGTCAACAATAAGAGAGAACAACTCTTTAATACAAAACAATGTATATCTATGGCAAAAAATCCAAATTTCACTCAAAAATTGTGATAAACTCCGATTGTTTACAAAAATAAAACTAAACTTCCGGCCGGAAATAAACAACCAATCGGATTTAACTACGTCACACTGAGCAGTACGTCACGAGTAACCCTCGTGTCTCCAAATTTGAGAAAAATCAATAATTGTGCACAACTCTCAGTAAAATAGCTCCTAGTGTGCGTAAAATACAATAAATATCACAATATAATAATAACTGACCTTATAAATAGGTGTAACTTTTATCCAATCAATCTGTACCAAGTCAAGTCCGTGCAGAAAAATGGCGGGTATATTTTCCTGCAAAAATATTCACCAACTCTGGTTTACACAGCGACGACGCCACTTGTAGTAAAACAGGTTATGGGATATGTATGGAGGCAGGAACTGCTGACTCCTTAGCACCGAGTTCAATGACAACGGTCCGCCAGTGTTGGCAAATATATCAAAGGGCTTGGGACAAAATGGAAAAACAGTGTTACCTGATCAAAGTCTGGAACTAGAAGGCCGTATTCTCGAATTCCCCGCGAGATCTCGTCTGTCCATGTGTTCCGCGTTGGCTAGCCAATCGTCTTCTTGTATTTCCATATCGTCATGGCACGGATATAAATAACTTATCGGAAACCCCCGAATCCAGTTTTACAACAATACTTCAACAACGGGAAAAGGGGAACAACTGTGTCGTACTTCCCATGTGATCCAGGTCACTGCACGGAATTATCAACCCGAGAAGCAACGGTAAGACTGGAAAAACACTTCTTCCACTTTATCATTTAAATATATGATGGTAAACTGGACATGGTTTGTAAAGTATATACTCAAGGAATTGATTAGTACTAAAATGTTTAGGTGTCAAGGGTTTATTCAATGGAAATTTGATAAATTTACACGGACATGTTCAGCTACCAAGCATGTTAACCTGCAAAGTTTTTTAATTGAATGCTGCTAGCAAAAAACAGCACTGTTAAAGAGAAGTTTGCACATTTGTTTTAACCATTCGTGCAAGTATTTATTATTTTCATTTAACCGGGTATAACCGGAGATTTATTAAAGCTACGAGGTGAAGCAAAAATGTGTATATTACCTCCCTTTGCGGTCTTAATAAAAAGTGCCCGAAAACGGACAATAAATTCCTTTCGTGGTCCTAATAAAATGTGCCCGAAAAGGACAATATTTCAACAAAAAAGAACAATAAAAAGTAAAACAAAATAAAAGTTAAATATATTAAAAAAACAATAAAAAACCAAATTTAACTCAAGAAACAAAATATACACTACCAAAGTAACCAACTTAATAGTGCCACGTCCTTTGCACATAACCTAAATATTTTTAACTTTGACTGTTGGCTGTCCGTACGTCAACAACTCTTGTGAACACCTAAAACTAAAGTCAAGAACCATATTGCTTTGTGCTATCATCAATACATTTTTATGCCCCGCGACGACATGGCGGGGACATAGAGTTTAACTCATGTCTGTCCATACGTTTGTCTGTACAAATTTCCGTCAAGCTTTTCTCATAAACTGTAAATGGGAATGTCTTGAAACTTTGTAGGATGGTTCAGTATGACAAACTATACTTCCTTAGGAAATTTTTGACCTGTTGGACATCTACTTTTTGTTATGGGCTACATTGATACTAAAATTGACATGAAAATTTCCTTCAAACTTTTATCAGGAAGTATACATAAGTTTGATTTAAAACTTGGTAGCCTGGTTCATTATGATAAACTTTGCGTCCAAAGCGACTGTCAGACCTGCCGGACTCCAACTATTTATATGGGGCCAGCGGGGCAGCCGTGTCCCATGGACACTTGCTTTCTTTATTTAAATTTTGTGCTGTTGGTGACTACTTAAAATTAAAAGCTATAATTTTTATGAATTATTTTATAATTTTTCTTCTTTTTTTTTTTAGAAAATCAACACTTTTGAGAATTGGACTTTGTGAACAACTACGTGTATTACTATAACTGTTTTGTTTTTTACAGTTGCTTTGTATAGCATATTATAAGTAAGTTAATATAATTTATTTGAAGTTACCATAATATATACTGGTATCTCATAATATGGTCATAATGGTGGTGTGCAGCTACTTTTAGATCGTGATGTCACATTTCAAAATACATGATTATCACAATACAATGAGAAGGCAGTATATATAGGAAAGAAACTTACATGAGCTCTGTTGAATAGGATGCAAATAAAAAAATATACATCATGCATAAATGTACATTTAAACATTACATGCAGTCATATTACCGCTTCATGTTTTTCATGAAACTATATATAGACAAGGGAAGCTAGTGCATCATATGGATATTATATTTATTAGGGCCCCGCATCGAAGATGCGGACGCCCTATAGTTTTCACTTTGTCCGTCCGTCTGTCCGTCCGTCCGTCCATTTAACACATTATGGGACTTTTTTTACATTGTGGGACTTCATAAAAAGTCCCACAAAAAAATGAAGAAATAATACCTTATTTGCATATTTCCTTATCATGTGATCATTATTACAAGTAAAGTCTCTCAAACATAAGAATAGCATTGATAGACATTTATTGATGGACTGTATGGACAGTTACCACAAACCATGGACAAGACCATAAAATTTTTATTTGATATCCATTCGGACCACTCGGATTTTTTCCTTTGTTGAAAGCTGAACTTGGATCACTTTAAAATATCTGCCATTTTATATCCAGATGAATTATTTCTAATGGATGTTGCAGATCAACATGCAAGTGAGGTAAGTTAGAATTTTAATGGAGAAGATATTGCAATGGAAATATTGCATGTGGTTTTAAAGTTGATAAAAAGTATTTTTAATCTTAATGGGACTTTTGTCCAAATGTTTACAAGTAAATAAAAAAAAAACATGGAAGAAGAATTTGCTTTTAGTAATATTGATGTGTTTGCTTATATGTTTAGGGGGTTTTACTGCTGTAATGCTTACATTCTAATGGTTTTCTTCAGTTAGTGGGATTTTTTTTCTCAAAAAAATGCATGAATATAACCAAAGACATTTTGATATATATATGTGATGGTATGTTAAACAGCAAAAAGCAAGGGTTACTTGTAGTTTTAAAAAAGGTAAATTCTAATGCAATTTTGGTGTTTTGATAATTATGACTAGGTAGCAGCTATATTATGCTTAGAAGTTTTGGGATCATATTCTTGTTTTGTGGGACCTTTGATTTTATGGGACCTTGGTCTTAGTTTGTGAGACTTTTACTATCTATCATGTCTATTGAAGTCAAAAATGAAAATTAGAAAACAAGATAACTAAATGTATATGGCAATTTCTTAGATATTTTAAAATTTTATTTTTGTCTTGTGGGACTTTCAATTTTATGGGACCTTGGTCTTAGTTTGTGAGACTTTTACTGCCTATAGAAGTTAAAAATGAAAATTAGAAAAAAAGATGCTTTGAAGTTTTGAGATTTTATTTTTGTTTTGTGGGACTTTTTATTTTATGGGACCACAGGTCTTACTTTGTGAGACTTTTACTGCCTATAGAAGTCAAAATGAAAATTAGAAAAAAAGATAACTACATGTATATGGCAATTTCTTAGATATTTTAAAATTTTATTTTTGTTTTGTGGGACTTTCAATTTTATGGGACCTTGGTCTTAGTTTGTGAGACTTTTACTGCCTATAGAAGTTAAAAATGAAAATTAGAAAAAAAAGATGCTTAGAAGTTTTGAGATTTTATTTTTGTTTTGTGGGACTTTCGATTTTATGGGACTTTGGTCTTAGTTTGTGAGACTTTTACTGCCTATAGAAGTCAAAAATGAAAATAATAAAAACAGATAAAAAAATATATGCTTAGAAGTTTTGAGATTTTCTTTTTCAATTGTGAGTTATTTGATTTAATGGGACCTTAATGAGTCATAGTTTGTGAGACTTTTCCTGTTTATAGAAGTAAAAAATGAAAATTCGAAAAAAAAGATGCTTAGAAGTTTTGAGATTTTATTTTTGTTTTGTGGGACTTTCGATTTTATGGGACTTTGGTCTTAGTTTGTGAGACTTTTACTGCCTATAGAAGTCAAAAATGAAAATAATAAAAACAGATAAAAAAAAATATATTCTTAGAAGTTTTGAGATTTTCTTTTTCAATTGTGAGTTATTTGATTTCATGGGACCTTAATGAGTCATAGTTTGTGAGACTTTTGCTGTCTATAGAAGTAAAAAATGAAAATTAGAAAAAAAGATAAAATCTATATGCTTAGAAGTTTTGAGATCTTATTCTTGTTTTGTGGGACCTTTTATTTTATGGGACCTCATTCTTAGTTTGTGAGACTTTTACTGCCTATAGAAGTTGAAATGAAAATTAGAAAAAGATTCTTAGAAGCTTTGAAATTTTATTTTTGTTTTGTGGGACTCTTTTTTATGGGACCTTGGTCTAAGTTTATTTGACTTTTACTATCTATAGAAGTCAAAAATGAAAATTAGAAAAAAAGATAAAAACTATTATCTTAGAAGTTTTGAGATTTTTGTTTTGTTTTGTGGGACCTTTTATTTTATGGGACCTTGGTCTTGGATTTGTGAGACTTTTAATTAGTTTTACTATCTATAGCATTGAAGGCCACAAGGAATAAAAATGTGTTCTTGTTGGATAATCAAAATCTCACAAGCCTGAAATTTTAAATAAAGGAAGAATCTCATTATTTGTGATGTAAAAAGAGAATTTTGACCTTCTTTTAATAAGTGCTGAGTTCTTCATATACTTTCTATTACAGTCATCATTCTTGGAGGTCCATTTTTTATGACAACAATTTTTTAATTAGGTAAACAAGAATTTTACCAAATTGGCATTGTTGTCGGTTGTTAGTGGAACTTTTTTTGATCTTGGTTTTCTGCTTTTGGTGGTTTGTGGGACTTTTTGATCTTTGTATTCTGTTTTTGGTAGTTTGTGGGACTATGATCTTTGTATTCTATTTTTGGTGGTTTGTGGGACTTTTTTCTTGGAAATCTGTTTTTGGTGGTTTGTGGGACTATGATCTTGGTTTTCTGCTTTTGGTGGTTTGTGGGACTTTTTGATCTTTGTATTCTGTTTTTGGTAGTTTGTGGGACTATGATCTTTGTATTCTATTTTTGGTGGTTTGTGGGACTTTTTTCTTGGAAATCTGTTTTTGGTGGTTTGTGGGACTTTTTTCTTGGAAATCTGTTTTTGGTGGTTTGTGGGACTTTTTTCTTGGTATTCTGTTTTTGGTGGTTTGTGGGACTTTGATCTTGGTATTCTGTTTTTGGTGGTTTGTGGGACTTTGATCTTGGTATTCTGTTTTTGGTGGTTTGTGGGACTATGATCTTGGTATTCTGTATTTGGTGGTTTGTGGGACTTTGATCTTGGTATTCTGTTTTTGGTGGTTTGTGGGACTTTGATCTTGGTATTCTGTATTTGGTGGTTTGTGGGACTTTGATCTTGGTATTCTGTTTTTGGTGGTTTGTGGGACTATGATCTTGGTATTCTGTATTTGGTGGTTTGTGGGACTTTGATCTTGGTATTCTGTTTTTGGTGGTTTGTGGGACTTTGATCTTGGTATTCTGTTTTGGGTTTTTTGTGGGACTTTGGCCTTAAGATTTTGGAATTTTTTGTGTGACTTTGAGCAAAGGTATGGACTGGTTTTATGAGACATATAGGTCTTAGTATAGTTTTGTGGTACTTCTTCTTCTTCTTCCAATACTGTCCACATTCAACTCTTTGAATATTCTGACAGGTCTTTTTTTTTTTTTTGACAGACTTCAGTCTTTTGTTTTGATTTTGTTTTGTATTTTGTGTTACTTTGGCAAATTAAGGTCTTGTTTTATGGGTTTTTAGCATTGTATATGTTTTGTGTGACTTTTTTCTTTTTATCAGTTTTATTATAAAGGAAAATGAAAAGGGACTTAAAGATCTCAAATATATTATATTATCATTTCAGAGAGGGTTTTCAGTTCCAGTGAGGTTACAAACAGATTTAATCCCCTTGTTGGATGATTTATCGCAGATGCTGAAAATAGGTTCAAAGCTTCTATTACAGACACAAAATGGCAAAATTCAAACACAAGGTGAGTATCTGTGAAATAGTGATTAATGAGGTTTGTCAGTTACCTGCACAAGGAGGGTGGTTTCCTCTGTGTACTTCGGTTTCCTCCCCATTAAAACTGACCGCCCTACATAACCCACATGCGTAGATAAAAGGTGTTAAAAACTAACACTCGCACACTTTTGGTGGTTTACTTGGGTAGAAAAGGCTTCCTCCTCCATTAAAACTGACCGCCTCATATGACCCTGGCCATTGAAAGAAGCAAAGATGTACCAAAGGGGTAATCAGTATCATAAAACCATAAAGACAAAGACAAAACCGGCAGACAAAAAATCATCACAACAAAACAAACCACATAACAACATAAAACACACACACACATAACAACAAAACTGCATTCAGCAACACGAACTCAAGTCCAAACGAGAGTGAACTCAGGTGCTCCGGAAGAGTAAGCAGTTCCTGCTTGCTATAGCACACCCGTCACGTTGCCAAAGATCAATTAAGTGTTGGTCAAATCCGGAAAGGATGACATTACAAAACTCTATGTCAAACCAACATCTGTGCTCATCTGAGAGATAGAAATCCCATATTTGTATACAAGCACATGATGTCGTCCATAAAATTTCTTGAGTGATGACAACAACCTGGGAGCAACATACCCCTGTGTTAGCAATTTGCTTGTCAGCTGTGTGGCTCTATCAAGGAAGTCGGTGTACTCCCCACATGCTCTGGAATAGCGAATCAATTGTGATACGTAAACTCCATATGCTGGAGCGGACGGAATGTTGCTATACAGAAAGGGAAAGTTAACTATTGGAAAGTTGAAGTCATCACGTTTGTCATAGAGCTTTGTACAAAGCCTTCCTTGTGTGTCAATTTCGAGAAATAGATCCAGATATGAAGCGGACCTCCTAGAATCTGTGAAACAGCATTAAACACCAACAAACATAACCAAAATGATTTGTGTTTTGATGCCAAAAAATCTGTTCTGAAACTGCACAGTACTAACCTTATCCAAAAAGGCTAAATAAATGCTTTAGGATAGCTCACTTTTCTTGATAAAAATATTGATATTAAATATAATTTTCTCACATACAAATCAATAAAAAAAAAACGGTCAAAATCTGCTTTTCCTGGAATTGCTTTTAGGTCAACTCACTTAATGTTGGGGCCTTATTGGTGTCCCGGGCATCATTGGGCATCCATAGGATGTTGCACAAAATAACCATTTGGATTTTTGATTAGCCAAAAAATATAAGCACTGTTGCAAAAAGTAGAACATTGGTCATCTTTTGAAAATATTTCAATTACCATAGTATTTAGCAAAAATTTGCCATCTAAGGTTATGTTTTGCAGAATGATAAGACAGGTCTTTGTCAACAAAGGATCCGTTCAATGACCTAGCAATGTTGGTGTTAGGACCTCTTAAGTACTGTGGATTTTTAATTTGTATTTGAGATTGCAACTTTGAAAATCTTCACAACAGATTAGATTAAAAGTGTACCAGGTGATCAATTCAGGCTTCATGGCACCCTTATTTTTAAAATGCATCCAGTTTAGTAGTTAAGAATAATTTTTTTTTTTAAGGAATAACAGCAGCAAGAATTAGGACTCTTTAAAGCAAGTTTCAGCAAAAGTAGGGCAAGAAAGCCCAGACCAGATTACAAGTGTATTGCTACGGAAGTATACTGCAACCCTCTCACAGGTTGGTCATTTTACTTTTTTTTCTCTCAAATATATCTTTAAAAGCTACATCAATGCTGTTTTATAGTGATCATTTATTACATTTATTATTTTCTAAGTCTATTATATATGAAGGTAATTACAAAATAACTGAACTGTCATGACAAATCTCAATCATCCAGATAGACAATACAAAACAAAGAAAAACATACTGAATAAGTTGGAGATTGCAATGGTCTTGATTTGCTACAGGCATTTGAACAGAAATGGTGCGTTGAACCAGGTTTTATTATTTCACTGTCATTGCACTCAAAGGGTTCAGTATCAACACAAAGCAACAATGTTCTAAGACATAGTCAGGATTAAATTACCTTTTGTCTTGTCTGGATGAATGCCATTAAAAATTCGTTTGGCAAGGGAATTTTTGACAAAATTTGTACAGTGCATGTATTAGATATATAGCAATATAGAATAGAATGCTTAAGGTCAGGATTCTGGCAAGTAAATTACAATTAACTGTCAGTGGGAGAGTTCAAGGTCATAGCTAGACCTTATTTATTATACAATTGTTGACTGATCATGAGGAAAACAGTACATTTGTTTCCACAAGGTACTTACTATTTCACGAGGCGCGTAGCGCCGAGGGAAATGGTGAGTACCGATGGGAAATAAATGTACTGTTTTCCGAATGACCAGTAAACAATTGTTTTATTATACTGAATCGGTAAACAACTTAACTAAAGCCACGCCTACTGCTCAATCTTTACCTTGTATACAGTTATACTCCAGCTATACCTACTGCCAATCATACAAAAACCCCGCGAAATAGTATTACGGTACTATTACCTTAGGAAATAGTTCTTACTATATCCCTAGGGAAATAGTACTTTTACCAAATTCAAGATGTAAAAGTTAAAATGTTTACCTGCATTTTATATAAAAAAAATCTACTGAAGTATAATAATTATATTTATTGCATTTATATGACATTATGTTTTTTTTTTTCATGTATTTTAATTAAATTTCTTTTCTTTTTAAAGGTGCTCAATATGAATGATGATGAAATCCGGTTGGTCTCTGACCCTTTAGGTCACACCCAGGCTGTCCATTCAAATCATTACAGGCAAAGGTCAACATTTATCGAGAGGGTTAAAATGGCAAAACTCATGTATCTCCAGGACATGAATTTGTCACCCAAAGTGAAAGAGAAAGGATTGGATGATAGTGAATTAAATGGTAAGTAATTTTGAGAGTTGTAACACATTGACACATTAAATGCACCAGTTGCTAACTTAGTGATGTCAATGGACTTTTTCAGAAATTAGAAAACTCCAAATAACTTCTTTATAAATAAAAAAAATCCCAAAAATTTGAATTCTTTTATTTTATTACAAATTCAATTTTCACGAATTTTATTACTTTTTTTTCAATCATGGAATCAAATCATACATATATTTAAAACATATTTTAATCATGTTATATAAGTAAGAAAAAAAAGATGGTCTAGATGATGTAATTAACAAAAAAAGTCAGCAAATCACCTGATGTATTTCTTAATTGATACTTTTTAGATTTGATATTAAAGAGCATTAAGGGCAGAGGGGATAATAAAGAAGTTAATGATAAGTAGGATGTCATCCAGAAAATGAAGAAAGAAGGACCCTGACACTAAAAGCTAAGAAGACAATGGAGATAACAGTGATGAGGAAGAGGAAGATGAGCATCCTGCTAAAATTAAAGATAAGAGTACAAGTAGATGTAGATGGTCGACTGGTGAAATTGATCAACTAAAGAAAAATCACTTCAAAGAACAATAAGGACTAGGACTTGCCCTTCTAAGACAGACCATACAAAAAAACAAAAACAAAATTTCCCTACAGTTCATGTAACCTCAAACTGTTTTGTGTTTTATGTTTTATGTTTATATATATGTTCACTTTTGCGTAATTAAGCAATTTAGTGTATTTTCTAAAAATCGAAACTCATCTTTTTAAATGCAAAATCAATCAAGTGTGATGAGCTATTTCCAATAAGGAAATATGCCAAATTATGGGGGCCAATTTGTGTGCTTATCCTACTAAAGATTTTTGCAATTTTAAGAAAGCAGGGAAAGGTAATTAATTAATTGATTTTGTTGTGATAATCATTTTGACTAGATATAAGCTTGTATTTATGTAAATGGTTTTATTGTCTCGCCTGCGACTTTAGTCGCTGAAGGCGAGACATAGGTATTACTTTCCAGCGGCGGCGGCGGCGGCGGCGACGGCGACGGCGTAAACTTTTTTGTAAGACTTTTGTGGAAAATGAATTACAAGAAAAGTATAGTAGCTAGGCATCTGATATTTGGTATACAGACAGTACAGGTTATGGTCTACGCAACTGACACCACGTTGTTTGACCCTGACCCCAATTTCATGCTTCAGCGACTCTGTGAACTTAGATGTTTTTTTCGGGCCAAAAAACCCCTATGTAAGACTTTTGTGGAAAATGAATTCCAAGATAAGTATAAAAGCTAGGCATCTGATATTTGGTATACAGACAGTACAGGTTATGGTCTACGCAACTGGCACCATGCCAATTGACCTTGACCCCAATTTCATGGTTCACTGATTCTGTGAACTTAGATGTTTTTTTGGGCCAAAATACCCCTTTGTAAGACTTTTGTGGAAAATGAATTAAGTGAAAACTATAATAGCTAGGCATCTCATAGCTGGTATACAGACACTTTGGGTTATGGTCTATGCAACCGGTGCCATGACATTTGACCTTGGCCCCATTTTCATGGTTCACTGACTCTGTTTGGGGGCAAAAAACTTCTTTGTAAGACTTTTGTGGAAAATGAATTAAGTGAAAAGTATAATAGTGAGGCATCTGATATCTGGTATAAATACATTTAGGGCTATGGTCTATGCAACTGGTGCCATGCCGTTTGACCTTGACCCCATTTTCATGGTTCAGTGACTTTGTGAACTTAGATGATTTTTGGGTGGAAAATGAGTTAAGTGAAAAGTATAATATTATAGCTATAGGCATCTGATATAAATTTGGGAATTATGGTATACACAACTGACGTCACCATGTAATGTGACTTTGACCCCATTTTCATGGTTGAATGACTTAGTTAATGTTGGTCTTTTTTCATTGTTTCTCAATAACTATGGTATCTAGAACACACTTCAGACATTTTTGTGATGGTTTAATGGAATTCTGTCACCTGTCACATGGCCTTGACCTTAACTTTTCCAAAGGCCCGCTAGACCTTCAAAGAGTTCTGTGATGGCGCCGACAGGCGAGACATACTTTAGTGTCAACTCTTGTGTTATAAAAGAAATTACTGAATTTTCTGGAGTGTCAGAAACTTAGACTTCGTGGTTTACTGAATATACTCAATATTACTTGACAATGGCTAATCAAAAAGTTTCATTACTTGTATTTCAGATGCTTGAAAATCATGCTATTATTAGTAATAAAATACTGGTTTCTTCTTTAAGTCTCTTTTTAAATTTATTCATTCCATACTGTCAATGACTGTATGAGTAAAACAAGTAAAATAGGAAATGAAAAATATATCATACAAGATAGTGCATGTGCTTTTGGAAGTCAAAACCCTGGAGTGGCCAGATTAACTATCAAAGAAACAATACCTATTACAAAATGAAGACAATGTTATTTTAAGTAATCTATGCTGCAGATTTATATACAAATTCAATGAATGCAATAATTGAAAAAGAAGGAATATGTAAAAGTGTAACTGTTAACAATTTCAACAAACTATAAAACTGTCACAATAAGAACCAACAATAGAATTTATGACACCATTTGCCAAAATTAAATTTGGTATTTGAAAGAAGTTTCTATGGTTATCAAGTTTAAACATTTCTTTATTGTTTTTTCCTTTTTCCTAATTTAAATGAAGAAAATTGAATAATTATTTGCTCTGCTGGGTGGCCGCTGGCAAGTATACAAGTAATGGAAATGTTATACAGAATACATTGATTTGAGTAATTCATAATGACTGCTACTGAGTACTGAGTTTTAAAATGGTATTTAAAAAAAATGAAGTGTACCAGACAACTGTTCCACTTATTTATTTATTTTGAACACTGTCATGACTGTATGCACCTCATTTTTGTCTCGCCGGTGATGAATGTTGCAAAAGTTTAGACTAAGGGATGGTGATTCAAGTGAAAGTGGCGGCGTCCACAATTGTTAAAGTTTTTGCTTAAGTCTGTGTTATGTGACCAACTTATGGTACATCATTGAAATTTGGTATGCAGGTGCAATAGCATTAGTATAGATCAGTTTTAAAGCATTTCATTTGTATGCTCCTGCAGTCACAGTCTACTGACTCTGCAATTTTATACTGATTTGGCCAATGTTAACCTTTTTTCTATGAAGCAGTTATGTTACATCATTGATACTTAGTATGCAGTTTCATTAGCATCAGTGCAGATCAATTTTAAGGGAATTTCGTCTGTATGCCCCTGAAGTCACGGTCTAGTGACTTTGAGATTTTATACTGATTTGGCTTAATTTTAATGTTTTTCTTATGTCTGTTTAACATGAAGCAGTTGTAGTAAACCATTGATATTTGGTATGCAGTTGTATTAACGTCAGTACAGATCAATTTCAAGAGGATTTCATCTATATGCTCCTGCAGTCACAGTCTACTGACTTTGAGATTTTATACTCAATTGGCTAAATGTTAATGTTTATCTGAGTCTGTTTTATGTGAACAAGTAATGGTACACCATTGATATTTGGTTTACTGTTGCATTTGCATCAACACAGATCAATTTCTTGAGTAATTGCCAGTACTGTTGTCACTTATAACATTTGCATTTTTATTAAACTTCATTTTATACTGTGTCCAGCTGCGACAGGCGAGACATGTCTTTGTGTTAACAGTTTATTTATTTCATATATAAAATCCATCATTGCAATAAAAATTAAGCCCCACAAGTTAATATGTCCATATTAGGTCCCACAAATTAATATGTCCATATTAGGTCCCACAAGTTTATATTAAGTCCCAAAAGTTAATATGTCCATATTAAGTCCCACAAGTTAATATGTCCATATCAAGTCCCACATGTTAATATGTCCATATTTAGTCCCACAAGTTAATATGTCCATATTAAGTCCCACAAGTTAATATGACCATATTAAGTCCCACAAGTTTATATGTCTATATTAGACCCACAAGTTGATATGTCTATATTAAGTCCCACAAGTTAATATGACCATATTAAGTCCCACAAGTTTATATGTCTATATTAAGTCCCACAAGTTATTATGTCCATATTAAGTCCCATAAGTTAATATGTCCATATCAAGTCCCACATGTTAATATGTCCATATTTAGTCCCACAAGTTAATATGTCCATATTAAGTCCCACAAAATAATATGACCATATTAAGTCCCACAAGTTAATATGTCTATATTAAGTCTATATTAAGTCCCACAAGTTAATATGTCTATATTAAGTCCCACAAGTTGATATCAACTACAACAACAACAAAGTTCATTTGTACCAATCAAGGTGCCCACTTTGAGCAAATCAAAATCACATGAATTATTAAACAAAATAAAAGTACCATTAAGAAATAATTATTATGATTAGGAATAGAATATGGACATAGTAAGTCCCACAAGTTCATATGGACATATTAAGTCCCACAAGATAATATGGACATAGTAAGTCCCACAAGATAATATGGACCTATTAAGTCCCACAAGTTCATATGGACATATTAAGTCCCACAAAATAATATGGACATAGTAAGTCCCACAAGTAAATATGTCCATATTAAGTCCCATAATACCAAATCCCACAATGTAGCATTCTCAGGAAAAATTATAGAAAGTCCCACAATGTTTTTCAAAAGTCCCACAATTGATAAGTCCCAGAATGTATCAAATGTTCGTCCGTCCGTCTGTCCGTCCGTCAACAATTCTTGTGAACACCAAAACTCAAAAACTATTAACACCACAGTTCTGAAACTTTGCACAGCTGCTAAGTAGCATGTCATGATGTGCATATTAAAATTTTGTGCAAATCTGATTAAAATTTTTGTAAAAAATCTTCATTTTTTATCGAAAATCACAGATTTTGAGAATTGGACTTTGTGAACACTAAAACTCCAAAACTGTTAACTATACAGTTCTGAAACTTTGCACAGCTGCTGGGTAGCATGTCATGATGTGCATATTAAAATTTCGTGCAAATCTGATTAACATTTTTGGAAAAAACTTCATTTTTTAACGAAAATCACAGATTTTGAGAATTGGACTTTGTGAACACTAAAACTCAAAAACTGTTAACGAAACAGTTCTGAAACTTTGTTCAGCTGCTAAGTAGCATGTCCTGATTTGCATATTAAAAGTTCGTGCAAATCTGATTAATATTTTTGGAAAAAACTTCATTTTTTATCGAAAATCACAGATTTTGAGAATTGGACTTTGTGAACAATAAAACTCAAAGGCTATTAACAATACAGATCTCTAGTTTCATATGCATTCCATGGAACATGCCTTAGTGGTTATAATTAAAGTTCGTATGATTTTGAAAACACTTAGATATTTTGCCGCGGGGCCCTTTCTGACTTTGTCAGTATTCTAGTTATATTTATCAAGGGATAATTATTATACTACTAAACGATCTTATACACAAAGGTTTTTAATTTAAAAAAATATTACAATATATTTATCATATTCTATTTCACTCATTGTTAATGATATTTATTGGTGGCATGGGTTTAAAATAAAATAAAAGTAATTAATATTGACTTGTTTGATTTCAGACTCCTGTATCCTAATTGGTTAATTAATTAAGCCAGTCTTGCTTTGAAATCAGCTAGTGTCTCCTTTCTGATTGTTTCAGACAATGTGTTGACTGTTGAGGTATTTTGTGTATATATATATATTAATTATCATAACGGAACATTAAACCTTGTCTGTCTGGTGCATCATTCTATTTCCCTGCATGCCTATCCACAAATATTGTACTAAAAAACTTTTAATGGTTATTTTATCAAAACTTGATACAAAGGAATTGTTTTTCTAACATCTGAGGCATTTTGAAGAAACATACTTTACACAATAGCAAGAAATTGCATTAATCTCTGATATATCATTCAGAAGATCAAATAAATTTTAAAACATAGGGACAGTCAAATATAAAGGTTTAAGTGGTGCATTAATATACCTGTTTTTGAACTTTCTCACAGTGCATCAACATAGAAATTAATTAAATTGTGTGTGGTACATTCATGCACTTGTAGATATGGAATCTGTGATCTTGTCAATCTGTTTTCAGCTCATTCACCAAAGTGTACAAATTCTCCAAATTTAAAATTTAATTTCATCAAAAAAGCATCATAATAGATCTATTATTTCATTTATTTGAATTTAGTATATGCAAAATGGAACAAATTCTTAATGGTTAAAAATTTAAATAACACAATTATAATTGTACAGTAGACACATTAGTCTGTATTATAATACTTAAGTATATGTATGAATATTTTTAGAAGCTATTGACATGACAATTTTATCATGGTCAATTTCATCCATGTGGCAACCTAACGGTGAATAACACTTAGCTTGAGTGTCAACGACAGCATGGAAGCTTCATTTATATTCATAACACCATTCAATATCAATATATACAAAAATATTATTGAATGTTATTATTATACACCTATAAATATCTTTCTTTTATTAGATAATGTTCTGTTGACATTCTAGTGCCTGATGAAAAAGATTAGTTGGTACTGAGTATATGTAATTAGTAAGTACTACCCTGTATAACCACTATACTAGTGTGTTTTAAACTTAGTATTACACAATATGCAATTAATTTTACATCCATTCCTCAGAACAACTATCTCAGGTTTGGTAGTAAGATACAATTTTAAGATATTATATAATAGCAAAGAATGAGTGGCAGTAAAGGCTGTTTTTGGCCCAAGATTTACCACATTGATTTTTCAAGCATTCTGATCCTGTACCATGAAACTTAAACTTATAAGCAGACAGCCGTCCTAATTTGATGAAACATTAAATTTATAAAGGGCTTTCAGAAAATGAAAAACTTTTTTTTTCCATATCAGTTTAGTTGTTTTGATAATTATATTACAAGCAACGTTATCAATAGGTGTGAAATATTACTTTTCCGCTTGAAAAATAAAAATGTTTTCTTTTCAGATTCTGTTTTGGTTGAAGTTGACAGCTATTTTGATTGAAACTAAGCCCAGTTGTATCAATTATTGTACATGTAAGTAATTGGCAAAGACAATAAACATACATATAATATTGATCCTCAGCTCTTGTAGATTTTACAATTGTTTTACAATTGCTCAAAAAAAGTAAACAGAAACTATATATGAATCAGGTTTATGTTTCTGTGGTTTTGGGGGTAAAAAGAAAGACTATGTTTTTACATCCAAAAAAATTAAATACGCATGATTCTTGATGATAAAGCAAAAAAAAAATTTCAAGAAAGGGTAAGAACAAATATTGAGAACAAGGATTCTTGTTATAAAGGAATGCTTATTTTGAATAAAAAATATTTTGTAGAGACACGTTTGAAAAACTATACATTGCTTGTATTTATTATAGCATGGCTAGATCACAACACTGGACAAAAGGCTCTTTGAAAGTGGAAAATGACTTCCCTTTCATTGTAACAAATGTAAAATCAGCAATGATTTATAGAATAGTTATGGGTGGGAAATGTGAAGTGACACCTGACCCACATATTGCTGAAACATTGCAACGTCACAATACCATTTCTTCCTTGTCTGAGCTTTCTTGCAGTATGACTGGTATTGCTTCATTGGTGGCATCATCTGATTCCATTTATGACATTAGTGATACTTGGTCAGATGATACCATTAGTGTGGGTAATACCAGTGTTACTGTAACACATGATGTGGATTCACATTCAATCCCACTTTCCTTGCTTTTAGAGGAAAGTGAGATTGATGTGCAACCCAGGGCTTCAAAAGTTCTGATAAGTACTGAAGAAGCAGATCTTGAACTGAAGAACTTCTCCTTACCATTAAGTGTAATAGAAGATAGTCAGGCATTTTCTTCTCTTTCAGACTCATCAGACATTGAAGTACCAAGGGCATCAGATGACCTCAGTTTTTCACAGTCATCATACAACAAGAATTTGTTTGATGACTTTGATACACAGAGGGATCTGTTTGACAGCAGTCAATCAGATTCACAATCTCATTTGCCCTCCACGAGTTTCTGTGTCACTGAACCTAGTGTTAGTTATAGTGATGCAGAAACGCAGTGGCCAGCTGGTTTACCATTTCCTTGGACAAAGTCTGATGATTTTGATAGTGATTCATCATCAAAATCAGTCAGTCTTTTGAAAAGGAAAAAGTAAATTAAGCAATTAAGGATGGTCAATCTTCACTTTTAAAATTTAAATACTTTAAATTATACAGCTTAAAATATTGAAGACTTGGGTTTTTTTCAATAACCACTAATTTTGTAATATTTAAATCCAATTATATACATATATATATATACACCTTGAAAATATAAGTGAATAAAATTTCTGAAAATTCTTTAATGATCACACAGTCCTATTATTTTAATTTACTTTCATTGGATTACAAAGTTATCGATCATTTCAAAATCATTAAGTATTTAACATAAATAATGTTCATGAGTGACCATCCTTAATTAAGATCATAGTTGTTAATTTTTCCATTCATATACATATATACCTGAAAAAACCATTAACAATTAAATTCTAAAAAAGGCCTATAAATTATTTTTGGTGTGTTAGCTTTTTGAGTTTTTTGAGTTAGTGCCCTTGGATTTGTAATAGTTAATTTAATTTTAGTGTTGATTTTGGGAATGCCCCCTTTTTATTCAAAAATGAGAAAGCAAAGAGAATGAAAAAAAATGCTATAATTTTTTGTTAGTTGCACACTGCATCATGTTTAATCTTTGTTGTAGCCAGAATAACTCAGGGGAGATAATTGAATTTATACTTTTCTAGTAGTGGGTAACAACAACGCAACAATGTTTATTAGTACCTGAGTATTTTTGTGAGCTCCCACTAAGTAAAGTTTAATTGTTGAACATGAAAAATGGACATCATTGTTACAGTAAATTAAGGTGCAATTATATATAAAAACATACAGACAATGAAATGTAGTGTACATCCCAGTTAAAACTAGCAACATTCATGTTTTGTCTGCACAAGCTCATTCGTAGGATTTTTTGGTTCACTGTGATGTACATGATGTGTATACACTATTGGTTTTGCTGTTAATATTTTGTTAAAAAAAGTACTTGTCCAGTGTTGTTGGTACCTGTTAATATAAGTTTGAATATGTGGTAAGTAAAAAAGGTGATAGTTTTTTATGCAACACATAGCACTATCTTCACAAATATCACTATAATAATACTTTGACTATTCCAGAAATAATTAAAATGGGAAAATCTGTTTTGTACCAAAAATCAAATTATTTTTAAAGGTCTGGCCCTTAATTTTCCAAAAATGCAGGACCTTTAAACTATAATGTACAAAAGTCCTGGACCTGCATGTATTTATATCTGTTCTGTATTTGACACTGCTTAACTATAATGCTGCTCTCAATATCAACTGGTTTTGCTGAAACATAATTAATAGTTTTAGGTTCCACAATATGTTTAATATTTGGGGTTAAAATGAATATTTTTTTCAGAATTTGATAAAAAAAAGATATTCCTTTCACTCGAGCATTCAACATGATAACATTTGACTTGATTTGAAGATAAAGACTCTGTTTCCTTATTTACCTTAAGTAAGTATACTTTCTTAGCTGATTACTGCATCAGTTGTATATGTAAAATGGGTTTACTTTTGCAATTTCAATATATTTGTTATAGTAAAACCAAGGAAACTTTGTCTGATATTAAATAAGATATTATAGGCAGATTACTTTGAAATTTTTTAAATTCATGTAAATTTTTGGCTAAATTTAACCATGAAAAAAAATTATCAAAAAGGTAAAAGAAAGTTCAAACCATATTGCAAAACTCATACCCTTTTTACAGTATGTCTGAACATGCTAAATGTGTTTGTAAGATTATACATGTAGTGTTTATGTTTAGTTTTAATAACTTATTTTTGTGTGTTTGTTTGTGCGTTTGTTTGTTTATATGTAATCTAACATATTAAAATAGATCATACGTGCACCTCTATACATAATATATTTGAAGATAACATAATATAAGGTATAAAATGACTCAAAAAGACATAAACATATCAAGGGCATCTAGGATGCTTTAACATGATAATGGTCTAAAATTTAAACTGTTGGGTACATACTATGGGCTGAAATTTCTTTCCAAACCTGGTTTAGCTCGTGCATATGCAGGAAAATTTTTCGTCTGAAGTATTCAATGTATTTTGATCCTTTTCCCACTTGAAATCATGCAAAAGTTGTGAAATCCAATTTTTTAATACAGAAATGGGCATTATCACTAAGCAACACATTGTTTCCAAGTTTGAATCATCTGATACAACTGTCGAAAATGATGTTGTAAAGAAGCTGAAATCTCAACATTATACCATTACTAATCAATCTATAAAACAATTGACTTATTTTAAAACTGTCTTTATATATCTTAATATATCTCATGTCACTGTATATAAATTGCTATTTATAATCAATCTACAGCCTTATAAGGTAAACAATTTTCTGGGTATATGAACTGTCAAAATGTCTATTGAAAACCACGAAATAACAAATGATGATGTCTTCACCATATTTGAGAAATTCAGTGCTTCGCCAAAAATATTTCATTCCACCATTTGTCAACTAGGAAATATTAACACTGACAAAGTTAACCCAGAGAGTAATTTTATTAAAGCAAAGAGAATTGTACATCACATAAAAAGACTTAAAAACTGTAGAAACAATGAGAGACTGAATAATTATTTACATAAATTATATATTTTCCCCAAAAGAACACAGTTGAAACGAAAGGCTGACACAACTGTCGAAAATGATGTTGTAAAGAAGCTGAAATCTCAAATTCAAGGCCATGAGAAAACTAACATAATACTTAAAAAAAGATTGCAAAATATAAATGTTTCCCGGCTGAATCAAAAAATAAAACGTCTCCATACAACTATAAAGAACCAGAATAGAACTCTTTGTAACTTGCGAGAGTCTATTGCAAGTAAAAAATATGGAGTAGACAAAACAACGCAATGTAATTTTTCAAATGATGTTATTCAAGATTTGAGTGATGAAATTCAGGATCTAAAATATGAATTAGAAAACACAAGTTTGGGTAAAGAGAATGATTTATTAGAGACAAGATTAAACAGTCAGATATCTTATGAAAAACCATGACCGTTGAAAATGATGATTTTTCATGACATTTCACATTTTTGCTGTCAGCACTAGATTTGTCAGATTTCATGTAAATTTGAACTGTCTGTTCAAATATTTTTGTATGTCTCAATTCTGAACTCGGTTATTTACTTCTTTTTTACATTTGACCCATTTAATGTTGTCTGAAATAACAAAAATAGCAAAAATCTACAAAATCAGTGGTACAAATGGTGCACAAGAATGTCATTTTTTCGCTTTAAATTACCAAATTTTTACAAAATCAAGTCGATAAAGATGTTATGAAATTATTCAATAACACATCTACAGCTCAGGACTTGAAGTTACTCGCAATTACACTGAGTTTCTTGACCATTTTCTACCAAGGTGTTTTTCATGTAAAACTATTTTGTCACGGTTTTCCATGACAAAAAATAATGAAAAGTCATAGAAAATCATGACTTTCTAAAAGTCATGATTTTTCATGATCTTTGAAAATGACGATTTTTCATGACTCTGCAACATCTTCAAGTCATGAATTTCCATCACGAAAATGTAATTTAAAGATCATGGATTTTCATGACCTTGTTCTACTTTATATGAAGTCATGGTTTTTCATTACAATTAATTCATTTAAATGTCATGAAAAATCATTATTTTCTAAGGTCATGGTTTTTCACAAGATATCTGACTGTTAAATAAAGTTGGGAGACCATACAACAACAAGATTCGAGCGATGTACTATGATCTTAGGGCTAAAGGTTTATCTTTAAATCAGTGTGGACCTGCTATCATTTCAATTTTAAATATTTTAAATATCAATATAAATGAATCAGATTTACCGAGTACATCAACTGTTCATAATATGACTACAGAAATGGGCATTGTCGCTAAGCAACACATTGTTTCAAAGTTGGAATCATCTGATACCATTACAATGCTGCGTGATGCAACAACCAAAAAAGGTAGACATTATTATGCCGTTGAAATATCAGATGAAAATAAAGAGCATTTAACGGTAGGCATTAAAGAAGTCAAAGATGGAAAGGCAATGACTTATGCAGACTGTACACAGTCGCTTATGAAAGACATCACTAATACAAAAGGTCATAATGATTTTAACAGTAATGGTTTAGAAAAAGTAACGTCATTTATGACCGACAGAAGCGCTACAGAGGGTAAAGTCAATCAAATTTTATCCGAAAAAAGTTCATATGAGCAAACATTTTCTTTTAAATGTGCAGTTCACCCTCTATTACAGTTTTCTGAAGCCTGCACTAAGAATATGAATGATGTTGAAAAAGATGTGAAAGTTGATCTAAAACCAGACAACAAAGATTCGTACACAAATTGCCTATTGAGATTTATTTCAAAACTTTTTTTTAAAGATGGATCTGGTGACCCATTATTGACAAAAGTATTTTTCAATAAAAATGGAATAAATGACATTCCCATAATGAATTACAGAGGAAATAGGTTCAATGTTCTATTTTACAATGCTCGTGGCACTTTTTTCCTGTCCCAACATTTAATTAGATACTTAAGAGACTCCAAACATACTTTGAACTATGCCCAGAATTTCATATTTAAATGTTTACAAGATGTCACTGTTTTAAGCATTTGCAGAGCATTGGGCATTCTTTATGAACTTATTACTCAGCCATACTGGAATGCAGTGAATAATGAGGACTCACCATTAACTATTGGCCATGTATATAGAAGACTTATTGAAATATTGGAAATTTGCAGCAATGATCCTGGTTTACTTTTAAAAAATAACATCCAACTCTTACAAGGTCCTCAGCCAGAACCATCAAAAATCTCTAACTGTCTTTTTTCAACCAATGAAATTTTGGATCCACTAACTTCAAATGCTTTAAAAATATTTTGTTCACAAATATTAATTAAAAGTAAACATTTGTTTAAAGATTTTATAGAAGGAGGAATATTTTTTGCACCAGACAATACCATAACAGATTTAACAAAATCATGTCCTTCACACAACATTAGTGTAGAAAGAATATTTGCTAAAGTTGACAGTAAGCTGCATAGAGCGCCGAGTGCAACAACATCTTCCATTGAAAATTCCATACTTTTTGAATCTAATAAAACTTCCTTTTGGCTACATTCAAAACCTGAAAACGAAAAAAATGTAATAATTGATTTAGCTAGAACAAAAATGAAGGAAACATCAAAGTCTGATATAGAGATTAGAAAAGAACTTTTTGAACAGCGCTGTAATATACAGGGGTCACCACACTTCAGGATGACAGGGAGAAGTGACTTCTCCCTCTGAGCCAAGTAGGGAGAAGTGACAACAAATAAGGGAGAAGTGAGAGGCGCGCGACACTGCCGTAGAAACAAATAAACTTTATGATTTACAATACTTCTTTGTAAAGTGCTTTATATTGTCTACACATGAAATCTCTATAAGTTATATTAGTAAAAAAAAATTAATAATGGTTATTCCTTATGGCATAACTATAGAGTTATTTTAAAGTCTTATTACAGATATATTAGTTATTTTATCTTCATTACATGTAAATAATCCAAGCTAAATTTAAATTTGGAAAAGGTTTATAAACCAAGCTGAAGATCTGAAATTAATCAGAAAGGTGATTTTCTAAATGAAAAAAATAAATTGCAATTATTATTATGCTCAAATTCTTTGTTGATGTTAATTTTTATTTAATTTTATTATTTTTTTAACTAATAGTAAAAGTAAACAAAAGTATGTGTAGAAAGGTTAAGATTTTGGAAATTAATTAATTTTAAGGGGGCATAACTCTGTTCAATATTTTTTTTCTTTTTTAGCTGAAATTTAACTTTCAAAATGAATAATAAGGATTAATTACAGTTAATTGATCAATTATTTGTGAACAAATCATATAAATTTTAAGTTTTTATCAATCCTGGAAGCCAATTAATGACTGGGAGTTGGATCAAACTAATTAACAAGTTTTGGTGTACAAGCCGACAATCGCCGCCGGGCTTTGGCGATAATTGGTTAATTAACAAGAGATTAAACTTTTGAATTTGGTAATTAACAGTGACAGTACATCTTGACAGGTTGTTAATTAGCTCTGGGACAGGTAAAATGACCAAATAAACAGCTAGCTTTATGTATTCTTTTAAAGAAACGGGAAATATCGGCGATTACCGCGATTTTTAGAAGGCGACTTCAACTTCTCCCTGTGACATTACAAAGGCGAAATTTAACTTTTCAGGGCGACTTTTTCGCCCACTTCGCCTGGTTTGGTGAGCCTTGATATAATTGATGAAAGGTTTAGAGAGAAAGAAGAATTTGATCTAAGGCAAGAGAAAAAAAAAGAATCTATCCGGAAACAAATAACAGAAGTGGGAATTTGGCAAAATAAATTTGAAATTAACAATTATATCAATGACATGAAAACTAAAAGAGAAAAACTTTCGGCTATCAAAAACCAAATCAACATCCATAAAAGTGATGGAGTCATTAATATAAAGGATTATAAAGAACTTTTTCAATTTAGTTGCAAAGGAAAACAACATGATATAGAAAAACTATTGGAAAATCTGTTAGCGATTCTTCAAATCAAAAGAGATAAAAATACAAATACCAAGCTATTTCAAGATCCTGACAGCTTTGTTGGAGAAGAAATATTACATGTATGGACTGATCAGACATCTGGTTCCGACAAAACATATGAAGGAAAGATTGTATCTTTTAGAAACGATACTTTTGAGGTTAATATAATTTTTCATCTCTTTAGACAGTTCATATCCTAAAGCCCAAATTATTTATTCCTCATATCCTTGAGTTATGGTGAAAGACTCCTGAGATGACTTTTGCACAATTGAATGCAAGGAAATCTTGCATTTTAGCACTTTATAACTATTCCGAAAAATGTTTATTTAAAATGGAAAAAACCTTATAACTATAATGTTCATAAACCGATCAATCTCCCAAACAAACTTTGTAGATTCATTTTGGATTATTTTCTTTGAGCAAAGTTGTAATTTTTTTTCAATTGACATAATATTAAGGCACAGACCACATGATTTTCTGGGGAGTGGTGGGGGAGGGGCTTTTTTTAAAACAAATTTTTGGCCCTGGTTTTTTAATAATATGGCCAGCACCTAGGCTGAAAAAAATAATCTGGCATCAATTTTGGTAATATAGAAAAAATAATTATAATAAATTGAAATTTTTTTTTCATCTCAACATAAAATCCTAGGCCACCCAAAATAAAATCAAATGGTTTGGACCAATAATGACAGTTTTAAATTACACTGAAAGTACAAGAATTGAATGATCTAAATTTTGTTTGGGAGATTTTCTTAAATATTGTAACAGTATGTCCACGGTTATGCATTTAAATGTACCCGTGTTACATTTTTGCACTGAACTAATGCATGCTAAATTTTTAACCAATTAGGCAACTGCATACCCTTAATAATAGGAACATTAAAAACTAATTGACAGTGAGAAAATATTGAAAAATGGAAAACAATTATTACCATTATTTGTAACAAAGATAGAAATTTATGCATGGAACAAGATGAATGACTGCATGCAATTAAGAATTTAAATATATGGGTAAAAAATTGTTTAATACTTATTAACATCAATAAACCAATGATAATACAAACTTTTAAATGATGCACTTCAAAATCAATTTACAAACAATATTGCAAATGTTAATTTATAATTATAGTTCTTGATCAAATATATTTACATATGAAAAACACTGGAATCCAATCTTTTAACTGGTCAGAATGTCCAACAAGTTAAGCAGAATTATAAAAATAATGTGTTATTGGGCCTCTATATTTTCTTTTTGTCATGTTATTCTTGGCCAATGATGGGGCCAAATGTCCTGCTTGAAAATAATCCTTATTTCCTTCACTTAATCCCATCTTCTGTCTTAACCTATGAAATTAAATGATCATTTCATTTTTATAGACATAATTATATACATAAATTGTTATATGTAAAAGAAGCCTATTTCATGGTACAATGGTGCAGATTGTATCAATAAACTTAATTTTTACAGTTTTCACTATTTATCCTTCACTTTGCACAAGCCTAACTTCTGTGTTAATTAATAACGTAACATGTATTTTAATTCATATCTATATGTATTAACACATGCATTATATCATAGAAAATAATGAGATGTGGAATAAGTGTACGCGACACAACCTCACATAATAAACATAAATTAAGAATCCACACTCAAAAACAGCCAGCAGACTTCAACAAAGCCAGTGGGCGCTGTTTTGGGTTTGGTCCAAGGTCACAAAATGATGCATATACAATTCAAATACAGTCTTGAAATAGTCAAAGAAAGACCACTTTATTAAACAAAGAACAAAAATACATACATCTTGGCTAAGGACAGGCACAAGTAAATGTCCCTATGTGGCATGGTTAAACTAGTTTTTCCCCCTGTTGAAGATGTTGAACAAAGTACAAAATAACACACATTTCAACAGGAATTAATGTACCTGAGACAAAGACAACAAGGAAAATATGAGACATAGAGGATCACTCCTGAGAAAACTTGAAGTTACAGACAACTAGCTAAGATGCAACTATCGATTGATGTGAGAAAAAATCAAATGTGTCGATAAAAATTTTACACCTCACTTCAAAGGATTTGTTGAAGTACAATCACACAAAAACAACACATATATGATCGCTGTTAATGCTGTTTAAATATCTCTTTGTTATTATTTTTTGTAGTGTACAAACTATATAATCACATTTAAACTCAGTTGGGCAACTCAAAGTTTGTGATTTTATATGCAGTCGATCATGAAACAAAATTAAAACCAACAAATACCATGGGTATACTTATAAGTACCTCTGACATTTAAAGGCAAAAACATTCTTATTATTTGTGTGGAAAAGTGGCATAGTAGCAGCTATTTGGTGTTTGACATTGCAGTTTTAGATATATATTTTCTTTTACATTAAAAACAAAAAAATCTAGATTGTAATTGCATGGAACATAGCGGTCAACACAGATCCAAATACTATTATCAATAAAAAGATAATAATATCCAACAGTTTAGAGGAGTGCTATATAGTGAAAATTAATACTTTATATACAAATGATTCACGGCTTTTTACTTTTTGTTATATGCATTAATTATATTTTTAAAATCCTAATTCATATTGATCGATTTGCAGATAAAATACTGCCAGAATCCTTATATGAGCTGTCTTTTGAAGAGTTTTCATCAGACTTTAGACAGGGAACCTTAAATTTTAAAGGTATGTATATTACAAATAAAAGTTGTTAATGCATTTTAAAATATATTCTTTTTTATTTAAGTTGTATACAAAATGTATTTATCAATAAGTACATAAATAACGTGTGCTCATTCATGATAACCTATTTTCAAACAGAAGCCAAAGCAACTCTTTAATATCAAGCTCTTTCCAGAATTTTTTAAAAGTGGATTGTTTGAAATGGTCTAAAGCTACAATCTGATAAATATTAACAAAATATTGCATGAAAATAACAAAGCTTTGCTACAAAAGGGGGTGTTCAATCTCCCTCTAGATTTGTCTCTTGATTTGAACAACCCCCCTTTTTTATTTGTGATGAATAATGAATTCAGTAGTTTTTTTAATTTTTTTTTTAACTAAATAAGTGATCATTTCTAATATTATTTAACTGGATCATCATTTTAGGTATTATTTAAAAAGCTATGTTGTTTTGTTCTACTTTTTTTTTTTTTGGTTTTCAGACTGACTCCTACAATATACATTTTAGAAATAAACCATAGTTTTGTAAGGTAAGTACAATTAGAGTTATCCTCCTTTTCCCACAATAGCATTTGAGTTATCTTACTTTTCCCAGACTGAGTTTAGAATTATAGAATAACCTCCCTTTGATCACAAATAACCTGAGGGCACAAATTTAAACAAAAGTTATTTTTTCAGTTATTTATATTGACCAATAGAAATAAAGCTTAGAAGAAGGCTTTGAAACTATAGAGAGATACATTTTACTTATCATTATTAATGTACAGTCAAATCTATAAAATTTGTTGAACTCCCTAATAATTGTGTTTTTAGTTAGTCTATGCTTTATGCTGCTAATAGTTTTTCTTTGTTTTTTTCTGTTAAAAAGAAAAGTAAAGGAATATTACAGTAAATAAAAGGAAAGGGGCACACGGTACAACCACTCTGTTTGGGAAAGTACCGGAAAAGGAAGACCAAAGTTTTCAGCCTCGGTTGCATCAGTAACAATGACCGATGGGTATTTATGCAAATTTTTGGAAACTTTAGTCATTATTTTTACTATTTTTACCCGGATTTAAGCATTTGGACCAATAGGATGCAAGTGTGTCAGTTATTTTGGGCACAGGGGGTTTACCCGCCATATTTGTTGTGATTTGCCAAGTGATCTTAAGAGTAAGGCAACGTACCTTAATCTTCAGGATGACTGTCTTCAGTATCGTCAGATATGGGAGATTCGTCAGCTCGTCTGAGTACGTCTGTTCAGTTAGGCTGTCACTAAGATTCTCCAATTTGCCGCTCAGCTGATTGACCTACTTCCGGTTCTTGCTCCGTGTAATATATATGTTCCTCCTTCCCAGGAGCACCACACTCCTCTCCATTTTCTTTGGGACAAGCAGGCGTCAGATTTATCTTGTTCACACATTTTCAAATTGTCCAATATAACACGAATACAACACAACACAACACAAAGAATAACATATGTACAAACAAAAGAGTTTTTGGCATCACATTCTGTATGTTCTTATAGCATTCTGCGTGGTCACTGTTGCTACCTGCCCTACTGGCACATTATGGAGAACAGCGACTTTCTTTGCTATTTCCATGACCAACTTTGGATGACCATTGCGGTATCCCTCACCACACAGATATGGGGCATCTGACTCCAGTATCATATCAGCCAGGTCCATTCTACGTGTCACATCTTCGAGATCGGGATTCACAAGAAGCAAAGGTGATAACCCAAAGGTACAAGAAGGGAAGTGTCTTTTCCATTCCTCATAGACACTGAACTCCTCAGAGAAGCAGTGTCTATGGATAGGGTGATCTGTGTTTAAACTGTCTGAAACCATTTTTAAACACCTCTGTTGGACCCATTTCTTCCCTCTACAATGGATGATGAGCGGCAGCTCCTTTTTCCTAGCCAAGTCAAGTTGTAACTGAAATACCTCTTCCTGCTTCCTGATATTACTTCTCGAGAGATTACCACTAATGTCTAACCCACACTCTCCGACTCCAACAACCTTCCGGCACTCCAAAAGAGTCTCCATGTCTCCAATCCATTTCAGAAGCCGATCTTTGCTTTCTTTTAATACCATGTGAGGGTGAATCCCATAGCTGAAATATACACGTTCATCCTCCCTCAATCTTTTCCTTTCTTTGCTGGAAGGCCAGTTGCGGGGATAACAATAATTCGCCACCAATTTAATCACACTCATGTTGCCTTCAGTAATCTGCGGAAGACCAGAAATTCTGGTCTGTTTTATAAGCATGTCTAGATGGAAGTGTGAGTCTATTAGATGGACTTCAGAAAGTTCATGGGGTTGTTCTTTTTCATATTGTAATATCTCATCTGAATTGGTTTTCGAAATAGCAATGGCCAAAATTTTCCAGTGGAGAAGGGAATACTGAAATTCCGGAGGATAAACTTTGTGTGAGATGTGAACAGGCTGCAGGTTGTTAACTCTATTGAAGAGATTTACCAAGGGAATGTCTCTCCAGTGAAGTACAGCATGCACACAGTTATCGAAGGATGGCTCCTCAAGAATATACTCCAACAAGTTTTTTCCCAGTTCCATTTCTAGCTTATGAATTAACCCATTCATCAATTTCACCCATCTCTCTCCTTGTTCAACTTCCTCGAAAACATGTTTTTCCTCCTGCTGCCTATGGTAGACTTCTATATGGTTCTTGATGATACCATCTTGGGCAAGTTGTAACTTACATGTCCAACAGGCTGTATATGGCACAACATACCATGGTAAATGGGAGCATAGTACATGTCTACGCACATTGGTAAATTTTGCCAGGCACATAGGACAACTTTGCACTCTAGTCTTTCTCAATGAACTCCCTCTCACTGTAGAAACTACAGGAATCGGATCTAGGATATCCTCCTCATAGTCTGGTTCAAAGGTATCCTCCTCCATTGGAAGTCTGCAATTACACCAGACGCTTATTACACACATAGTTAGTGCCACATGAAAAATTAACATAAACAATACGGAATACAAACAAAAAAAAACAAAAAACAAAAACAGCACAACATAAAAACACTATTCACATATACGACAGATATAGAGTTTATTCGCATAAATAATCATGAAGATGGGCTGGTCTCTTCGTTCTTCGTCTGCTCTTCTCGTTACCAGCTTCATCTTCCATTTCATATATCCTGGTTTCATCTGCATCTACACCTGTCTGCTCTTCTAGGTCTTGCAAGGTCTTTATTCGATTTCTATTTGATTCAGTGTCAGGTCGTGGGTCATCTCGGCACATCGGAATATCCGATGTTTCATCACGGAACATCAGAGTATCTGATGTAGTTCTATCTGACACTATTTTGTTCTTCTTGAACAGCCTTTTCATACCTAGATCACTATCTTCTTCCTCTCCAGTTTCTGAAAGAGTACCTGTTAATTCATGTCTTCGCCTTTGTAGCCATACAGGTAGATTCCCGTCCGTGCATAATTTAAGGCGATCATGGTGAACAACAAAAGTCTTCTTCCTATCTTCTATTTGAAGTAAAACTGGATTAATCACTTTACCTACTACATATGGTCCCTTCCATGGCATCTTTAGCTTTCGCGACTGACCAATCTTTGCTGCCGAATCTAGTTTATAAACTACATCCCCAACATGGTACACCCTCTCAGTAGCTCTAACATCATAATCTTTCTTTTGCCTGTTCTGGGAGACCTTGAGGTTTTCCCTTGCTGTATCATGTGCGATGTTAAGTGTTGCAATTAGCTCAGTGATGTACTGCACCTCATCCCTTGGATTGGGTACAAAGTTCAAACCAAATTGAATGTCTACTGGATGAGTGACTTCCCTTCCAAACATCAAAAAATTTGGAGAGAATCCTGTCTGTCTGTTGGGAGTGGCTCTAATGGCACCTGCTAAAAGTTGGACCTTCTCATCCCATTTATTCTGTTGCTTTTTCAAGAAGCATCGTATTGTCTGAAGAATGAGACTATTGTACCTTTCAACCTGCCCATTGGAGGCAGGGTGATAAGGAGTTGTTCTTGTCTTGGTGATTTCTAGTAACTCACATATTTGTCGAACTAAGTTGCCATCCATGTTCTTACCCTGATCTGTATGAAGCTCTAGAGGACAACCGAATCTTGCTATGAAGTTATTCACCAACACTCTAGCAACAGTTTCTGCTCCCTGGTTTGGAATAGGATAACATTCTAGCCATTTCGTGAATTGGTCGATCACCATAAGTATATACTTATTCCCACTTCTAGTTGTTGGGAGTGGGCCAAGGATATCCATATGCACCCTTTCTATTGGAACACCTGAATGGAATTGACCAAGTTTTGCTTTTGGTTTTGTTTTAGCCTTTTTGCTCTTATTACACACACTACATGCCATCACAAAAAGTTTGCAATCTCTTGACATACCATGCCATATCACATGCTGCTTCAATTTTAGTAAGGTCTTGGATTGCCCCATGTGTCCTGATAAGGGAATACTGTGACACATCTGCATCACCTGTGTTTTCATGCCCGAGGGTACCACAAGAAGCAATCTAGGAACAAGTGGATCTTCCCAATAATAGCACAGCACTCCTTCGCTAAGCTTTAACTGTGATCGACACAACCAATAATAGCGGACAGCTGGACTACTTAACCTGAGCTCTATCTGACTTGGCTCATACTCATTCTCTAGCCAGGTAACAATCTTCCGGAGGTCATCATCATTCATCTGTGCTGCTCTAATCTCTTCCGGCGACATGGAATCGACCCATTTAATAGGACCAAACTCCTGCCCTCGTCGTACAGAAATGGACTGAACATAATCTACTTCCGTCTCAAAGGTTTCCCATTGCGCTCGTGCTCTTGAGCAATAAGCACATCCGCCACATGGAAGTTCATCTAAGGAGATTAATGGTTGATAATCTGGACATGTGGACAAAGGATCTGCTATTCTTGATAAACCATCTGCGTTTCCATGATGTTTTCCACTTCTATGTTGAATGGTCATATTGTATTGTGAGAGTTCTTCAATCCAGCGAGCAAGCTGTCCTTCTATATTTCTAAAATTCAAAAGCCAAATTAAACTGTTATGATCTGTTCGAATCAAAAATTGATTACCAAGAAGGAAATGTCTGTACTGTCTTGTGAAAGTAACAATAGCCAAGAGTTCTTTTCTCGTAGTACAATATTTTCTTTGTGCTGGAGTGAGGATCTTACTTGCAAAGCTTATAGGAACTTCTCTTCCATTTTGAATCTGACTTAATTGGCCCCCAATAGTTGAGTCTGAAGCATCTGTATCCAAGATGAACTTGTCAGTAGAATTAGGGTAATGTAAAACCACAGCTTCAACCAATGCTGTCTTCAGGGCATCAAATGCTGTTTGCTGTTCTGCACGCCAGTCAAATGGTTCCTTGGGTCTAGCAACTTCATGCAAAGGAAGTGCCATCTGTGCAAATTGAGGGATGTGTTCACGATGATAGTTCATGAACCCGAGAAAGGATTCCACTTCTTTCTTATTCCTGGGGACAGTCCACTTCTTGACTGCTTCGACATTATCTGGATTCACTTTTATCCCTTCAGCACTCACAATTTTTCCTAGGAATTGTACCTCACTCTGGAACAAACAACACTTCTTTGGTTTCAGTTTCAAATTATATTCTCTAAACCTAGATAGAACAGTTCTGAGTTTATCAAGATGATCATCAAAATCTCTACCCAGCACAATGACATCATCCAAATATGCCAGGCATTCCTTCCATGTAAGCCCTTTCAACACTAACTGCATTACTCTGCTGAATGTAGCTGGGCTATTACAGAGACCAAAGGCTAGCTTCACATGTTCAAACTGACCAAATCTTGTTATGAATGCTGTCTTATGTCTGTCTCGTTCATCTATTTCTAGCTGCCAGTACCCTGCAGCCATATCTAACGTTGACATAAACATATTCCCACCTAAAGTATCCAAACAGGACTCAATGTTCGGCAAAGGGAATGCATCCTTAACTGTTAGCTTGTTGAGATTTCGATAATCTATGCAATACCTCAAACTCCCATCACGTTTTCTCACCAATACAGGAGTAGCCGCCCACTCTGAGTTTGATTCTTGAATCACATTCTTTTCTAACATTTGCTTTATATGGTCTTCTTCTTCCTTTTCAAAATGTAATGGCGTTCTTCTGAGTCGTTGCTTAACAGGCTTAGCACAACCTGTATCTATCCTATGCTTAATGTCACCATTAAACAGCCCAATATCTAGGTCTCCTTTAGAAAAGATGTCCTGGAAGTCACATAGTAACTTTGCCACTTCTTCTGCTTGCTTTGCACTTAGCTGTTTGACTGACCTACTGTATAGTTCTTTTAAATGTTCAGGCAGCTCCAATGTGGATTCTGGATGCGTCTCAGTTTCAGTTCTTCTAATTGGATATGGTTCATCATCAACCACTTCATCTACTTCCATGCCAATACCAAACTGTTGATTCTTTTTTAAGGTCACTGCTTTATCAGTTGGGTTGCGCACAAGTACATGTAAATCTTCTTTAGCACTAAATATGCTATTAGGAGAAAGAATTTTTTCCTGGTTCACTCTTGTTGGCTGGATAACAATATCCCTTTCTGGTCTTTCATTCAACACAGTTGACACATAGCATGCACTAAATGGTGGGACAACAGTTGTGGCAGCAACCTTCACCCTGTATATCCTTACATCACTTTTACCTTTGCTTTTTACATCAGTTGCTTGGATAACTTCATCTTGTAATATGACATGATACTTCCCATGATCTACTATTACTTCATGTGTCCTTAGAAAATCAAGTCCAAGGATCAAAGTGTCCTGTATATCAGCAACTAACATGTCAAATTGTACACTTGTTTTTCCAATCTGAATTGGCACTTTCTTTACAATGGCGCCTTCTATCTTAGATGGTCCTATGCCTTTTATGAAAACACCTTCTGTTGGGGTTAACTTTCCTGGTAACTCATTTAATAAGGACTTGCTCATTATTGTAGCTTCCGCACCATTATCAACTACAGCTGATATCATTTTCCCGCATACCATCATTGGAATGTGCATTGACTTTGCTTCCAGTAAAACATTTCTATAAATGGTCACTTCTTTTTCTGTTGGAGGACGGCCTGTATCTGTAGGATGGGCTGAAGATAGGCCTATTTCTTCAACCCGTTGAAGTTTAAATCTTTCCTTGGTGAAGGCGACCTAGAGTTCACTGACCTGGGACACTCCCTAGCAAAATGTCCTAATTGGCCACATCGAAAACACTCGCCATTGCTTGAGCCTGAACCAGACCTATTTGGTGACCCCTGTCTTCTTATTGGTGACCTTGACCTATTTTCCTTAACAATCTTAAGAATATCTTGCACCATACCCTTGGTTTCTTCTAAACCTTCTTCAGTTCTTCTAAGTCTGTCCTCAAGCTTCTGCAACCTTGGTACAGGTGAGTTTTCTCTGTCATGGAACTTTACAGTCCTTACATTTAGTTCATGTTGGCCTTGATCTTCCCCATCACAATCATCATAAATATTATCAAAAGTCACCCTCTTCAAATCAATTCTTCTCGATCCCATAATTACTTTTTGGTTTGTTGCTGCAAGCTTCACATATTGGACTGCCTCATCCAAATTACTTGGATTCCTATTCATAGCCGTCAGCGCCGCATGACTATCTACACACCCTTTAAGGAAAGCATCAATAGCTAAAAGCTCAATGAACTCCTCCGGTGTGTCTGGGTATCCATCGCTGGCTATTTCTTGTGTTCGCTCCGCAAACTCTTCCAATGACTCCTCCTTATCTTGCTTCATGTCTTGAAGTTGGCGTCGAAGAATATGTGGCATATCTCGTCTTCCAAATCTAGCATTCATCTTCTGACATAAAAGCTCATAGTTATCTTGTACCGTCTTACTTTTCACACTGTAGAATTTCAGAGCTCTGTCCCTTAAACACTCAAGGAGTCTGTCCAGCCGCTGAACTGATGTTAAATTATACCTGTCTGCAAGTCTTGTGAACTGAGTAAAGAAAGGTCTCCAATCTGTCTTTCCATCAAATGTAGACATCTTAAGAGGGGGGAGGGTCTCTGATCATTTTACACCACATATTTTTGTAACAAAATGCAAGAAAACTTACCAGCTTGATAAATTTTGCGAAAAGCTGTAGAACGATGTCCGTGTGGTCCAGTCATGTCCATAAATCATTTTAGAACCCCTCAACACATCAAATTCATAGGAAAACATGCTGCATTTTGTGTATTTCTTGTAAATCTGCAAGCACCGAGTGTAAACAAACACATGACGATATGCGATAACAGCGCCCCTATATAAAAAATGGAGTTGCGCCCCTTGATATTTTGACAATAGAACCAATGGGCGGAGGCGAAATATCGTATCGGGGCGGTTCAGCTGATATATTTTAAGATGGAGCGTGACACTGGTCATGTGACCACGAAAAGCAAAAGGTGCAACAATATGTGCAAATGTCATTAAATAATATGATGCAGGTTAAACCTGTGACGCTCCCGAAGTTTGAACGTATCCTTAAATATTTTACAAGCTAAAATAAGTTTTCAAATGTTTATTGGGCAATTAATTGAAACAAATTCTTATTCGAAAATAAAAACAAAGTAGCTTTTCTTGTGGGTCCTTTGTGCGCTTAATGACGTCAGGAATTTTCAAAGACAAAAGCGTTAAAAAGACACAGAAAGTCCAGGAAACCGCGCGTGATTTACCGGACGTTGAAGGAAAATTGAGTCCATAGTACAACTAGAATATTGACATTTCTACCATTATCGCTCCCTTCGGGAGCGTATGAATAAAATTAAGGCTAAACAGTTTTTTTCTATTAAAAGTTTAGGAATACTTTTGAATTATTATCAAACTCTTCAATCAAACGTATATACATGTAAATACATTTTTTTTCAAGGGAAATAATTCATACAAAACCTGGCAAAAATTTCAAAGGATATATAATGTTGGCAAAATTTTAAGCAAGTGACCCACTTTTTTAGTTTTAATTTAGAACATGTTGAAAAAGGTCATATTGATAGAATTTTTCTTGAGAACATATTTTATGCAAATATTTTGACCGTTCTTGTATAAAATTAGGCACACTTTGAACCCTGATACTGGGAAAACAAGGTAAGTGACCTTGCTAGGCCTGACACGCGCTTCCTTTATTCATAACTTATCAGAGGCGCTCTCGCAAAATACCTGTTTTTAATCGCGTTGTATGCAAAGTTCTCGCAGCGCTCTGTATTGTCGGGTCGGGAAATATTGAGTATGGATATGACTCTTTTTAAGAATACATCCTTAAGTAAATTTCTTGTTTAAGGTGATTGCCGATTTTTATTTAAATTTAGTATTTTTCGTGTTCAAATGTGTATAAACAAAGTACACTGTTGCACTGATAAACTTTAGCTTATGTACTATTCAACATGTGCTTGTGTACTATTCAACCAGTGCCATCTCAAAAAAGTTGTACTTCACAACTATAACATGAATTATTTCACTTGCTTTGAAAGATAGATTTGTAGCATTGCTTAATACCTTTATTTCATCTATTTTATTATAAGTTTATTGAGGAAATTGTTTAAAGTATACAATATATACATGTTTTATTTTGTTTGTTAGCCCATTTTCATACAGCGGCTACTTTATTTCAAAAAATGAACAAAACGTTCGACTTTTTTATTCTTACATGACTGCCATTGATTTTAGTTAAAAACGAATGTCATTTCATAGGACAATGTAAAGTATAGTAAAAAAAGTGCCAATTAAATTCAAAGGAATGACTGCTTACTAGTCTTTTTTATTGAAAAAGCCAAAAAATATGCAGACGGATTTCTAGGTTGCACAAGTCAACTATGACGTATGTACTTCTCAATCGTTTTTACACAGCGCACCTTCCATACATTGGTAACTGTAACCTTATTTTATTTTATTTATAAATTATACAAATTTAATTGTTTCTATTTCTCTGTACCTTTGTATTGGTTTTTAGAGAATAAAGATATACAGGCAGCATCAGCAGGGTCTTGGATTTCTGGCGTATGATATAATAAGAAAATGTTCAAAAAGTATGTTTAAAGTTAAAAAGGCCATTCTAAATTTGGTGACCCCCATCTTATATATCCTCGGTAACTTTAAATAAAGGATGCAACAGATTGTAGGATTGTGGGACATTGTAGGACAATCGCATCTACATCTCAAAATAGACACTAAAGGAAGACTTTCAGAAAAGCTTTTGAAAAGCGTGATGGCTTTATCTTTCCAATCGTCAACTTTTCATTCTTGTGTAGCAATATTTCGTCCGCTCCAGCTTCTGATGTAACTATTTCGTTATTCCAGAGCAAGTGGGACTGGCATCGATTTTCTGGTAAAGTCTGATATAAAAATTGCTGCGCTGACAAAATGTTATATCGCTCCTCGGTTGTTGTCTTCACTTAGGAAATCTTATTGAAGAATTCATGCGCTTTAAGACAAATGCTATGGGATTTGAATCTCTCGGATGAGTACAGATGCTTTTGTCCTTCTTTGCCGGACTTAATTGGCTGACTTGACCATAAGCAACGCAACGGTTGTTCAAGTAGCAAGTAGATTCACTTACGTTACGACTTGGGTTCACGTTGTTGATTGCTATTCAGGCGATTCTGTGTGTTTTTATGTTGCCCGTTTCTTCGTGTTTTTCTCATTCATAAAAGTAACTTGTTTTGTTTGCCCTTTTCGGACTCTTGGCATTCGAATGCCCAATTGGTACCTCTTTGCTTCTTGTAATCATTTATAAATTCATATGTATAAATTAGCAGAAATTAGCTTTTTTCTTAAGAGTTGTGCCAAATATGGCGGTCAGGTTTTCTGAAGAAAAAAAAGAAATAAGGTATACAAAAGGATTTATTTGCATCCTATCTTCAGTGAGTTGCCATTGAACATTTTTTCCATATTTAGCATTTTCTAAAAAGCAGCTAATCTTTTTAAGATAAGTTATTTTTCTTTCTAAGGCTCTGCTGACACTCAGCCTGTGTAAAACATCCAAAATCCTTTGAATATGTCTATTTAAGAAAAAATCAAGACCCACCCCAAACTCCTCACAACTCCAGTTTCTGTCCCGTAGGTCACTAATCACTGCACCGGGCTTTCTTTTTTATTACAACCCAGTTCTATTGTTTAAAGTCGAAGTTTCATTTTCAGAAACTTTCTTTGTGTGAATAACTCTTTTGTTCTAAGAACAATAAGCTTAATTCACAATGGCAAAAACAGGGGTTTCCAGATACCCCTGCTTTTGCGCTTGTGAACACACCTTTAATATGTTCATAGAACAAAAAAGCTTCTGTAATAGTCAGTCCAGGGCATCTGAGAAGGAAATGAAAACAGTTCACTTTATAAGGTTTAAAATCAATTCTAATTTAAAAGTAGTAAAAAAAAAAAAAACTAAAAAAAAACCCAAAACCCAGACAAATAGAACAAAACATTAGAAAAATGAAAATAAACAAACAAAACAAAGCAAGAATATGTCCAATAGACATAATGTCGATATTTCGCAACATAAGAGACAGACGAACACACAGACGGACAGACGGACGAACACACAGACGAACAGACGGACGGACAAACAACGTATCCGACGACTGTATGTCCCAATAACTTTCGTAAATGGGGCATCAAAATGGGTCAAAGATAGAAATTGCCGGATTTCGTTAAACAGGAAGTAGGTAGACAATAGACCTGAAATTAATTACATTAAACGGTATGGGACCCATGCTGATTACCAAATATCAAAAGGGTGTAATAAGAGGTTGCTGAGAAAAGTGTTAAGAAAATTGTCCATAATTGACCATTTATGCAAAAAAAAATAAGTAAGTAGGCAAACAGGAAGTAGATGAGAGAAGGACTCTTAATCGAACCCCACGCTAAGGGACATCGTACTGCATATGTGTCAAAATGCAAAATAAAAAATTAAAATGAGATAAATTTTCTTCAAATACGCAATTTCCTCAATTAAAATTATCTGCTCTCAGAAATTAATTATATTCAAAGGGACAGCAGCCAAAGCACATCCGTCTTCCCTGATGGTCATATAAAAACTGAATGAATCTTAAAGATATTCAGTTCAGAAGTGTTCACTGTTTTAATTAGCATGATACAAAATCATCAGTTATTTGTAAAGTAATTAATCTGTTTAACAAGTTGATAAATCTGTTTTAATCCTAAAATCATCTCAGTTGCTTAATATCTTTGAATGAAAGAGGCCCCTGTGTGGGAAAGAAAAGATTCAAAAATATCACTAACTCAGTTTTATAATTAAAGCCACATTTTATTGCTTTCTATCAAAACTTTGTAATCTAGTTTTGTTCTAAGTTTACTGGGATGTAAGATAGTTATACTATTCGGTATACGGTCCTCGGGGTCTCTTATCCAGAAACACCTTTACCTCATGGTATAACTATTACTGACCTCTTGTTACCCCACTGTGACCTATTTTGACCCCAGTAATGAGTTCTCTTAACAAACCATGACAAGGGTTGACTATATCACGTTGCTTTTAAAATTATTTGCATGGCTCTAATACGTCTAGTAAAATTTGAAACGGTTTTAGAACAATTCTATTGATTGATTGATTGTTAGTTGTTTAATGTCCCGTCGGCGATATTGCAGCCATCATCGGGACATAAACAAGTTGAAATAATTATGAAAATAACAATTTTATTGAATTTTGCATTGAAAAAAAATATGTGCAATAAAATTTGTATCTAATAAACAGTGGTAAAAAAATATTTGACACAAAATTTCTGTATATGTCGACATTTTAGTTGGAACTTCATTTTATTTTTGACTTGTTGCAAAAATACTAAACCATATATGTACCGTGCTACCATGCAGACCTTACCTGACCTCAAAGGGAAAAACAGGAAACTGTGACAAGATGAGGGAAATGATAGTATTTAGTTGTTCCTTTGTGTAATTTACTTCCCTATATACTGGACCACTTCAGATAAATATATTATTAAACACGTGACATATCTTAGGATTTAAAAATGTTGATATAAAAATCGATGTGATTTAATTGAACAGTTTTATTGTGCATTAATCATAGGCGTGATCGTCCACCAATTCCAACTGATCAACTTTTCAAAAAAACTGGCTTGGCAATTTTAAAAATTGCTAAGCCAATTGGTTGAACAGATGAAACCAATTGACAAGAACAATAAACAGTGCAGTGCAGGAAAAAAAATATCTTTTTTTTTTTTTTTTTTTTTTTTTTTTTTTTTTTTTTTTTTTTTTTTTTTTTTCTAGGGCATTTCGGGAGAAGGGGCCAAGAAAAAAAGAAAAAAAAAACAAATTAACAATTCAGATCTAACTTCTACTATGGGGTTTTAGGGCTACTTTTATTCATTTATTCACATTTACACAAATTTAATGTTATATTCCGCTGCCAACTTTTGCAGATCTTCTAGTCTCTCATCTTTGTACAGGAAGTTTCTTCTGTCTCTTATGTCTATCCAGTGGAGGTGGCTTCTAAGTACCTCTGCGTGCAATTCTGGATGCCTCTTGGTTGTAACTATCTTATACGGTTTCATTGACTCAGATTGCACTAGTACAAAGTTCATGCTTTTGCCTTTTTCCTGTAGGATGTATGTATCCTGCGGCTTATCATACGTAACTTTTGTCACTTCAAGTGGTGGTGATCTGTTCCTAACCCCTGCAGGTGTTGTATGACCCTCGGCACCTCGGGGGGCGGGATCTTTCGACTTTGGTGTGGTCGCTTGAAGTGGCGGTGTCTCTGTCTTTGTTTTCAGTGAGGCGGGTTCCGGTGGGTCAGTATCACGTACATCCTCCTCATCTGATGCGTTAGGAGTAGAGTCGTCATCCTCGGATTCCGAATCAGCGTCCATGCTCCCATCTGTCTTTGTTGATTCTGTCTCATCTGTAGTTTCTTGCAGGTTAGCGGACTGAGCGGAATTTCCGTTCTCCTCTGCCTTGCGCTGCAGGAATGCCTTTAGCCTCCGGTTGTTCCTTTCAGCTCTTACCAACTGTTCTGTTTCAGAGATGTGGTAATATTTTCAATGTGACTTGGTCATTTCGAAAACAAATAGCCAATAACAAAATATAAAAGAATTCCCAAATGTGCAAAGGATGAGTGGCATTAAGACCCATAATTGGCCCAAAAAACTAAAGTCGGTTCAAGTGTTATGATATTTATAAGAAATATCATCTAATATGTGGTTACAAAGAAAACATATCAGATATGGCAATTTCGCTTCATTGTGGCGTAATTATGACATCATATATAGTGGTCTTATTTAAAAAAATAGAGAAAATCTGCAATTTTCAATGGTTTCCGTGCATATTTTCCTTGAGAAAACATTGGGCGCATGAAAACAACAACTCCAAACTTTCAGAAATGATGGATTTCATCATTTTACACATTTTTGCCAGGTATGAAGTTGTTGTTTTGATGCGCCCACCTTCTTTCGGACCAAAAAGTGTGTGAAAATCAGCAAAAATCAATGAAATAAGGACAATTTCTTTAATACATAGCTTTTTGAGTTAACTTATTGGCATGGCAGCTTAACAGAAATGGCAATAGCTTAATATTTTCTTTAAGCCTATCAATTTGCCAATGTTTCAGCAACTTAAGGCATCTGTATGCTCAGGTTTAATTTCTTGGTAAATCTTGGGCCAAAAATGGGTCTTATTGCCACTCATCCTTTAATCTTTATTAAGTCTGAGTACCAAAGGATGAATTGTTAATTGATAGCAAAATATATTAATCCTCTTAAGTTCATGAAAATTTTTCAAGGCATTATTATTTTTAAGGTATTTTTTATGCTTTTATATGTTCAAGGGAGACAATAATCTTGAGTTTTATATTGACTATCACATTTATTGAGTTGACAAAAATTGTTTCCCTTTATTCTATTCAAGTACCCAAATAATCCTTTAAAAATAAACTACTTTGCATAATTTTCATGCACCTATTATGATTTATATTTATTTTTATAAATTAACAATGTGCCTTAAGGTATTCAGACTTTATAAAGATTAAATTTGCACATTTTGGAATTCTTTTACATTTTGTTATTGGCTATTTGTTTTTGAAATGACCAAGTCACATTGAAATTAATAATACATCTCTGAAACAGAACAGTTGGTAAGATATTTCATTTTTCTGCTCTGCACTGCTTATTTCTTGTCAATTGGTTTCATCTGTTCAACCAATAGGCTAAGCAATTTTTAAAATTGCCAAGCCAGTTACTTTGAAAAGTTGAACAGTTGGAATTGGTGGACGATCACGCCCATGGTTAATGCACAATAAAAGAAAACATTAAAACTTGTAAGATGGCACAATAAAATGATGGCCTGCAAAATGTTAACCCTTGTAATATGTTCTTCGAGGTGTTCTTCCCATAAGATACTCGAATGTCCCTTTTATATAATACTATGCAATTGTTAAACACAATATATGATACTTACCCTGTTTTTTTTCCACTATTTTTTTTTCATTTGGCAACTCCGTTTTTTTTCCACCGACAAGATACATGTAGATTAGAAGGTTGTTTCCATCAGTCAATTCTTATATGATGATACTACACCACACTGTCGATGGTAAGTTGAGGAAACATACTAGAGTATTGTGGAAACAAGATAAATATATCTGGTTTAAACCAACGCCTGTACCAAGTCAGAACCATTGCGATTTTCAATTTTTCCGGTATTTCTTTGCCTTGTGTTTTCTTTTCTTCTTAGAAATTTGAGATTGATCATAATTGTTCGGTAATTAAAATGTATAATTTGTGTCAGACGAAGCAAAATTCATTGTCTGGAACTTTGTTGTATTTTTGATTTTTGATTTCTAACATTTGAAAATTTTAAACAAATAATAAATAACTGATTCCTAATATCTGGCTCAGAATACCGCGTAGTTTATTTTCAGTGTTCTCATTTGGTCATTTGGTGTGTAAGCTATGCCTGAAAAAACTAAATTGTTTTTCATGCTACGGCATTGAAGATCTAATAACTTGTCATGCAATTCGGATAACTGTGACTTTAGGTTAAGGATTGTTTCACCTGCGGTAACCGGTTGAATAATAGGCTGAACAATTGGTCTTTCCTCTAAGTCTTTTATTCTTATGTCCTGATGTATTAAGTTACGCGTATTCTTTTGGACTCAAGTGTTTATATCATCGTGCAGGTTGCTGATCCCTTGACAGTCTACTTCACAGTCCTCAGCGCTTAATATGTGTTTTTAATTTGAATTGTCTTGTTTAATGATTAGTGAACTAATTGTTGTGTTATAAGGTATATTGTAGGTCTTTTTATATGTACTCCAATCAATCAAAATCATGTTTCGTGTTATAACTGTTTGATTTTTTTGCTCAAATTTTGGGCACTGTGATAATCATGGAAGTATGTCAATTTAAAAAGTATACCTCCATGGTTTAATAAAATTATCATATCTTATCTATCCGTAAAGGTTAGCGCTGCTGATGGAGCGATGTTCTTCATCGAGGTTAGCCCTCTCTGGGATCAACACTTGTGTGTTAAAGAACACATCAAAGCCTTAAAATTTTCGGTTAAAATGCCAAAATTGTCAAAACCCTAAGGTTCGAGCTTCCCCACACATAAGTTGGTTTTAGTCTTAAATTGGTTCCCAGTCCGACATTTTTGATTTATTGTTCTTTGCTCTTCATATTCATATAAAGTTTGGTAGTTTCAATATCTGGGTAGAGCCCCTCTGATATTGGTCTATAGACGAAACGCGCGTCAGGCGTAGCAAAATTTATTGCCTGAAACTTTGTTGCAAAAGCGTTTTTAAAGCATGATAATGTGTTGTTTGAATGCCTATATCAGGCGCCCGGAATCAGGTTTCAATTTCTTTTACTTAGCCTTAACGTTTACATGGACTTGTCAACTATCCATCAGGTAAAATGACATATTTTCTAGGTGTCAATATGTACAGCATATAAGCGAATATGCCTGCAGCTAAGAAACCTGACATCGGTCAGCCGACTGGGATGTGTGCACCAGGTAAAAAAGGTGACATGTAAAGGTAAGATTTATTTAACGTCGGTGTGTACACATCAGTGATGTGTACACAAGTCAAACAATTAACATAAGCTCTGAAAAGCTTTTGACCGACGGCAAGATTAACGACCGTTTGGCTAAATGAGGATTTTGCATGGTCGCCAGGCTTGTGTGGGAGGAAAGCCCGATCTTCCAAGCTAGAAAATCGGTGAAACCCACGAGCAACGGTAGGTGCCTGGAAACCTTGACACGTGTGGGGCTCGAACCCGCAGAGGTGTCGACCTGTGAATTAAAGTCCAGTGCCTTAACCACTCGGCCACCGCGCCAGGTGGTTGAATGGGACAGCCTTGTCGTAATGAATACCGGGGTCGCCAGGCTAAAATGCGGAAAACCTGACTAAAATTAAAACCGAAAGAATAACCGAACCGAAAAACTTTATTGGTGCACCTTGTGTGGGAAAATGCCACGTTCATCGCACGTTAAAGAACCATGCTGCAGGTCTCGGCAAGAGAAGGAGGCTAAATTGCCCGTCCCTTCCCATTATGTCTTTTTCCAGTGGCAGTTAAAGCTTTCCTCCCGATTGGCTTTGTGTCCCCATTTCCTCCATTTCATCATCATTTCATGTTCATTGTATCACCCTTTCATGTTCACCTCCCGGGTATAGCCGAAATCGTGCTGCTTGGGAGTATAAAGCAATAACTAACTAATTTTAAATATTGATCCTCCATAATCCCTTGTAAGTTTGATTCACATCTAATTGTCGTTGTTTTGATGCTAAACATTAGTAGTATCTATTCCTTATCTACTTATATTTAGAGGCAAACAAGGGATGACTTGTCATTTTACTACATACAACATTAGCAGAAATAGAAAAAAAAGTCTCTAGACTTTAACAATGTACTTATGAAAATGTAAGAAGGTTTGTCCCTATCTATCTGATACTTTACTTTAATTGTCCAGGTAATGAGTCATATTGGCTGTACATAGAATCAAATTTTCGTATAAAAAGTCTGCCTTTGCCAAGCAATTATTAGTGTTGTGACTTTAACATTAAAATGTTCTCAGTGTCTTCTGATTTTTTGGGGGGAGCTGTAGGATTCAAATGCCCTATTAATCTTCTTTGCTTATTTTCTCAAAACAAAAGAATATACAACGTGTTCATGCTTGTTTATTTAACATTTGTGATCATATAATCTCAAGATAAATAAATCATTCAACATTATTAATAAAACATTAAAAAAAAGAAGTGCCATTTACCTGATGTAATTTAATGCAACAAATTAATTGATGTAAGGATTGATTTAACATATTTAACTATATAGTTATTCCACACCATTCATAGGTTGTACGACTCCCTTGGCTAACAACGGTCCTCCCTGATACAGAAACAATGCTGGCCAAACAAGAAACTTAACCCTTGCACCAGTAGCTGTGTATTCTTTGAATGTTTGTTTATCATAGACATCACCTGGATTGAAGTTGAGGTACATGGGTGGATCTTGTACGGCAGACAGGTAACAAAGTTTTACACAACCCTCTATATAGGTCTGGCAGTATGGTCTGTGTTTTGACACAATTAAACACTTGTCATCTTCCAAAATTTTCTGTTGATAGTAAAAAAAATATTAAGAAAACTATCCCCATGATTACCTGTTCAAAGTAATAAAGGTGTGTATTTATATTATCAAATTCCTTTAGCTAACATAATTATGGTTTTATAAGACAATTTAGCAAATAACGTTATGTTACAATTGAAAGACCAAGTATGTAAATCTTTGGGTCCAATCTAAAGAGATGTACCATCAGAAAATTATTAAAGTCATTAATAGTAATTGATGTGTGGATTGAACTATAACACTTTGGCGTAATTTAAAATCTTTTATTATATACATTGTAAATGTTTCAACTTATTTCATATTTTACTGTGATATATTTTCAACTTTTTAATTTTTTTTTAAACAATATTTCGATCAAAACGGTAACTCACTTTTGGAAACAATGGTATATATAATAAGGCATTTTTCTTTTGAGCATCTTTAACTGCTTTAATATAATCTTTAGAATCCTCTTTTGGAATGCTCTACAACAAAAACAGATATGAGAACTTCAAGTTGATGTTTAATAGTAGCAATAGATAACTGAAATAGGAATTAATATATATATATATAAACATATAACAAATCTTTAAACGCAGGGTTGACATTATGTGATACAATTTTTGGTATGCTTTCCCCTTTTTGACCTCTTTTGTGTTGTATAAAAAGTACCAAAAGGAGCACAAAAATCTTTGCTTTAAAGTCTAAAAAAAAAAAAAAAAATGCCCGAAGATCAAATAAAGATTTTATTACATGCAAGTTATATTATTGGTGATAACCAATATCTAGGTCACTAATATGTCTGTTAATCATGCTTTTCTCTACTGCTCTATTTTTTCTTGTTGTCTTTTGTCGAAGTTTCTCTCTGGTGTTATTGAATGTTGATTGATTTGATTTTGTTGAGAGTTATTTTTGTGCTTTGTCTGGGATTATTGATAGGGGTTTTGGGACAAAAAAAAACTAGTTTAACCCCGCCATATTTTATATATGCCTGCCTTTAGCCGGAAATCTTTGACAAAGCTTTTTTTTGTACTTGTGTTTTGATGTTTTCTGTTCCCTGTGTAAGAATGGGATCTATCTTTGACTATTTTAGGACTGGATCTGAACTATATGCATTTATTTGAACCTAGGGCCGATTGCATGACAGTTTTTCATTGTGGTTTTGAATTCCCGTTTGTTATGTGAGCTGTGGCGTGTAAATTTATTCCACATCTCATTATTTTCAATCTTTCCTCTAATATATGTAATGTTCCTTTTGCTTTTTGTGGGTTCCTGATTTGGAAAATAAAATTTGTTATGTAAGACCTTGTTATATATAGAATGAATAAATATCGATTCGTGGCTAAGTAAAAGTACCTGTACACAATTAAATAATCCAGCAAGCTGATTTTGTACATCCTCAATACAATAGTTGTTGATTTCCTATGTAAAAAATAAGAGCATAAAATTTATAAGTTTTAGAAATTTTAGGTAATTGTCAATACAAAACTATTCCTACTGAAGTAGATATATTCTAAATTAATGAAAAAAAAGTTAATCTAAAATAGAAAAGCATGAATGATTTAAGATTTACAATCTGATCATCAAAAGCTTTGTGTATTCATACCTTGAGTATGGTAAGTAGAACTTGTACTGCACTTTCTCCATCATAAGCAGCTGAATTGTCTTCATTTTTCAGGTCCAATAACAACACAAATGCATCTGTCCATTCATTCTCGTATAATTCACTAAACTGCTCGCCAAGTTTCATTGGACGGTTCTGGTCGTTCAAGTCAGCAATGGCAGGGTTGTTGTCTTTGAGCTTGGCTCCCATTAACTCGCTCAATCTGCAGTTAGTTAAGAACCAAGTAAAATGAGTACATTTATGAATGGATAATAATCATATTATTTTTTTTTTCAATACTTTAATTTGACATAATTAAATTGCATGAATAATATTAAGTATCTAAATATTTTTTTTTTATTATTTTGTCTTGCAAACAAATAATCAATAAGGTCACAGAATAGATAAAATGGACAGACGTAAATAAACTCATTAATACTTTTACTCATAGCTTATTGTATTTGGATGTTTTTTCCCAACCATGTTGTGTTTTGGGGTTACTATCGGACCCGAGGTCGCAACAGATGAAGTAGGTTTCAACCTTTTTAAAACCAATGATTTCTTCTTACAAACCATTGCGTAGATTAAATTCTAAAGTGTGTCTTTGCCTCTTTTAGCTCACCTCACAAAAGCAAGGGGCTTGCGTAATACCCCGAGCGTCGATGACTGCGTCCACTTAGAATGGTTGAGATCCATACCCAATTACTGACAAGTGCCATATCGACCATTTTGGTATGGTAAATTCACCTAGTGATGTTAAACACAATGCATGCTTAGGATGCTCAATGTGATCTACATTTTCCCAATGAATGGCCACTTACAGAAGAATGGTTAAAGTCAATTTCCGCTTACAGACAAGTACTACATCAACCATAGTAGGTGCATAGAGTGATGCTTAGCGCGATGCATGCTTCGGATATGTTGGCTGTGACGTATATTTTTCGCATGGATAACCACTAACAGAAGAATGGTTAGAATCCATTCCTTCTTACTGACAAGCGACACATCAACCATCTTGGTATGGTAGATTCACCTAATGATGCTAAGCACAATGTATGCTTCGGATGCTGACTGTGACTTATATGTTACGCATGAATAACCACTTGCAGAAGAATTGTTAAAGTACATTGCCACTCACAGACAAGTATCAGATCAATCAAAGTGGTATAGAAGATGCTGGCATTTAACCTTCTTTTTCTGCATGAACACATAAAATTTTGAAAAGTGAAAGTCGATTCCTGACAAGTGACAATGATATGTAACGAGGTGAGCTTCGCAATCGATAGATTACCTATGCTTTATCTTTTCTTCTTTGATATTTGAGACTTATCATCCAAGTTCGGTTTCAAATGCAAGACCTATAGTCAGACCTACACAAAACAGGCCACAATACTTGCGTATCATCAGTGGTCAATATACCACCTAGATATAAAAGGCTTACGCGCTACGTATCCGAGCTCAGAAGTTTTGTTATTACCCTTCGCATCTTACCAGTGTGTTCTGGTATTAAAATTTTCTTACCGTGAAAGAGCGTCATCCTTTTTTGCCTTTGCCTCCTTGATTTCCATGTGCATTTGATTAATTCTACAAATAAATGTAATATTTTAATTCATTTTCAATGGATATGGAATAATGTATATGTTGCCCGACTAAAATATTAGAAAAATCTAAATAAATTGTAATATGACATGGAGCCAATGAATAACCCGGAAAAATATGCATAAAAACAGGTAATTAATAATAAATGTGTATGATACAAATATATCTAATAATATGGATTTGAAATATACATAATATGATTAAGGCCCTGCCTTTTTAGCGAACATCGAAAATCTATATACCTTTTAAAAATAAATCCATGTGCTCGACCGGCTAAGTGTAACGTAAAGAGGGAACTTTTAAGAAAGGAATTAGGTTGTAGCAAAGTCTGACCCCACCCAACCCAAATCATATGCATGCCGCTGACTTGGGAAAGTTGTTGTTAAAATATCTGGGATCAAAAACTACTTGTTTATAATTCAATTTAATATTTGTGCAAATAATAAATCCTGTAACATTCTGGGGCGACATTTTATTTTTGCAAATAATAAATCCTGTTACATTCTGGGACGACATTTAGCGGGGACGAAATTATCCCTTTATGGATTACGTGACGTCATTTCCTTGTCAGAGTATTTCGAGCTTCTTCGATCATCAGACCAAAACAACATTCAGATTCTGTCAGGTTTTGTGATATTTTCTGAGTATCAGTGTTTTATTTGAAGCATTGGTAACAGAAGGTACATTAAGAAACCTGGCAGAAAAATGGTGAAGTAAAAAAATCATGCATGATTGAGGAGAGTGAGTGAAACCCCATAGGATGGGACTCTTCTTTCATTTTCAGGTAAGAACCTTTTATTTATTTTCATGAGTAGGGTTTATTCAGTAAATATATGTATTTTGTTTATCTTACTTAGAATTTAACAAAGCTTGGTCAGTATCATGCATTTGGTATGACTAGTCAATGGGATGATGTTGCCAAAAGCTAGCTCGGTAATTTCCGGAAAATCGTTTTTCAGCGGAAAAGACCGAATGGTGTTTAAATAAAAATCTGTGTGTAAAAATAAACAAGTGGATGAATGTGGGTTTTATCACTGTTTTTGAATTTTTTTATTTTTTATTTTTGCATAACAGATAACGATGTATTTTTTATAAGCCCAGTGGTTTGATTGTTTTACTTGCTCCGTGCCTATTATTTTTTTCACTCCGTATAAGTAAACCTGTTCCGGTTTTATCGTCAGTATATTTCTGGCACATCTCAAAACATGCACAATGCCGTAGGGCTCGCATCTGCGATGCTCGCTATGATATACGATATTGAGATGTGGAATAAGTGTACGCGACACAACAAACATAAACTAATATCAGATAAGTTATACTTCAGCCATTCTAATTTACATATACTTAATTTTCAAATTAGTCTTTTACCTTGACTTAAGATTTTCACTCTCTTGTCTATAATATTTTCCCTGCTCATCAAATCTTCATACAAAAAAAACCCCAAAGATATTTCAAGGCACACAGCATACAAACTTGGGAAGTAAAGCCTTTGCTTTTGCTCAGCTATTACAGGTAATAAGCACTATGTTTCAAGACGGTCATGTTTTGATTCAAATCAATTGTGAACATTTTAAGGCTGATAACTTTTAAATTTGAATTATGTATTTAACTGGTCCTGATATAGTACTTCTGTAATAAACAGCGTCTCGAAATTCACACCCTTAAAAATTAAATTGTGAAAATACAGAAAATGATATTTACCTTGTGTGTAGCTGTGAAATGACACCTTGTGAATCGAACAATCTGAAAAAAAACGTCCCTGGTTAAAAGCTTTTATAATAAAAGCCTTTAATTTCATACAGTACGTACGTACTTGTACAATATTCACCTTGTAGATGAAAGCCACATAAAAGGAGACCATCAATACGGATCTAGAAAACACAGATAATGTGATGTTGGGTCGTTATCTGGAGGCAATACATCACTTCCCATATCTTGGGGTGGAACTCCATGAGGATCTAAGATCGGAGACGTACTTAAACAAAAATAAAATCAAAGGCTCATATAATATTGGGGTTCCCCAGGAGGAACATCTTAAGATGCCGGAAAGATAACAAAAATCAGACATACAACGCATACAAAGTGTTAGCAATGTCAGATCTAGATTAATGCGCTTCTGTTGAGTGGGATCCGTACCGACAAAAAATATTGGAAGCATAGAAATGATAAAAAATACAAATGACAACAAAGTTCCAGACAATAAATTTTGCTACGCCTGACGCGCGTTTCGTCTATTCAAGACTCATCAGAGGCGCTCTACCAAAAATATTGAAAATGCCAAACACTGTATGAATATGAAGAGCATAGAACAGTATAACCAAAAATACCAAACTGGGGAACCAAATTATTACTAAGATATTCAACCTATGTCTGGGGTAGGAAGAACCTTAGGGTTTAGACAATTTTGAAATTTAGACGGATAATTTAAAGCTTTGATGTATTCTCCAACTCAAAAGTGTTGGTGCCGGAGCGGGCTAACCTCGGGGAATTTAAACTCCACCAGCAGTGCTAACCTTCACGTGTGTTCGAAATACAAATGACAACAAAGTTCCAGACAATAAATTTTGCTACGCCTGACGCGCGTTTCGTCTATTCAAGACTCATCAGAGGCGCTCTACCAAAAATATTGAAAATGCCAAACACTGTATGAATATGAAGAGCATAGAACAGTATAACCAAAAATACCAAACTGGGAAACCAAATTATTACTAAGATATTCAACCTATGTCTGGGGTAGGAAGAACCTTAGGGTTTAGACAATTTTGAAATTTAGACGGATAATTTAAAGCTTTGATGTATTCTCCAACTCATAAGTGTTGGTGCCGGAGCGGGCTAACCTCGGGGAATTTAAACTCCACCAGCAGTGCTAACCTTCACGTGTGTTCGAAATACAAATGACAACAAAGTTCCAGACAATAAATTTTGCTACGCCTGACGCGCGTTTCGTCTATTCAAGACTCATCAGAGGCGCTCTACCAAAAATATTGAAAATGCCAAACACTGTATGAATATGAAGAGCATAGAACAGTATAACCAAAAATACCAAACTGGGGAACCAAATTATTACTAAGATATTCAACCTATGTCTGGGGTAGGAAGAACCTTAGGGTTTAGACAATTTTGAAATTTAGACGGATAATTTAAAGCTTTGATGTATTCTCCAACTCAAAAGTGTTGGTGCCGGAGCGGGCTAACCTCGGGGAATTTAAACTCCACCAGCAGTGCTAACCTTCACGTGTGTTCGAAATACAAATGACAACAAAGTTCCAGACAATAAATTTTGCTACGCCTGACGCACGTTTCGTCTATTCAAGACTCATCAGAGGCGCTCTACCAAAAATATTGAAAATGCCAAACACTGTATGAATATGAAGAGCATAGAACAGTATAACCAAAAATACCAAACTGGGGAACCAAATTATTACTAAGATATTCAACCTATGTCTGGGGTAGGAAGAACCTTAGGGTTTAGACAATTTTGAAATTTAGACGGATAATTTAAAGCTTTGATGTATTCTCCAACTCAAAAGTGTTGGTGCCGGAGCGGGCTAACCTCGGGGAATTTAAACTTAAGAGAGCTTGCCATTGTGTTACATCAACTATCAGAGTGCCAGGTGCAAAAACGAACATCTTAGGGGAATTTGAATATCCCACATGAGCACTAAGAAGGAAGGCAGGTGAATTAAAACTAATATATAAATATTTTACGAATGGATATGGAGTAAATGAACATGAGACCATAACACGTATATGTTATTCATTTTTTTAGGAACTGTATGATCAGCAGCACTGGGACCCATACATAGGAAATCCAGAATTGTTTATAATGCATAAAAAAAAACAAATCCGAAAACTCAGTAGAATCAAATACAGCTCAGGACAAAACTACGACGGAGGAAGTAAACCCATAGGTTTTAGAATGAACATCCACTCACGAGAAAGCAGCCTTCAATATCCTAGCTTACGTATCAAAACCAACAAGATCAACAAGACATAGTCACATGGACAGGTATCTCCGCTACAGTCAACTACCATAACAGCTTTACTTCCAGGACACTAGCAAAGTGGAACAACCTTCCTGGGTAATAGTTTTATCGATTAACACCGGTGGTATAAAACATATCAGTTATTAACTCGTGTACATTGGTTGACGTATGCACAGTCATGACAGTAAACTGCTTAATGCATTCACGCTGCAGATTAGCAGCATAAAAGTAAAATGACAGAATTTATTTGAAACATGGATGAGGGTGTGGCTTATGCTGTGATAGTATTTATTTTTGCCTATTATATTTTGTCTTATTACATAATGTGTGTAAAGCACCTGTTTTTACAAAATTGTGTTTCTTCGTTTTTCTTTGCGGTTCGACTAAGGTTTGTATTTTCCTCAGACTGATTTGCAATCCAAGGTAAACAAGTCGGTACAACCTGTCCGAATTAAGTATGGACTTTCGATCGTAGCGTTAAGTTAAGTGTGCAAACACAACAATGAAAATTTACGTCGTCATGAACAAAGCCAATCGTTAACAAAAACCACAAATCGTTACATTTGATGACATAAAAATACATTGATTGAATGAATGGGTCGTGCAAACATAAAATCTGATTGGATATTGATGAATAGTCTGGCTGACGTTGGTTTTTCTTACTGTGACGATTTGCGGTTTTTGTTACCGATTGGCTTGTTCATGACGACGTAAATTTTCATTGTTGTGTCAATCGAAAGTCCATAGTTAAATTGGACGGGTTGTAAATATAAACTTCATCTTAGCATTGCACATGGGAATCTGAAAGTGAAGACCAAATTCATGGTCATCGAAGGAGATCATATGCCGTTACTTGGAAAAGCAACATCGTTACAACTGGGAATTCTAGATATTGGTCCGAGTGTTAATTCTATTTCGTATGGAATAGAAAAAATTCTAGCAAAGAATTAAGATTGTTTCATGGGATTAGGAAAGCTGAAGAATTTAAGCTGAAGACATGTTAAGCCAGTCATTCAACCAGTTCGTAGATTACCGTAGATCAACGAAGTTCGTACCATAAGCATTTTATTTAGACCATGGGCCAATTGCAGAACTGCGAGCAGTGCCAAATGGCCTCGTTGAAGGCTGCTGGTGGTTGTCCATTGTGGTTTTTCTACATTGCCGTTTAATTGTGGGCTGTGTCGCGTACACTTATTCCACATCTCATTATTTTCTACCGTTTTGTGATTAGACGTGTCGTAAGCAACAAGTTGGAAGAACTTGAAAAGTTAGACGTGATCGAGAAATTGGATAAAACTTCGTCATGGTTTTCGCCGTTGGTTGTCGTGCCGAAACGAAACAACGAGGTAAGGCTATGTTATGATATGAGTCGTGTAAATGAAAATGTATTAATATATATTCGAAATTAGATCTGAAGAGGGGATACCATCAGGTAGAGCTTGATAAAGAATCACACGAGATCACTACGTTCGTAACGCAAAGGACTGTACCGTTACAAGAACTTATTTTTGGTATTTCGTGTGCGTCAGAGATTTACCAACGTGTTATTGCGCAAATATTTCAAGGTTGCGACGGAACTAGAAACCTCTCCGATGACATTATCGTGTACGGCAATGATCAGGCTGATCACATCGTAAACTTGACATGGTACTGGCGAGAATTCGTGAAAGAGGTCTTACGTTAAATCGTGGCAAGTGTAAATTCGGAATGTCGAAAATCGAATTCTTGGTTCATGTCCTGTCTGCGAAGGGTATTTGTCCCGCTAAGGAAAAGGTTCAAGCGAGAGCCGCAGAATGCTACCAAAGTTCCAAGGGTTGGCTAACTACTGTGGTCGTTTTATTAAGGACTTTTCGACAATCTCAGCTCCATTAAGAGAACTGACTAAGAGAAGTGTGAAGTGGTCGTGGGAGCATCGTCAACAAGACGCGTTCGACCGTATCAAGAAAGCATTGGCAAATGCGGAAACGTAGGCTTATTTCAATCTGAAAGTGGAAACGACAGTTATAGTCGATGCTAGTTCGTTAGGTCTCGGAGCGATTTTAAGCCAGAAAGAGCCAGATGGAAATTATAGACCATTAACTTATGCGAGTAAAAGGCTTACCGATGTAGAAAAACGGTACTCATAAACGGAAAAAGAAGCCTATGCTGTGGTTTTCGGTGCGAAAGGTTTCATATGTATATTTACGGAATGGAATTCGAGCTGATAACATATCACAAGCCGCTCGAAGTCATTTACACATCAAAATCGATACCGCCAGCGAGAAATTGAACGTTGGGCATTAAGATTGCAGCCTTACCGATTTCGTGTCGTGTATAAGCCGGGAGACTAAACGCAGCAGATTCATTTTAAGGTTGTCACAGCTTGACATTTCAAATCCGAGTAAAAGTTAAAGAAATGTTGCAGAGGAATATGTATATTTCATATTTGTATGTACGTTGTCATTGTTTAGTTTCCAAATCAATGTTTACCTGTTTTCAAGTTGCGTTATTTCCTGTCTTAGTTCAGAGATGATCTGTTCGCTCTGGTACAGTCTGCAGTAAAAATCATCAATCGTGTAAAATTTACACTAAAATAAGATATGTATCTATGATTTAAGAAAAGTAAGAAATTACTTTTACTGTATTATTTATTTTATTTATGCAAATCACAATTAAATATGACATTTGTTATGACCAATTTGATGTTTTTGGATTAAAAGTCTATTTGCCAATTAGCTTCGGATTTTTATTCCGGAATCGATTATTTTTTTTCTTTGTATTAGCGCTATGGAAAATGCCGTGGTTACCAAATGGCATATAGACAGGACAAGTCTAGGACTTTATCGTTAATTACTATGATAATCTACTGCGATTGAAAGAATACGGGGTCAAAAACATTTTAATGCCAGCAAGTTGTTCAGATTTTTATGGTAGATTATCATAGTTGTAAAGGAAAAAGTCCGAGACTTGTCCGGTCTGTATGCCATTCAGTTACAACTGCATTTTTCATGGCGCTAATACAAAGAAAAGTTAAATCGATTCCGAAGTAAAAATCCGAAGCTAATTTGGCAAATGGACTATTACAATTAATTATAATTCATCAATTAATATATGACCCCTTTTCACTGAGGCTATATTTAAACGACTTCTTTTTGTAAAAGCAGCTACTATTGCTCAAGTTAATTTTTTCTGAATTCTTGCATACAAACAGAAACACTAGATTTTTTTAAACACTCAAAATAATAAACACCCCCCCCCCAAAAAAAATACAGAAGGAATGTGTCCATGGGACACAGATGCCCCCGCTGGCAAGAACTAAGTCCGACAGGTCTGAAAGTTGCTAAGGGCATACAGTTTGTCATACTGCACCATCCTATCAAGTTTCAAATCATTCTTATGAACGGTTCCTGAGAAAAGCTTGACGGAAATTTTCATATCATGTCCACATATTTTCACATCTGCCTAAGTCCCAAACAGGAAGTAGATGCCCGACAGGTCTGAAAATCGCTTAGGACGTACTGTTTGCCATACTGAACCATCCTACTAAGTTTCAAATCATTCTCTTAACGGTTTCTAAGAAAAGCTTGACGGAAATTCGAACGGCCGTACGGACGGACGGGCGGACATGAGTAAAACTTTATGCCCCCAACATGTCGTCACGGGGGCATTAAAATACAAGAATGTAGCAAATTGTACGTAGAAATGAAAAGTAAGCAAGTAGAATGTAATTATGGTAATTTGTAAGGCCCAAAACTTCTCTTGGATGTTCTATTGTAATATTTGGGCTCGGTAGTAACACAAAACATGATCTGATTGTGAGAAACTAATAGGAATATTGAGGTGATCATCTCAGTAGAACAATCTGCCAAACGTTAATTAAAACAATCACGAACCATTTACTTCTGACATAATTTAGAATTTTCTACCAGCCTGATATTGAAAGAAAGATATTTAAGAGACCGTATAAGACGTAAAGCCGGTCACGGAGACGACGGTAATGGACTTTAAATCATTCATCCATGCTGAAAATAAAGGTAACAGCTATTGCAATCTTCAACTCCTTCGGTGTGTCCTTGTCTCGTCTTTTTCTTGGACATTAAAGATTGGTTATACTTGTTATAATAGCTTTGAAATCACCGTTATTCCTCTCATTTTGAAATCTTAATCATAAAGGAATAGGAGAGAAAAAAATAGTCATGATTTTAAAAAAAAAAAATAAGTTTTTAATGTATTACCTTGACTGTAAATCTCTAATTTGCTGGTCGTTCTCTTCAAATAACCTAAAACAGCAAACAAAGCCATATTCAAACGTAATCCACATTTTCTCTACCATGTTTGTCATACAGTAAATTATATTTCCCTTTTTGTCCTCCGCCGCAACGCAACGGAGGTTGTCCGTCCGTCCGTGCGTCCGCCCGCCCTTTTATGGGCGCAACTCTTTGAGACCGCTCAACAGATTTTGGTGATATTTTGTAGGATTGTTTTCCATGATTTGTTGTTGATCATATTGCACTGCCATTTTGATTCGAAAATTTGTATGGGTTTGTCATGATATGTAGTTGATCATGTTGCACTGCCATTTTGATTCGAAAAATTTTATAGGAGTTATGGGACTTTATCGACTTTCTTCATTTTAGGTCATACTCCTCTGGGACCGCTCAACAGAATCTGATGAAATTTTGTCGGATTGTTTGTCATGATATGTAGTTGATCATATCGCACCGCCATTTTTATTCAACAAATTTTATAGGTGTTATGGGACTTGGTCGACTTTCTCAGTCATTTTAGGTCAGAGAAACACTTCGTGAGCGCAACTCCTCTGAGACTTCTCAACGGATTTTGATGAAATTTTGTCGCAAGTTTTATAGGAGTTAACGCATTAATTCTTCAAATTTTAGTAACTTTTAAACTTTAATGCGGCGTTGGGGGACATTGGCTACGTGTAGCAATCTTGTTAGAGTTCTAATTACAATCAGATTTTGAAAAACGAAATAATTTCTTTCAAGGGATAAGATTTTTGGCCTTTTAAGTATTTCAATGGAAATTGGCAAAGACTCTTCTTTACTGCATAATACACAAAAATTAAGAAACTAAAAGAGGAAAAGTAATCATGTGTTTAAAGTATTCATCACCTGTAATTAACCATTTCCTATTTTACTTACGAAATTTCGTCTTCCCTTTCAATTTGTCCATTCTCCCTGCATCATGAAAAACAATGAAAATCATCTAACAAAATAAAAACCGATAGTTCTTAATGTGACGTAAGGTTTTCTAGAGATCTTCTGAGTTTTTGCTTCGGGTTATCATTGATAAAATACAACTGAACACACACTCTAAATTATAGAATATACACTTACAAAAGAACAAGGCTAGGAATACTTCTTAGAAAACATTATTTTCTATAAGAGAAACATAACAATACCCACCCTTTGATACATTCTCCTGCAGAACCATATGGAATACCAGGTAAAATCCTACAATACAAAAACTCATCAACACCTTACTTGTAGGACCTTTCTCATGATTTGTTGCAGATTATAAGATTAAAACAATGCTCGAAAATTCATTAAAAACGTAAGGTTGCAATGAGCTGAATTGAAGAATTGAAACGAAAGACACATTTAGATTATTATCAGGTAAAGTTTTAAATCATCAAATATGGAATACATGATTGACCATCATTATAAAAAGACAAATAAATACTCACAGTAAAACTGTAAATATCATAAATAAATATCATACTTAATTTAAACTTTTTTAAAATACATAACTAAAGTCTATAGGAAAAAATGTCTACAATAATAAATATCTCACATACCATCGACAGCAGCTTAATAGAAACCGAAAAAATCTTCTGATGCCCCTGCAGATGCTCCTGCAGAATCTCGAAAGCAACTCTTTACATATTCTAAAACAAATCAAGAGTACAACAAAGTGTAAGATTAAAACGTTCAAAACTTGTCTTATGTACGTCTACAAAAATATAAGAAATGTTCCAACCAAAATTTAAAAGTCCGACTTAGAGCCTTTTAATTAAACAAGTGTGGCCACTAAAAGTATGTCTCGCCTGCCGGCACCATCGCTAAAATCAACTACCTGAGCTTTCATTTCTTGATATAAACACAAAAAGTGTCAGTATACCTAATAACAGATGCCTAGTTATTATACTATTCAAGCAATCCATTGTCCACACAAGTATTACAAAAAGTTTTCTGTCTGAAAAAAAAACCTAATTTCACAGAGTCACTGGAGCATAAAAATGGGGTCATGGTCACATGGCATGGTGACAGTTGCGTTGTCCATAACCGCAACTGTCTGTTTACCCAATATCAGATGCCTAGCTATTATAACTTTCCAGCAATTCATCTTCCATAAAAGTCTTACAAAAAAGTTTTTCGGCCTGAAAAAGACCTAAGTTCACAGAGTCACTGGAGCGTGAAAATGGGGTCAGGGTCACACGGCATGGGGACAGTTGCATGGACCATAACCTAAACTGTCTGTATACTAAATATCAGATGCCTAGCTAATATACTTTTCAAGCAATTCATCGTCCACAAAAGTCTTACAAAAAAGTTTACGGCCTGAAAAAAGACCTAAGTTCACAGAGTCACTGGAGCGTGAAAATGGGGTCAGGGTCAAACGGCATGGTGACAGTTGCGTAGACCATAACCTGAACTGTCTGTATACCAAATATCAGATGCCTAGCTATTATACTTTTCAAGCAATTCATCGTCCACAAAAGTCTTACAAAAAAGTTTACGGCCTGAAAAAAGACCTAAGTTCACAGAGTCACTGGAGCGTGAAAATGGGGTCAGGGTCAAACAGCATGGTGACAGTTGCGTAGACCATAACCTGAACTGTCTGTATACCAAATATCAGATGCCTAGCTATTATACTTTTCAAGCAATTCATCGTCCACAAAAGTCTTACAAAAAAGTTTACGGCCTGAAAAAAGACCTAAGTTCACAGAGTCACTGGAGCGTGAAAATGGGGTCAGGGTCACACGGCATGGGGACAGTTGCATGGACCATAACCTAAACTGTCTGTATACTAAATATCAGATGCCTAGCTAATATACTTTTCAAGCAATTCATCGTCCACAAAAGTCTTACAAAAAAGTTTACGGCCTGAAAAAAGACCTAAGTTCACAGAGTCACTGGAGCGTGAAAATGGGGTCAGGGTCAAACGGCATGGTGACAGTTGTGTAGACCATAACCTGAACTGTCTGTATACCAAATATCAGATGCCTAGCTATTATACTTTTCAAGCAATTCATCGTCCACAAAAGTCTTACAAAAAAGTTTACGGCCTGAAAAAAGACCTAAGTTCACAGAGTCACTGGAGCGTGAAAATGGGGTCAGGGTCAAACAGCATGGTGACAGTTGCGTAGACCATAACCTGAACTGTCTGTATACCAAATATCAGATGCCTAGCTATTATACTTTTCAAGCAATTCATCGTCCACAAAAGTCTTACAAAAAAGTTTACGGCCTGAAAAAAGACCTAAGTTCACAGAGTCACTGGAGCGTGAAAATGGGGTCAGGGTCAAACGGCATGGTGACAGTTGCGTAGACCATAACCTGAACTGTCTGTATACCAAATATCAGATGCCTAGCTATTATACTTTTCAAGCAATTCATTGTCCACAAAAGTCTTACAAAAAAGTTTACGCCGCCGCCGTCGCCGCCGCCGCCGTCGCCGGAAAGTAATACCTATGTCTCGCCTTCCGCGACTATTCGTCGCAGGCGAGACAAAAAGTATGATGCTTCTTGTAATAAAACAAATTTCGGGTTAAAACAAATAAGAAATTTTGATAATATATTTTAATTATTTTAATGTATTTTTACACACCAGAGTAGCAGGCTTACGCTAATAAAAAGCCACGCAGAGCGCAGCATGATGAACCCTGTACGTTGGAGGACCAATATGGTTAGTCTGTTGCCTTGGTCACATGGGGCCCACGGTGGACTTACACATGCACCCAGTGATGGACTTTGAAATGCACATTTAACGTATATATATTTACATCAACATCACAGGCGTTTGGGTCCAGGATTTTATTTTATTATAAATAACGTGTATAAAAAAATTTCATCTCGTCTAGTGGAAATAGTATATAGACGAGATGAAAATTTTTATATACACGTTATTTATAATACAATAAAATCCTGGACCCAAACGCCTGTGATCAACATTTCATAGATTTTTGGTCCTTTGACTCGTAATATCTTTCTTTTTCTAAAATGAATAAGGCCACAACCCCCATTCTGAAATGCAATTAGAATTACAAGCTTCGTTTATGATCGTCATTTTAAAACTCCATAACAATTGGCTGGCCTACTACAACTAATTAAAAGTTCTTCTGTAAAACCATTTGCCCCTTTGACCCCTAATTTCTTGAAAACGGTAAGAGATTCAGCAAATCTGATAGAAAAACGCAGGCAGGGATTTTCTAATGGATCCCAATATATAAGAATGAATATCGGACGAAGAATACAAAAGTTGATTTTTGGGACGTGGTCCATCTTTGGTTCCCTGTAACAATCAAACGGTGCAATATATATCAAAACCATTGACACATACAGAATTCATTAAAAAATTAAAATCGAATGAATAATAAACATTCTACAGCAGCTTTGTCAATACACCCGTTTAAGCCCCTTTTGGCCATTTTTTTTTCTAAAACAGTATATGCGGCAAACACCAAATACAATACTAACCCTTTTTCAGAGGTTAAAAACATCATATCAAAATTTCATAAAAATTGGTCAATATTTACTTAATTTATCGCGCAGAAACCAAATGTCCACAGACAACATAAAAAAAACGACGACAATGACGCCGTTCTTTCTTCCCTAAATCCATTCGAAGCTGAAACCAACAACCTACATCTGAACCTGATGCAGGCACCCTAGAGGTATTGTAGGGTCAGGTTGAGCACCATCCCCTGGAGCCCTACACGGCACAAACCATAAATGCCAAGTCAACCAGTTTTTAACTGTATAAACTATCCGTTTTTTGGAATTTTAACTGTGTGTAGTGTTATTCGTTTGTGCATATATCCGAGTCAAGTACACTCTCAAAAGAGGCCGACTCGTTACCGGGAAGAAGAAGAACAACAACGACGACGACATCGCCAAAATATTATACGATCGCAAAAAATTTGCAGTCGTATAAAAGTTTACACTCTTGTAATTTAAAAGCAGTTTGCTGGTTTATTTTTGTCTCAGCTTTACAGTTACTTTGCCTACTTTGCTAATGTCTGTTTTATTAACATCAAAAGCAGAGACAAAATCAATGAAAAATATATTTGACAAAATACATAACGCTTTTCATAACAATCTGTAATATGTCTGTGAATAATTATTAATAAGCAAGAGAAACTAAATAACTTTCCTGTTCAAGGTATGGGGTGTGTGGGTATGTAGTGTGTGTGTGTGTGTGTGTGTCTTGGTGTTTAACACTCTTTTCGACGCACTTGGGCCATATAGGGCGGTCATTTATCATAATGGATGAAACCGGAGTATCCGGAGGAAACCACATACCCTGGATTTGGCTTCCCTGTTTGAACCCTTTGGCTTTCGGTAATTTTCATTCAATACTTTGGGTTTTTGACCTTCCAATGCTGCTGATGAGAGGTTACTCCTTGAAAAATCGATCTACAGCAAAACCAATAACCATTTATACCCACTTTGGTATTGTATTTTGAATAAGGTAACTGAAAAACCTAATTACAAACAGTTGGGAACTTGAGCCCCTTTTTTGGTTTTCAAACCGGGATTCGATCCAACTACCTGTAGTGGTCAATAGTATGGTATTTAGGACCACTCGGCCACCCATACCCCTGGGTGTGTAGTGCGAGATAATTGTAAGCAATATTGGTTATCGGTGTAAATGATAACATACGAAATAAACCTAAACCTACTGCCAGCAGGACGCTGTTGACAAGAAGATTTCCCTTTGCCTTTGCTTTTTCGTTTTCCCATAACCTCCTCTCTCGCTTCTACTAATGTTCATCTAAAATATTAAGATAACAATAGGTTACTAAATAATAATACTTACAGCATAGTAGTGATTTCACATTTACTACTTGTCTGGTAAAATTAGTATGGATAAAGATTTTTAGCCCTTGCTTGTGATGGCAGGCAAATAATCGGAACATAGAGTAATATCTGCTTTCACCTCTATGAGTTAATATCATGATACAGTTATCATCCATCATTAAAGCATGCAGAGATTCACTGGAGAGTGTGGATGGGATTTACAGAGCTTAACGACAAAAAAAACTAGTGCTGATTGTGTTGGGATGCCAACACATAAGTCGCCCAAAATCGCCTTGGATAATATTCGATTCAAATCAGTGCATCAAAATAAGTATAGAAATCAAATTTCGTTGAAATCGGACAAAGTTGACGTTTTTGGGGGCGGGTGTGGTAAAACGGCCGCCATTTTAAAATGGCGGCGTTCGCGTCCAATTTTTTTTCGCTATGTTGCTCAGGAATGATCACTCTACTAGTGGACCAATTTTCATTAAAATCCATCCACCCATCTCCGAGATCTGAGAGGGGCCCAAAAATCTTAAACGGCGGCCATTTTGAAAATGGCGGCCATCTTGAAAATTTCAAAAGTGGATTGCACACCTCTGAGTGACCCGCCACCCATCTCAGCAGGTTTTATCTTGATTGGTCAAAGCGTTTTCAAAAAATGTGGCGGACAAGTTCATGATTAAGGTAAGGAAAAGAATAATAAAAAAAACTAGTGCTGATTGTGTTGGGATGCCAACACAGAAGTCGCCCAAAATCGCCTTGGATAGTATTCCATTCAAATCAGGGCATCAAAATAAGTGTAGAAATTAGATTTCGTTAAAATCGGACAAAGTTGACGTTTTTGGGGGGCGGGTGTGGTAAAACGGCCGCCATTTTAAAATGGCGATGTTCGCGTCAATTTTTTTTTCGCCATGTTGCTCAGGATGGATCACTCTACCAGTGAACCAATTTTCATTAAAATCCATCAAGCCATATCCGAGATCTGAGAGAGGTCCAAAAATCTTAAACGGCGGCCATTTTGAAAATGGCGGCCATCTTGAAAATTTCAAAAGTGGATTGCACACCTCTGAGTGACCCTCCACCCACCTCAATAGGTTTTATCTTGATTGGTCAAAGCATTTTCAAAAAATGTGGCGGACAAGTTCATGATTAAGGTAAGGAAAAGAATAATAACAAGTGCTGACTGTGTTGGGGATGCCCAACACAAAAATGTCTCCCAAACGAACCCATTTTTGACCTCGTATTATGATTCGCCATCTTTTAAAACCCCTAGATACAAAATTATGTCGATATCGAAGCATTTTGACGATTTTTGCATTTTCGTGCCCGAAAAATCACATTTTCTCAAATAACTCGAAAACCGTAAATATCGCTTCAAAATTTTTTTTCGTATTATTGAAGAGCTCCTTTTGCTCTATTCACCTACAAAATTTCAGCCTCCTACGCACCTAGGTTACCGAGATATTGCAATGTCCTATATTATGAACTTTCGCCAATTACACGGAAACGGCGGCCATTTTGGAATTTTTCAAAAGTCCCTCAACAACTCTAGTAACCCATCTACCTTCCTACAATGTTTCGTTAAAATCCTTCGGGGCGTTTTGAAGAAAAGGTACGGACACGTTCATGGCGGGAGAAAGAAGAAAAATAATAATAATAATAACAAGTGCTGACTGTGTTGGGGATGCCCAACACAAAAATGTCTCCCAAACGAACCCAATTTTGACCTCGTATTATGATTCGCCATCTTTTAAAACCCCTAAATACAAAATTTTGTCGATATCGAAGCATTTTGACGATTTTCGCATTTTTGGGCCCGAAAAATCACATTTTCGCAAATAACTCGAAAACCGTAAATATCGCTTCAAAATTTTTTTTCGTATTATTGAACAGCTCCTTTTGCTCTATTCACCTACAAAATTTCAGCCTCCTACGCACCTAGGTAACCGAGATATTGCAATGTCCTATATTATGAACTTTCGCCAATTACACGGAAACGGCAGCCATTTTGAAATTTTTTAAAAGTCCCTCCGCAACTCTAGTAACCCATCTACCTTCCTACAATGTTTCGTTAAAATCCTTCTAGGCGTTTTGAAGAAACGGTACGGACACGTTCATGGCGGGAGAAAGAAGAAAAAGAATAATAATAATAATAATAATAAGAAACAGAGTAAAAACAATATGTCTCCAAACTTTCGTTTGGGAGACATAATAATAATAATAATAATAAGAAACAGAGTAAAAACAATATGTCTCCAAACTTTCGTTTGGGAGACATAATAATAAAAAAAATAATAATAATAAGAAACGGTGCAAAAACAATAAGTCTCCCAAACTTTGTTTTGGGCGACTTAATAATAATAAGAAACGGTGCAAAAACAATAAGTCTCCCAAACTTTGTTTTGGGCGACTTAATAACAGCTATAAAGTAACGGTCCCAAAGAATAAGGGATGGAGAATAATGAATCTTAAAATATTAAGAGTAACAGGGAAAAGTGGCAAAACACTAAAGAATATGGGGGAAGGAAGAAACTAAAAAAAATACGTAATTGAGCACAACCCATCATTCCCGCATGTTATGTATAATTACTTGATTGTATAACCTTTCTATATTTTTGTTACAGTGTGGTGATAAGTTCTAGAGCATCTTTGGCAGAACGACAACATTTTGGATTTAAGAGTTGTTGTGTGATTCCCAGCACATAAATTGAGCCACTCACACCCTTGCAAGAATGATACTTCAATGGATTTTGGCCCAATACAGGGTGCCGTTTCATAAAGTGATCGCTAATTAACGTGCTCGTTATCCCATGTAATTTTGCTTTTTTTAGAAATATTTTTTTTTTAATTTCTGGTATTAGTTATCTGTAATAATTTAGTCATTGCATTCCTTCTTCTTTAAATCCCATCCAAACCTTCATGTATGACATGCATGTTAGTATCTTTTCAATGGCAAGAACGGACCCATAAACAAGACAAATCGATGCCTGGTCCTGCGTAACACGGCAAAATGTTGAACCCTGTATGTTCTGGGACAAATATGGACAGTCAAAAGTTTTTGACACTTGTATCTTATGGTGGACTAACATAACATATTTGTCACAGGTAGCAACCCATAGACTGACAATGAATATTTAGAAAACAAAAAATAATGAAGATTCTTATATCTAACAATATATCCAATATATGACAAAAATTAACTTGCATTTTCTTCTAAATCGGACCATAAATAAAAAGTTGAGATTTTGCCCATTTTGGGCACTTAATTTCTCAACGAAAAAAAGGGGAGACCCTAAAAATCATTCCAATCATGATTTTATGACAGGAACATTATTATCAAATTTGATAGCAATCAGTCACCCAGTACTAAAATTATTGTGGAAAACAAATACAAGTATAATTTTTGGCCCCTTTTTGGTCCCAATTTCTAAACGATAAAGAGGGGACACCCAAAATCAACCCTATCTTCCTGTATGGTAAGTAACATTACTGGAAAGTTTCATAGCATTTGGTCAACCAGAACAAAAGGTTTTTTTTTTTTGTGGAAACAAATATAAAAGTAGCTTTTTTTATCCCTTTACTTAGGGTCTCTAGTTTCCAAACAAAATCATAAGATGGCCCCAAAAGGAGAGGTGAGCATCTTCAATATATCTGTAACCACTGAGTAAAAATAAGAAAGATCTTGTGTCTGATTTTTGTGATTCAGATTCCTAAGAATGACACCCCATAGCGCAACGGAAAGACGCACAGAGTGACCCCGACTACTAAACCTAGCCATGGTTTCGCTATCGGTGCAAAGGTAAAAAAATGTGGTTCTGATATTCCCATAGAACCTCGGCAGCATAAACATTGTCCGTAAAAGTTCACTTAAGACCGACAATGCGGATTCCCGTCGTCGGATGGGCAGGTTGCTTTGCGTATGTAGAAGATTAATGTGCCCTACCGTATGTTGTTTGATAGGGTCACCCTGTCTTCTTGCATGACTGGGTTGTCGGGACGTAATATTGAAATCCTGACCACAAACCATAGTGGTGCCCGTGAGGAGGAATTTTTGCAAGTTAAAGAATACTGTTGCAGGTTTTGGGCATGAATAGGGTGGTAAATAAACTTATCATATATGCCAGGGCTTGTAAATAAATTTCTGATTTTTTTTCCTGAAACCGTTGTCTTCGTGACTCGCTTTTACACCAAGATTATAAAAAAATACTATAATGTGTCACGGTCTCACAATCGTGTTGTGCTTTATTTTACTACTTCACTACCAGTCTCCTCGGTTGGAAGAGGGAGGTGTGGTGCCACAGAACTTGGAACATCATCATTTCTTTTGAAATGCCTGTTCAATTTTCAGGATAATTGCGATCTTTAAATTCTCAGGCGTGTTTTTGCCTTGGTTTGTCTTTAAAACTTTGGTAGTTTTGTTATTACACGTTTTCCATGTTATTTTTATGTTATTAATAGCCGAGTAAGAGTTTCTTGCATTTGCTTATTGATTAATCAGTTAGGAGACTCCCCTCGGTCCGATCAAAATTTTGTATCTCATAGTCCCTCTGTCTGATCAAAGTTTTCATCTCAGAGTCCCTCCATCCGATCAAAGTTTTCATCTCAGAGTCGTCTCAATCCGATCAAAGATTGTATCTCAGAGTCCATCGTTCATGTCGTTCCGATCAAAGTTTGTATCTCAGAGTCCTTCGAACCAATCAATGTTTGTATCTCAGAGTCCTTCGGTCGGATCTAAGTTTGGATCTCAGAGTCATTCGTTCTGCTCAGAGTCCTTCGTTCCGATCAAATTTTGTATCTTAGAGTCCTTCGGCCCGATCAAAGTTTGTATCTTAGAGTCCCTCGGTCCGATCAAAGTTTGTATCTCAGAGTCCTTCGTTCCGATCAAAGCTTGTATCTCAGAGTCCTTCGTTCCGATCAAAGTTTGTATCTTAGAGTCCTTCGATCCGATCAAAGTTTGTATCTCAGGGTCCTTCGGTCCGATCAAAGTTTGTATCTTAGAGTCCCTCGATCCGATCAAAGTTTGTATCTCAGCTAGGGTCCCTCGGTCCGATCAAAGTTTGTATCTTAGAGTCTCTCGATCCGATCCAAGTTTGTATCTTAGAGTCCCTCGATCCGATCAAAGTTTGCATCTCAGAGTCCCTCGATCAGATCAAAGTTTGTCTCAGAGTCATTCGTTCTGATCAAAGTTTGTATCTCAGTGTCCTTCGTTCCGATCAAAGTTTGTATCTTAGAGTCCCTCGATCCGATCAAAGTTTGTATTTCAGGGTCCTTCGGTCCGATCAAAGTTTGTATCTCAGAGTCCTTCGGTCCGATCAAAGTTTGTATCTTAGAGTCCCTCGGTCCGATCAAAGTTTGTATCTCAGAGTCCTTCGTTCCGATCAAAGCTTGTATCTCAGAGTCCTTCGTTCCGATCAAAGTTTGTATCTTAGAGTCCCTCGATCCGATCAAAGTTTGTATCTCAGGGTCCTTCGGTCCGATCAAAGTTTGTATCTTAGAGTCCCTCGATCCGATCAAAGTTTGTATCTCAGCTAGGGTCCCTCGGTCCGATCAAAGTTTGTATCTTAGAGTCCCTCGATCCGATCCAAGTTTGTATCTCAGAGTCATTCGTTCCGATCAAAGTTGTATCTTAGAGTCCCTCGATCCGATCAAAGTTTGTATCTCAGAGTCCTTCGGTCCGATCAAAGTTTGTATCTCAGAGTCCCTCGGTCCGGTCAAAGTTTTTATCCAACCAATCGTTTGACTGTTAGTTGTTTAAATGTATGCAAGATCAGATTACACAGTTAGTTATTTTTTAGACTAAAAATAAAATTGTATGAAGATTTGTAATGATTTTTTCTATGGATTGTACCCGGGGATTTGGTTAGGCGGGGATTTGGTTAGGCTAGCCATTTAGTAGATTTGATCCTTTACATTCTTGTTTTTACTTTTTGTTTAAATAACATGAATTATATGTTCGCTTAATATTTTGTATCAAAATCAAAAAAGAATACCTATATTAATGATCCAACCAACTCACACTATTTCCCCTGCAGAGTCTAGATTAAACAAAATTAAATAGGAACGAATATGAAAAATTAGGCTTGGCTGTTAATCCTTGTGCTATCATAAAAATATATATTAAACTTCTGTCAAATAGAAAGTAAAATATTGTTGTTTTGCATATTATACTTATTTTATTTTAAAATCAAAATAAAATAAATTGAAAAACATAAAAGTGTTCTATCAAGTCGAATAGTGATGTACACAAATAGTGCAGGAAATGCATTTTAAACTAAAATAGTGTAAGGTACCATACCTGCTTTTGACCTTTTTCTTTAAACTTTGTATCTTCATCCATAAAAGTACTTTCGATTCGTTATTTACTTCCTGTGTAGGTTTGAATTATCTCCCGTTGGCCAAAACATCTCATAAAAATTTGGTTTATACTGATTTTTTTTAAAAATTCCTTACAAAAAAATGAGAACCTCTAGGCTATATTAGATTTGGAAAATGTTGCCGATGAGAGGTTTACTGCTTGAATATGCTATATATGTAGAGCAAATGCAAATACCAAACCGGCGGTTTATTAAAACCATATTACTTTTACTTCAAAGTAAGGGGTCCTATGCTTCAAATATGGGCAATTTTAAACCTTTTGGGGGAAATTAAAGCCATCATTATAGTGTGGGAAACTTTCTCCTGGGTAAACTGCCTTATTTTGGGGGACTGGTATAAAATAAAGGCCCGTTAAAAATAAAAAAGAAGCAATTACACACGTGCAATTACAGCCTTTTCTCTATCCTTAGTCATTAAATAAAGGTAATTATTAATTAACCAACGTTATATTATGTTTAATAACATGTAAACTGTCCCTACTATATAAAACACGCTACTCAGTCAATACAGAAAAAGTCGGCCAATACAGGAAAAAAGTCGGCCAATATCGATTTTTCTTATATTGGCCGGGTTCCGATCCGCGGACATTCGGAAAGTATCAAGATTTATGTTATAAGGAGTAGGTAAAAACCTGAGACATTCAATAGTCGTCTGTTTACAATCATGGCCACATCAGGCAAAAAAAGAAAAATTACAAATGCTATTGAAATGCGTGATGCTCTAGTGGAGGACATATTTAGGTATGAAGAGTTGGCGGAGATGGAGGCAAATGAGATTTTACGTAATGTTTCTGGCGGCGCACCACTTGAAGAGATACCGGAAAATGCTGGTGAAAATTTGATTTTTCAAGATTTTGAAGATGAAGGACAGAATGCCGACGGTCACGGATCAGTCGAAAACGCAAACAATCCAAGATTTGTCAATGTTACTGACGAGGATACTGATTCTTTCATACAAGAAAACCGTAATAAGAATACCGGAATCAAAACAAAAAGTGACTTAAAAATTATACATGACTATTTTGTGTCTGATCAAGAATTTAGAGACAGTTCTGAAATTCCAATCTCGGAACTTGACAGTCTTTTGGCACGCTTTTATCTGGGAGCCATTTAAATTTTGGGTGTTAATTAATAAAGACAACATTGCGGGTTAATTTTTGTATTGGCCTTGTTATTGGTCCTCGGCCAGCTATATTGGCCTTCGGCTGCGCCTCAGGCCAATACAGCAAGCCTTGGACAAATAACAAGGCCAATACAAAAATTAACCCGCAATATTATCATATAACAAAACTACCGAACTTGAATGATCAATCTCATAGTCCAGAGAAAATGACAAAAACGAATCAGTCACACCGGAGAATGGGTGGATCGCAATGGTCCTGGCTTGGTACAGGCATTTCAAACGAAATGGTGGGTTAAACCAGGTTTTATGGCGCCAAACCTCCCTCTTCCATTGCGATCTTAGGATCCGGTAATGACCATATAACACACATAGTTGTGAGACACAATAGGGATATTGAGGTGATCATCTCAGCAGACCAGTCAAACACTTATTAAAACAATTAACTACCATATCTTTTAACTCAATTTTGAACTTTTCTACTAGTGGCTGATAACGAAGAAAGAATTTTTTTTAAAACTAATCTTGTACTAATACTTAACGCCTGTAGATACATAATACATGTATTGTTAAATGGTTAACTTTATATATCATTATATTTGTACTGTCATTTGTTTGAACATTGTATTATAATTATTAATGTCATGTATGTCATTGCCCCCCTGTGGGTCCATGATTGGTCCGATAAAATATTTCTATTTCTATTTCATAGGACAATTTTTACCCGATAAAGATTTTTGTAGAGCTTAATGTTTATTAAGTTAGAAATATATTTTCTGTATCATCGATGGCTTTTTCTTCTTTATGCACAAAGCAAAACCTTAATATATGCTTATTTCAATCTTTAAGAATCGGACAATATTGGCTCATTGAGAGCGTTTGAAAAGCTTAATACCTGTATGTTTAATACAGAAACAGCTTTTCACTATCTGCATGCAAGTTTAGATATATATAAAATTTGAAAGGCATTTTTTTTACATTTAAAGGGTCATCACCCCTATTGGGAATCACCAAACAAGTTCGACTCAATTGACACTTTTTAAGACCTTTTAAATTAGCTAAAGGTTTAAGCAAGTAACATGTCCCCCTATCTGACATGATGGTTGTTATCATTTTAAAGCACAGGGGCTTGATCACGGCATTTGGTGTTTAACAATTTAGACAAAAATATTAACCCACTCTTTTCTACTTTTGCCGCTAGAAGACCAAATAAAAACAAAAACAGATTTCGGGTCCACAGCCCTTTGCGTGGAAAAAAATATAAGTCGGCTCGTTAAACAAACAGGAAGTAGATGAGCTACAGATCTGAAAACGCATCCTACAATATGGGACCCCTACCTGAAGCTGCATACCAAATAACTAAAGCCAATGATTGTTAGTTGCTGAGAAAAGTTAAACTGTTACGAAAATGGTGTAACTGACGGACGTACACAAAGACGGACGCCCGACGTTTCTTTGTCCCGCTCCGCGTTGGGGCTTGTTTCTGGTTCCCTATCTACCCTTGTTGATACAAAAAAGTATAAATCTAATTCCCATTCACTAAATGTAAAAAAGTAAAAAGTTGCCGGATTTCGTTAAACAGGACGTATGTGAGCGAAAGACCTGAAACCGAATCCCACGTTATAGAACCCCACCCTGATGCTGTATACCAAATATCAAGTGGAATCACCATCTTCTCAAAACGTATTTGGAATGCTCACATTGATAACGTAACATCAAAGGCACACAAACTATTAGGATTCCTTAAAAGAAACTTACTAATTAAAAACGGAGAGACTAAGTGTATGGCATATAAATCTTAAGTAAGATCTAATCTAGAGTACTGCTCTACAATTCAACTTGGTCACCCCATACCAAATTAACTGGCAGATACCATAACACTAGCAGTTTCAGTTCTATGTTGGATCTCTTCATTTACCTTCTTTAGAAACTTGAAGAAATATAGCAAAACTAGCCATGCTCTACAAAATTACACATCATTTATTTGCCATTGATCCAAACCTTTACCTTAAACCATTTAGGGACGGACCATTTAACTTGAAGGGGGGGGCCTTGGTTTTTTGTTTTGATAAAAAAAAAAATTCCACGCAGAGCGCGGACAAAATATTTATTTTTCAAAGGCGTCGCGACAGAATTTTTTTTTTCATTATCAGCATTATTTTTTATAGCAGAAATCCTTCTTCAGAATATTTTTTTTTTCTTACCCTCAGCTGCAAAATATTTCTTTCATCAAAAATAATTTTCAGAATATTTTTAGGAAAAAACCAAGCCCCCCCCCCTTCAAGTTAAATGGTCGGTCCCTTACACATCTCAGTACACGACACAGCCACAGTCTTCAATTTTAACAATTCTCTACATCAACTGATTACTTTAAATTTAGTTTTTTCCCTCACACAGTAGTTCTCTGGAATGCCTTGCCACTGGGCATTGTTGCAGCACCAACACTTGGTCAGCTTAAAACACTGATCTAGTCACACCCTTTTTAGTTTCATTTTTGTCATTAAACCCCTGTATATAATCTTGTAAATATGTTTAAAAGTATTTTTTTTCAGCGATTGTTTAACTGAAAATTTGTGTTTATTATTTTTTCACTTTTTTCAATTCGTTAAACGTTTTGTCTGTTGCGTAGTCGTCACTAATGACGGTGCAATGTAATGTGTAGATGCTGAGATAGCTTTTAGTCAAATTTCTTCCCCGCCTGCCCGCTGCCCGACATTCACCATTTAAAACCCGGATTTTTCACTCCGAGAAATACGACTAATAAATGAATGCTTTACCTACCTTCCCTATTTTTGAAGGCATGAAACCAGAAACGCACATACATTTTTTCAAAGGGTTCATTTGGGAACTTTAACCCATGCAACTTTCGTATAAATTTGATTCTGAAGATGGACAGATTCATACAATTTTCTCTGGCTCTTAAACTTTTGGAACTATATATGCCAAATAATGTAGCCCGAGTCATACTTAAGCAACGTCAGTCGTTTTGGTCAGCAGTCACCATTTTTGCAAGTGAAGAAAAGTTTATAAGACACCAAATGATGGCAAATCTAACATGAACTTTGGTTCTTTATGAACTGAAGGTTTAAAAGCAAACATCTTATTTTTTTTTCTTTATGCGTCATAGTTATCATTTTGTAGGCAAAAAACGCTTTTTACACTTTTAAGATCATAACATCTTCGATGGATCACGCAAGCTTTTAAATAAGTGAACAATTCAGAAAAAAAAATCGTTAAAAGTCAAAAATGATTGGATTTCGTTAAACAGGAAGAAGGTGAGAGACAGACCTGAAACTGAATCCCACATTATGGGACCCTACCCTGATGCTGTATACCAAATATCAAGTGACTATGATAAGTACTTGCTCAGAAAACTGTTACGAAAATTTCTTCCCCGTCTGTCCAACATCCACCATTTTATACATCCTGGATTTTCACTCCGTGAAATCCGGCCAAAAATCGAGAAAAAGGGCAATAGCTCCAATGTGGGTTGTTGGAGTTAAAAATAAAGAAGGAATGTGTCCATGGGACACGGATGCCCCCGCTAGGCCCCAAACAGGAAGTAGATGTCTGACAGACATGAAAGTCGCTTAGGACATACAGTTTGTCATACTGAACCATCCTACCAAGTTTCAAGTCATTCTCATGTACGGTTGCTGAGAAAAGCTTGACGGAAATTTTCATAGTCATGTTCACATATTTTCACATGGCCTAAGTCCCAAACAGGAAGTAGATGTCCGACAGGTCTCAAAATCGCTTAGGACGTACTGTTTGTCATACTGAATCATCCTACCAAGTTTCAAGTCATTCTCATGTACGGTTGCTGAGAAAAGCTTGACGGAAATTTTCATAGTCATGTTCACATATTTTCACATGGCCTAACTCCCAAACAGGAAGTAGATGTCCGACAGGTCTCAAAATCGCTTAGGACGTACTGTTTGTCATACTGAACCATCCTACCAAGTTTCAAGTCATTCTCATGTACGGTTGCTGAGAAAAGCTTGACGGAAATACGTACGGGACGTACGGACGTACGGGAGTACGGACGGACATGAGTAAAACTTAATGCCCCCCGACATGTCGTCGCGGGGGCATAAAAATAAAGAAAGAATGTGTCCATGGGACACGGATGCCCCCGCTGGCCCCAAACAGGAAGTAGATTTCTGACGGGTCTGAATATCGCTTAGAACATACAGTTTATCATACTGATCCATCCTACCAAGTTTCAAAAGATTCTGGTATACAGTTCCTGAAAAAAAACTTGACGGAAATTTTCATATCATGTTCACATATTTTCACATTGGCCTAAGTCCCAAACAGGAAGTAGATGTCGGACAGGTCTGAAAATAGCACCGGACATACAGTTTGTTATACTGATCCATCCTACCAAGTTTCAAAACATTCTGGTGTACAGTTCCTGAGAAAAGCTTGACAGAAATTTTCATATCATGTTCACATACTTCAAAATTGGCCTAAGTCCCAAACAGGAAGTAGATGTCCGACAGGTCTCAAAATTGCTTAGGACGTATAGTTTGTCATACTGAACCATCCTACCAAGTTTCAAATCATTCTCATGTAAGGTTCCTGAGAAAAACCTTCACGGAAATTTTCATATCATGTTCACATACTTCAAAGTTGGCCTATGTCCCAAACAGGAAGTAGATGTCCGACAGGTCTCAAAATCGGTTAGGACGTATAGTTTGTCATACTGAACCATCCTACCAAGTTTCAAATCATTCTCATGTGCAATTCCTGTGAAAAGCTTGACGAAATTTTTTTAAGTCATGTTCACACATTTTCACATCAGCCTAAGTCCAAACAGGAAGTAGATGTCCGTTAGGTCTGAAAATCGCTTAGGACGTATAGTTTGTCATACTTAACCATCCTACCAAGTTTCAAATCATTATTGTGTACGGTTCCTGAGAAAAGCTTGACGAAAATTTTCATAGTCATGGTCACATATTTTCACATTCGTCTAAGTCCCAAACAGGAAGTAGATGTCCGATAGGTCTGCAAATTGCTTAGGACCTACAGTTTGTCATATTGAACAATCCTACCAAGTTTCAAATCATTCTCATTTACAGTTCCTGAGAAATGCTTGACGGAAATTTCGTACGGACGGACGGATGTACGTACTTACGGACAGACATGAGTAAAACTTAATGCCCCCAGACATGTCGTCGCGGGGGCATAAAAATTTAAGAGCAGGTAGATCATAGGGGTGCTGATCACTTTAACCCTATGCCTTTTGTTATCTGTAGCCGTTTTTTGAGTTATTTGCAATGATGGTTCATCTGACAACTTTGACTGATTGAAGGCTTTTGTTGAGCTTTTAATGCTGGAGGAAGGTTTCATCAGATTTCACCTCTCTCTTATACTTTTTTGATTTATAAGATATACACTTTAGTTGTAGAAGAGTTTAAAGATAAGTTAGCAATGACAGATGTCAAGTGGTCTGTCAATTGATGGCAACAGCTCACATGACCCTTAAGGCAATAAATATAGGCAGTTTTTTAACTAGAACCATAGCCATAATCCTTAAAAATTGTCATCTCACAAATATAACTCATTGTTGACTTTTGGAGACATTTTAATTCAGAAAAAACAAAATATTTATCTGTTGTTATATCTAAATACAACAAACAAAAACAGAGGATATTACATAGTACCTCGCCACTCTGTGTAGCTGTGGCAGGGAGTTGCACCAAATGGTGCTTAACATACCTCAAAATCTCCTTTCCCAAAATAAGTAGTAGATGACCAACTGAACTTGAAAGGAGCACATGGTTCAACTCATCTTGTTAAAATTGTGTTCTTACATGTAATATGAAAACAATCTCTTTAGTACAAGCTGAGAAATCTGTTACAAAAAATTTCTATCTTTGACCTTTAAAATAGGTATCAAAAGTCATCTTGTAAAAAAGCAAGTAGATGTCCTACTGATCTGGAAAGAAATCTTTTACGAAACCTTGAATGGACAAACAGACAAGGAAATTTTAATATAGCCCCCTCTCTAACAAGTTGAAGTAAAAATTGATCACAAATTAGGACATTCAAATTTCAAGTACCTGGCAACTGGCTATTTGATTCTTTTTAGCATCTTTTTCCCTGTTTTTCTCTTGTTTGAAATCCAGGAATAAACATACATTTTTTTATCCTTTAAATACCAATCTAACTTACATTTCTAGTATTTGCATCAGACCATCATATCAAGCATAATTCTTTAAAGATTTCAATGACTACTATATCAGTCATTTTTTCTGTAACAATATTTGGTGTTAAAGAACAATTTTTGCAATAAAGAAGTAGAATACATATATCTTTTATTTCATCTATCTATACTGTTCAATGTTTCATCAATAAGTCGACAGATTTCTGCACTTCTCTCAAATGATCTATCAAAACATTTAATCAGCTGATCTGGTCGTAATGGACTTCCACCTGAAATATCAGAACATTCAGTGTTAATCTAGACAAATTTCAAATTGTACTCTTTTAATGTTTATATCAACACATGTGAGAGCGAAGGTCAAACCTTAAGATGTGACCTTACTAGAAACATCTTTGTTGTCTGATGCAGATTTTCTTCATATTCTTTATGTTACATTTGTAACTTGGCTCAACAAAACAAGGTGTCCTTTTCAAACGAGGAGAAGTTCATCTAATTCAATTTTATTAAAATAAATATGTGTGTGGTTTTAAATTTTTGCATATATATCAATGAAGTAAAATTCCCTCCCCCCCCCAAAAAAAAAGACCTCACAAACATTTCCCTTTTATGGTAAACACTTTAAAAAATTTATATATTTGCTAAATACCTGGTTTATGGAGTATACAAAGTTTGTCATTTGATGTTACTATGGTAACAATTCCTGTTGCTAGGTTTTCTTCTTCTGCTGTAGGATCAACAAAAAGTATGTTGCTGAAAATAGAACAAGGCTGTAATAGTTATATAGTAATAACATGGACAGAACTGAATGCATTTAGGGGGGGGTTAATTTTTAATATTCTGTGTATATGTTTTTGGCTATATTGTTATTAGTAATTTATAAGTGTTTCTTTTTTTATACCCTTTTTGTCTTCTACCTATCCATTGACCGAATAATAGTCCTGCCCAGACAGAATGTAACATTCATGATAATGTAGCACACAAAGGGTTATATTATCCTTTCTTTAACTTACCCAAGACTTTGCAATAAAATTGTAACAATCTGATTCTTGTAGTTTTCAATAAAATAACATTCTACATGGCAAAGCCAATATGTTAGGTTATTTCATAATAAAACATTTATGCCGCACCAGTTCCCAAGACAGTGAAACTATTTACTACTCATGTAGCATGACACATATTACTCTAAAAATAATATGATAATAGGTGCAACCTAAAACGGGACGTAGCTTAAGGGGGTTTGCTACTCTGTCTTAAATTAAACAAGAGGCTCCCAAGAGCCTAAATCGCTCACCTGGTCTTGATGTCAACCCTATATTTTGTAGAGCTAAATGAGCTGAACATTTAAGCAAGCAACAGTTTTTTCTTTATCTACTATAGTTTTCGTTCTATAGGCCAAAAACACGAAAAACCGTTATTTTAGGGGCCGTAACCCCTATAAGGGGTTATCTTATGGAGACTTTTGTAGAGCTTTATGCGCTGAACATTTAAGCAAGCAACAGCTTTTCTCTATCTGCTATAGTTTTCATTCTAAAGGACAAAAACATGAAAAAGGTTACTTAAGGGGCCATAACCCCTATTAAGGGTCATCAGACGCCTTCGATCCTATGGAGACTGTTGTAGAGCTAATTGAGCTGAACATTTAAGCAAGCAACAGCTTCTCTCTATCTGCAATAGTTTTCATTCAATACGCCAAAAACATGAAAAAACATTATTTCAGGGGCCGTAACCCCTATAAGGGGTCATCTGACAACTTCGACCCTATGGAGACTTTTGTAGAGCTAAATGAGCTGAACAATTAAGCAAGTAACAGCTTTTCTCTATCTGCAATAGTTTTCTTTCTATAGGCCAAAAACATGAAAAAGGTTACTTAAGGGGCCATAACCCCTATTAAGGGTCATCAGACGCCTTCGATCCTATGGAGACTGTTGTAGAGCTAATTGAGCTGAACATTTAAGCAAGCAACAGCTTCTCTCTATCTGCAATAGTTTTCATTCAATACGCCAAAAACATGAAAAAACATCATTTTAGGGGCCGTAAACCCTATAAGGGGTCATCTGACAACTTCGACCCTATGGAGACTTTTGTAGAGCTAAATGAGCTGAACATTTAAGCAAGCAGGAGCTTTTCTCTATCTGCAATAGTTTTCATACTATAGGGCAAAAACATGAAAAAACATCATTTTAGGGGCCGTAAACCCTATAAGGGGTCATCTGACAACTTCGACCCTATGGAGACTTTTGTAGAGCTAAATGAGCTGAACATTTAAGCAAGCAGGAGCTTTTCTCTATCTGCAATAGTTTTCATACTATAGGGCAAAAACATGAAAAAACACTATTTTTCACCTTTAAGGGGCTGTAACCCCTATAAGGGGTCATCTGACAACTTGGACCAAATGGAGACTTTTGTAGAGCTTTTAATGCTGAAGCAGTAGGGTGGCATCAGATTTCATCTATCTCTTATACTTTTTGATTTACAAGCCAAAAACAGTAGTCTGACCCCCCTGGTCTATTTTTAGCAACGGCGGCCATGTTTTTCGACGAATCAAAAATCCCCACATCAGTTCTGTGAAGGATACCCTAAGGTACCATCAGACCAAATTTAGTTCGAATCTGTTCAGCCGTTTCAGAGGAGAAGAAGTTTGAAGAAAAGTTAACGACGACGACGACGACGGACGACGACGACGGACGCCAAGTGATGGCAATAGCTCACATGGCCTTTGGCCAGGTGAGCTAATAAAAATGGATGAAGTTGCAATTATTTTTAAGAATATTCACAAACGATCAAAACAAGCAAGAAACTAGAAAAACTGTGAGCCACAGCTCACAAAAAATACCCCCCACAAAGATTGTGTAAAAGTTTCATGACAATCCATCAAGTGGTTAAGGAGGAGTTGTGGATAAGAGAAGGGTACCCCATGTAGTCGAATGGCTAAGTCCATGTTTTGCTATGGGAAACCCATAAAATCATTCTGATCAAATTTTAAAATAGCAGATGCACATCTACATTTTTTCACAACAATTGTGTGTAAGTTTCATGAAAATCCATCAAGGGGTTTAGGAGGAGTTGTGGATAAGAGATGGGCACCCCCATGTAGCCGAATGGCTAAGTCCATGTTTTGCTATGGGAAACCCCAAATATCATTCTGATCAAATTTTAAAATAGTAGGTGCACATCTACATTATGTCAAAAAGATTGTGTGTAAGTTTCATGAAAATCTATCAAGGGGTTTAGGAGGAGTTGCGGATAAGAGATTGGTACCCCCATGTAGTCGAATGGCTTAGTCCATGTTTTGCTATGGGAAACCCCAAAAATCATTCTGATCAAATTTTAAAATAGTAGGTGCACATCTACATTATGTCACAAAGATTGTGTGTAAGTTTCATGAAAATCCATCAAGGGGTTTAGGAGGAGTTGCAGATAAGAGATGGGTACCCTGAAGTGTAACGGAAGGAAGGACGGACGGACGGACACCCCTACCACTATATACCCCCCAAAGTGGGGGGTATAAAAATAGGTCCATGTGCTCGTTTTCATGCTATTAGCTCTTACAGTTTTGGCGGGAAAATGGTTTTCTCTAGATTTTTCATTACTATTGCATTGCGACTGATTGGCAACTTTAAACCTTCAAAAATGCATGACAGAGTAAATAGAATTTCTTTAAAAATTGTTAACTTCATATTTAGTGTACCTATTTTTGAATAATAAAAAGAAAATAGGGGTTCATGGGCAAAATAATTTAAGCATATTAGATGGATAAAACCCAAGGATCTCGAAATCTGACAAAAATTCCAAAATATGAGGAGCAAACCTCCTTAAGAATATAGTTGTCAAAAAATGTCATCGATCAATAACTAATAATTACAAATATCGAATTATTTGTGCAAATTACAATTAAATATTTGTAACATTCTAAAATAGTGTCAAATAATATTGGATGACGTTGATGGGACGACATAACCTTCTTTTGGTGTTACGTAATTCATGACGTCATTTCCTGGTCAGAGTATTCCACGCTCCAGCAGAAGTGACCAGAAGCAAAGCAATCTTTTTTCTGCCAGGTTTTGGGTGATTTTCTGTATTTTCTGTATACCAATATATCTTTTTAGAAGTATTGGGTGAAGAAGATTGATATAAAAACCTGGCAGAAAATGATGCACATGCACAGGATTGATTTAAAAATCTCCATGATCAGATAAGGTAAGACCATCTTTTTTACTATTTAGTGTTGTAAAGCTTTATCTTTTATTGTTTTGTCTTAAACATCGCCATCAATTGGTTGAATGTACTAGTAAACAATCACTAATCATGATTGTTCCTAACGCACCTGTTTACAATGACCATTCTCGCGAGAACTTGGCGAGATCATTTCATCTCTTTGACAACGAGAGTTTCCTTGAAAATGTATTTAGAGAGTTTAGTTTTGACTTTCCATCCGTATTCCCCTGTATATTTTTTAAAGAAATTTTACTGTGGTTATTATATCTGTCAATTTGAAAATTTATTCCAAAAAAATCATCGAATTTCTGGCCCCATAGAAATTAGTGCCTAGTGCGCTTGCGCGCACTCGGCACATTCGTTTTGAAAAAAATACAAACCATTAACTTTTGGAAATTTCTACATATGTGGGACTGCGTCCCATATAATCAATCTTATCCTATCAACTCAGTTCCCTACTTAAAGGAAATCTTCCATTGATTTGCTTGTTAAAATTCTATCTGAATCATCAACTCCTGAATGAACCAACATGAAGGTTTCTTTAATCCATATTTAGTGATTTACACAACTAAATGTAATCTCACAGCATTTACTAAGGAATACCTACTCATCAAATATGGCATATGTAGACGATACAGGATGAGATGTGATTGTCAGTGGTGAGATGTGGTGTTACTTACTCATCAAAGATGGCATATGTAGACAATACAGGATGAGATGTGATTGTCAATGGTGAGATGTGGTGTTACTTACTCATCAAAGATGGCATATGTAGATGATACAGGAGTAGATGTGATTGTCAGTGGTGAGATGTGGTGTTACTTACTCGTCAAAGATGGCATATGTAGACGATACAGGATGAGATGTTATTGTCAATGGTGAGGTGTGGTGTTACTTACTCATCAAAGATGGCATATGTAGATGATACAGGATGAGATGTGATTGTTAATGGTGAGGTGTGGTGTTACTTACTCGTCAAAGATGGCATATGTAGACGATACAGGATGAGATGTGATTGTCAATGGTGAGGTGTGGTGTTACTTACTCGTCAAAGATGGCATATGTAGATGATACAGGATGAGATGTGATTGTCAATGGTGAGGTGTGGTGTTACTTACTCATCAAAGATGGCATATGTAGACGATACAGGATGAGATGTGATTGTCAATGGTGAGGTGTGGTGTTACTTACTCGTCAAAGATGGCATATGTAGATGATACAGGATGAGATGTGATTGTCAATGGTGAGGTGTGGTGTTACTTACTCATCAAAGATGGCATATGTAGACGATACAGGATGAGATGTGATTGTCAATGGTGAGATGTGGTGTTACTTACTCATCAAAGATGGCATATGTAGACGATACAGGATGAGATGTTATTGTCAATGGTGAGGTGTGGTGTTACTTACTCATCAAAGATGGCATATGTAGATGATACAGGATGAGATGTGATTGTCAATGGTGAGGTGTGGTGTTACTTACTCGTCAAAGATGGCATATGTAGATGATACAGGATGAGATGTTATTGTCAATGGTGAGGTGTGGTGTTACTTACTCATCAAAGATGGCATATGTAGATGATACAGGAGTAGATGTTATTGTCAATGGTGAGGTGTGGTGTTACTTACTCATCAAAGATGGCATATGTAGACGATACAGGATGAGATGTGATTGTCAATGGTGAGGTGTGGTGTTACTTACTCATCAAAAATGGCATATGTAGACGATACAGGATGAGATGTGATTGTCAATGGTGAGGTGTGGTGTTACTTACTCATCAAAGATGGCATATGTAGATGATACAGGATGAGATGTTATTGTCAATGGTGAGGTGTGGTGTTACTTACTCGTCAAAGATGGCATATGTAGACGATACAGGATGAGATGTGATTGTCAATGGTGAGGTGTGGTGTTACTTACTCATCAAAGATGGCATATGTAGATGATACAGGATGAGATGTGATTGTCAATGGTGAGGTGTGGTGTTACTTACTGGTCAAATATGGCATATGTAGATGATACAGGATGAGATGTGATTGTCAATGGTGAGGTGTGGTGTTACTTACTCATCAAAGATGGCATATGTAGACGATACAGGATGAGATGTGATTGTCAATGGTGAGGTGTGGTGTTACTTACTCATCAAAGATGGCATATGTAGACGATACAGGATGAGATGTGATTGTCAATGGTGAGGTGTTTGTTACTTACTCGTCAAAGATGGCATATGTAGACGATACAGGATGAGATGTGATTGTCAATGGTGTGGTGTGGTGTTACTTACTCGTCAAAGATGGCATATGTAGATGATACAGGATGAGATGTGATTGTCAATGGTGAGGTGTGGTGTTACTTACTCGTCAAAGATGGCATATGTAGATGATACAGGATGAGATGTGATTGTCAATGGTGAGGTGTTTGTTACTTACTCGTCAAAGATGGCATATGTAGACGATACAGGATGAGATGTGATTGTCAATGGTGAGGTGTGGTGTTACTTACTCATCAAAGATGGCATATGTAGACGATACAGGATGAGATGTGATTGTCAATGGTGTGGTGTGTGTTATATCTGTCTCTGGGTTTTCTGTTTCTTCATTGATGGCTACAGCAGGCAAACATACTGTAAAACACAGAATTTAAAGGTTAAAATAGATTAAAATCAGATAAATAGCAAGTGTATGAGACATATCACTTATAAATCAGTGGTAATCTTAATAAGGTCTTAAAAATGTGCACTTCTTTACCAAAATAAACATATCAGACAATTCTAATATACACAATGGGAAACAGCCAGAGGACTTCAACATGGCCAGATAACCATTTATATAACTTTTTACCATATATTTCATTTATGGTTTTTAACAGATTGCTCTCATGTGCCAGTTAATAACCAATACACTTTTTTTAATGAACTTTGATTTGTTTTGGTGGCATCATCTAACATGCTTTGTAATTTCTTTGTGTAAAGATTGGTAAAGTTCAACATTAAGTACCTTATTGCCCCATTGTCAAGTTTTATCCAACCATACATGAATGTTGATTATCTACATGCATTTAACTCTAGATACAGTCTGATTCACCTTGGTTAAATACTGTGGTTTCATTATTATTCGTGGGGTATCAATTTTCATGGTTTTCGTGGGTGGCCTTGATCCACGAAATCTGATACCCAACAAAAAGGAAATTTAACATTGATCTGTATGCTGCATACTTCAAAACCACGAAATTTAGAATCTGCAAACCTATCAATTTTCATCAAACCACAAAAATTGGTGCCCACAAAAATAATGAATCCACAGTAAGCATTTTCTATTTTTAAGAACTTTATTGAATATTTAATGTACCATTTTTGAGAGCTGCAAGTAAAGCTAACACACAAGCATCGGTAATGTTTCCATCATAATCCAGACATACAATATCACAGTACAGTACCCAAACAAGCTGTGGAGAGATAAAAACAATAGTTTAAACATATTTATTTATCCTGCATTCGGAAAAAGCTTGATGCTTATGTAACTCCCTCTTCAGCTAGCAGTTTGCGAGTGTGGCCTTTGTAGCGGCCCCCACTGAGCCTACTCTTATTGAAATCTACAAAGTGGTCTTTAAAGTGCATGGGGTATTGCTCTCTGCATACACAGGACAACCTTTTTTGTCGCTTCCAATGGACTAGCACCCAAATGGTGTCATGAGAGAGTCGGAAAATTGGTTCATGAAATTTTCACCCTGAACAAGGGTCAAAGAACTAACCTTGGTGTTAGTAGCCCGACACGTAAACCACTACACCACCGGCTACTATTATTTTGTTTGTTGTTATGAGATGATCACATTACTATTCTTTTTTGTTTGTGTTTTGTGTTACTACTCAATCCTCAGATTGCAATGGAGGAGGGAGGAATGGCACCATTTCATCTAGTTTAACCAACCATTTCTTTTAAATGCTTGTACCATGTCAGGACTATTAAGATCTTTAATATCTCAGGTATGTTTGTCTTGTTTTGCCTTTTCTCTAGGACATTTGAGATTGATCTTCCCAGTTCAGTAGTTTTGTTATTACCTTTATCTAGGTATACAGGTTTATAAAGATTGTATGATTAAAAACAGTAGGAGTTTTCATAAAATTTGGATAACTTCAAAACTTTTATCATCATTGCCAAAACAGATGATCACCATACCAGAGTTTAAGGAAAGCAATGGGATTGCAAGTAACATGAGTAAATTGGGTGTAAGTTATTGAAAAAAGCAAATGGTTGGAAATTTTAAACTTCTTACTTATCTACATTGATAAAAAATTTGGTCTGTTAGGTTTATCGTGTAGAAGTATCCAGAAAAACTTCTGCTCACTGTTCTTACTAATTCTTTTACATCTTTCCTTACCTTTCCTGGTGAAATGCACAAAGACTCAAGTTCAACACACTTTGAACTGAAATAAACAAAACATACTATTGTGTAACTAAGATAGACAGAAAAATCAGTCTATTAAAAGTAGTCTGTTATAAAGCCAGTTACAATGTTGACACTCTTTGAAATATGCAAATGGTGTGAGGCATTAACTACCGGTATCCTAGAATTCATTATAAAATCTTATCCCAGAAGGTCTTTAGGAAAAAAATTTGAAAACAAAATTTCAGGCAATAAAATTTGCTATGCCCAACTTACGTTTCATCTATTCAAGAAATAACTTACTCTTCATGGTCATAATAACATTACCGTATTTTGCCGTGTATAGTGCGCATTTATGTACTATGCGCACCCCCTTTTCATGATGAAAATCTGGGGGAAAAACAAAGTTTTGTGTAAAATCGGCGATCTTTTTCTATGACAGAGAACCCTGAAAATTTGTCTTCTTTTTTTTCAGGTAGAAAGACTACAGATGAAGATTTTTAAATGAAAATAAAATTGTTTTGTAATTATTTGTGAAAATAAAAATAAACTGTTGTATTATTTGTGTATTTTATTATGACAGCAAGATCGTAAATCCCGGTAATGGTCCCCCTTTTCAATTAACAAGCAACAAGTGTTAACCCAAGCTCACATCTTTTGATGAAAACAATAAAGGTGTCAAAACAGTAATGATCAACAAATTACTATTCAAACAATCCTGAAGTATTACAGCTGAATGGCTTTAATTGTTAATTGTCCAAGCCAGTTTGACAAAATATCGATGTTTTGTGCAAATTGGCATGAGGTCAATCAAGCCAGTGTCACAACAAATAATTACCAGTAAATCTAATTTATCTCCAGTTTGGGATGAGTATTTATTCACAAAACAATACGAAAATGGTTATATCTTACTCATGTTGCTCAAATAATTACATGAAAGAAAATACACAATCATGTAAACAAACCATTCTATTTTTAGAATTATTTAAATGAGGTAAAAAATATTGATTCAGAAAGGAAATAAGTAAAGGGAGATTAGAATCATATTTTATTATTCTTATTTTGAATAAAGAAATTGGACAAAAGTATTTTTTTAAGAACACAAATATTTTTACCAACTTGTTTCAAAATGGTGCTCCGAAGTCAACGGAGGAATTTACCCACTACAACAAAAATAACATGAAGACACTAGAATTAAGTTTTTATTCGATAAAAGCATGATAAAATCTATTGGGGCTCCTCATGGGGGGTACCAGGAATCAAGTAATCAGCATTTTTTTGCCAGTGTAATCAAATAATCATATATTTTTTAGAAATGTAATCAAAACTGTTTCCCAATGGGAATCAAGTAATCAAAAATTCATACCTTGGTAATCAAATAATCATTAAATATTTGCTCTTGTAATCAAGTAATCACCTTTAAAATGACCTGGGAATCATGTAATCAAAAACCCCATGAGAAGGCAATCTATTTAGAGATACTAATAATGAACAGGATTCAATAGAAACCATGTGAGTTATTATTATTGTGTTCAATCATGGATGAATCTTGTGTCCAAGGCTGACAAACATCGATCTTTTGCCGTTGCCGATGTTCATGAAAATGTATGAAAATCTCGTATTGGGATGTATTGTGCGCACCCCTATGTTAGAATCAGGAAAAAAATGTAAAAAACTGCGCACTATACACGGCAAAATACAGTACATTTTACACCATCCAGCTTAGTGTTTACTAATTTTCGTAGTGAACAAACACTTTTTATACAAGGATAAGCAATAAAAAATAATAGTTTAATTCTTATTTAGGTGGTTTGGGGGCATAAGCAAATTCCATAAGTTTTTTATTAATTTATTTTATTAAACATTCATGAATGAATATTTAAAATTTTTTTTAAATCTGTCAGTCAAAAATGGCCGGATTTCATTTAACAGTAAGTAAGTAAGCAACAGACCTGAAATCCTATGTTATGGGACCCCACCCTGAAGCTTTATACCAAATATCAAGTGGCTGTGATTAGTAGTTGCTTAGAAAACTGTTACAAAAATTACTTCCTTGCCTGCCTGCTTTTTCTAGATATTTATGAAAAACTAATTTTTCCTACACATTTCTAAATCATTATTTGTCACAGTTTTCCAGCCAATTATTTCCCCTTAAACATATCATTTCAGAAAAGTGTATTTTTAAAAAAAAATGTTTATGTTACAAGTATATTTATTTCATCAATAAGATCATAACAAGAATTAAATTCTGCATCTTTTGTGTGTGTCTTTTTTTATTCATCTTATTGAAATAAAGACTAATTAACTGTTAACACAGAGACATGTCTCGCCTGTCGCAACTGGACACAGTATAAAATGAAGTAAAAATCCTCCTTAAACTCATCTTAACTGATGCTTAAGCAGCTGCATACCAAATATAAATGGTGAACCATAACTGCTTTATATAAAACACTCATGACACAAGTAAAAAGTTAAAAAGTGTAAAAATCTCAAAGTCAGTAGACAGTGACTGCAGGAGCATACAGACAAACTGCTTTTGAAATTGATTTGTACTGATGCTATTGCAAGTGCACACCCAATATCAATGATGTACCATAACTGCTTCATGTTAAACAGACTTAAGAAAAAAGGTTAACCTCGGCCAAATCAGTGTAAAATTTCAAAGTCAGTAGACCATGACTGCAGGAGCATACAGGTGAAATCCTTTTAAAACTGATCTGTACTGATGCTGATGCAACTGCATACCAAATATCAATGGTGTAACATAACTAGTTCACACAAAACAGACTTAAGCAAAAACTTTAACCAATTGTGGATGCCCCCGCCGCCGCCCCCGCCACTGGAATCACCATACCTAAGTCTCGCCTTTTGCAACATTCGTCGCAGGCGAGACAAAAATTTGCAAGATGTCCAAAAAAGATGCTGATCCATTAAAAACGTGCAATATAGAATACCAGTACATCATGTGTCCTTTAAACAAACAAGAAATTATTGTAAATTTTGTTGTTTTAAAAATATGTGACTATTGTATACATGTATATGTATTTAATCCCTTTTCGTCCAAGTGATTTTTTGAAGTGTGAAAAAAAAAAGTATACTGTGATTTTTTTATTGCAAAGTACGCAAACAATCAACAATAAAAATCAATACAAAATAAATCTTTTTAAAAGTCTTTCTTAAATTTGATGATCATATTTTGAGAGTTTAAAACAGATGACTTACTTATTAACAACATCCAGCATGAACTGACTCATCACTTGGGCTTGTTCCCCAGGGGGTCCTGCCCTGAAATGTGGTGCACACAAGGGGGATAACTCTACATTGGGTACTGAAAAATTAAATCAATAATTAAACTTAACTTGAATTATAGACTAGACTGGCACTCTTCCAAGGAAGACATATGTCGCCTGCATCTTAAAACATTTGGTAAACAGAAAGTAGATGAGTTGCGGGTATAAAATTGCTTTCCACCATATTGTTCTATAGGAGGAAGCTACATGCCATATATCAAAAAGCTGTGACATGTAGTTGCCCAGAAAACTGTGACAAAAATTTTTGTGATGCAGCAGGTCCCAGGACAACTCAAGACTTCAGATAGTGTCAAAGTGACTCCTATATGTTACTTTGCAACTTGTTGCAGGCGACATAAATACTATAATGGATATAAAATAACAGAAATTCTTCATTTTTATCAAAAGTTGCCTCATTCCATTCATAACATTTACAGTCAGAAAGGTGGTCAGAACGAGACAAAAGAATATGCGCTCTTCAGTAAATAAGGTAGAATTCGATTCGGGATGTTTACGTAGTAACTATGGGCATTAAAAAGTTGATTAGAGCAACTTTTAAAATAAAATGTGATATAAAATATGTAAAATGAAAGTAAACAACACCAAATTTGCCTTGGTTTATTAAATATGCAGCGTGAAAAGATCACATTTCTCATGTTAACTGATATTATGGGGTCTGATTTCCTTTGTGACAAATAAAACATCATGCTTCAAAAAATCTGAAAAAAATATATCCAACAGATAAGACTGCATTCTTTCTGATAAAAAATTCCTGAACCCGTCGCTATAGCAGTATTGATAAAAATGATTCATGTCAAAGTTGTGCTAATTTCATAAGTTATTTGTGAATCCCCCTTTCTAAATATAGAAATTTCATTCATAAAATAAATAAACATTGAGAGTATCTCATACCCAGCTAAAAATAGCAATGGTCTACTTGACTTCCTAAAATAATTTTCTTTAATTCTGCAATATATAAGACCTTAACTGGTGAAACTGTTTAAATTTTAATTTTTATTAATATAATGCATGTCTTTGTAATAAATTGATAATAAGCAAATGTAAAATGACGTTTTAGAAGGGGGAGGTCTATTAAGTGAGGTTTGTTCGATTTGTAAAACTCTAATCGTCTCCCTTCATTTGCCTAGCAACGTTTTAGACTTGCTTGTGACAAAAATTTTTTTCTCCGATTTCCTTAAAATTTTGTCAAGAAAACAAACATTGGTCGTCATCTGTCAAAGTATGTAACCCGTCGCACTTACCATTATTTTTTAAATTCAACATGTTTATCACCTTTATAGAGTTCGGGTTATTCCTTAGAGATAATAAATTCCTTTTTTGTCACAAATTAAAATTCTATGCGTAAAACATCCTAACTAAGAAAAAAGAACAATATTTTGTCCATTCACTTGTACCTGAACTTGAAAATAACCATGACCTACTTTTTATTAATCAAAAGATTAAGTTGGTGATTTCAGCTCATCGCGTCATTCAAAATGAAGTGTTTTTCAAATCAGTTAGACATACAAATTATTTACAAGGGAAATAATATTTTGTCACCACCTGTCTGACTGCATTTAAAGATGAAAGATAATGAAAGCCAAAGAAGAGTATGACTGCTCTTTATCATTGAACAACAAAAATATCATCTATTTTCAATAAAAATATGAGGATAAAAATCTAGGTTAATGGCTTAGGATGAAATTTATATGACAATTACCCCCAGCTACATGAAAGAAAAGTCACTAATGAATAAACAATAACATTATTTAACAAAAAAATAAAAACAAACATGGAAATTTTTTTTCAAGGTTGATTGACATATTGTTTTTTACAGACCTATGTATCCACAATTTGGTGTTTCTGCTTTTGGCTTGCATAGTTCCTGTAAAAAAAGTATTAAACCAATAAAGTATTTAGACTAATTCTTAATTGTAACTGGAAAATATTCCAGTAAAATAGCAAAAAACACTTTACAAACTAGAAAATGTGTCTATGAGCCACAGGAAGGCCCTCTTGTTCTTGAAATTTCATTGACCCTCAATGTGTATTACCTGGGATATGGACCTTTACCAAGAAATTGATCAAAAGTGGTCATGTGTAAAATATAGGTCGCTGTGACCTTATTTCTGGTGGGTGGTGCCATGTTACCAAGACTCATCGAGAAGTGAAATATTATTGACCCCTAACATGTAGTATTCAAGATATGGACCTTAACCAAGAACTTAACCAAAGTCATTCATGCCTAAAATATAGGTCACAGTGACCTCATTTCTGGTGGATGGTGTCACATTACCCAAGACACATCTAGTAGTGAAATATCATTGACCCCTAACATCTAGTATCGGAGTAATGGACCTTAACCAAAAACTTAACCAAAGTGTTACGGACGTACGTATGGACGGACAAGGCTAAAACTATATGTCCGATCCACATATGTGGTCGGGCCATAAGTATGTCAAAAACCATGATGCTTTGCCTTGCAACATGTTATTTTCTCCCACAATCACTAAACCATAAAGTTGATGTGTGGGGTATAATTTATGATGATTTTGTTTTAAATACCCTGTGTGAACTTTTAAAATGATAAACATGTACTTCCTTCATGGAGAAACAGCTTTTATCTGGACATAAACTTCAGAACCCTCTATGGCATTTTGTTTTCATAGGTGGAATGAATAAAATATCTTTTTACCTTATTTCTTTTTTTTTTGATAAATTAAATTTATACATGCATTAAATTGAATATTATGGTTGAAGCAAGAAATCATTTTTAAATTTATCAAAATGTCCAAAGTAAAATTGTACATGTATAAATCTTATATTTAGCAAAGGCATACAATGTAAATTAAAGGTTTACATTAACAATTACACAAGAAACCTTCCTTGAAATTTGAAGTAATCCATCAAGGCATCTTAGAGTACCAGTTGATACCTAAGGTGTAAAAGCAGAAGGACAGATGGAATTTATAGACATTATATATGTCATAAAAAGTTGCTTATAAGCCACCAAACCAAAAGCTTCCTTTAGGAGGGTGTCACAGCCCTTTCGGTACGTGGTATTCCGTGCTTTTTTAAAGGGTATTAGGAATGCCAAGGTGTGGTACGCGGTACAGGATGTTCCGAATTTTTAGGCTTTTGGTAGGCGTACGCCGTGATCTTTAGAGCATTCGGTATTCCAGTCGTTTTAACAGTATTCTGTCCTTTTTTAAACGGTATTCGGTATTCCGGGGGCCGGGGCTGTGACTACCCCTTTAGTGGTATCATATAAATATTTCACATATCAATTGCTTGAAAACCAAAACATAAACAGATTGTGACAAGAGGAATCAGTTACAATTGATAGATATTTCTTACTGCTTTAATTCCACACATGACTGTGGTATTTCCTAACTTGACTAATGCTGATCCTTCTGCTGTTGTAACACATCCTGGAAAAAATAAAATTCAACATCATTATTTGTTTCAAATTTTGTATTATTTCTGGGCAATTTACTTCTTCATACTGAAAGGGTTTATACAATAGACATTTAATAATTAAATACATGTATTCTTTTTTGAAATGTGTTTTATTGTTAATTAAGAGAATTTTTTTTTTATATTCTTGATATGAATGTTGATTTACTTTCTTACTATAACTCATTAAATAACATGTACATGTACTGTCATAAAAAAATATAAAATTTTTACGGATTGAAAATAGTGTTAAGATTCATTTTATAGGAAATAGTAAGATAATAGATCTATACCTAATGGCAATTTCAAGACAGCATCAGATTATATCAATGTAAAAGATGCTTCCTGATTTCCTAGTTTCCTTTAATTGTATTTCAATAAATGACTAATTGTATCATTTTACAGCTTAAGATTTACATGGTTTCTTATACTTGTTCATTGAATCAAACAAAAATACACAAGATATCATTATTTTAAAGTTCTTGTCTGTTTTCTTGCCTGTAAATACTTTTATCAAATACAGGTGCAATTTTCGATTAAAGTATAATAGTACTTGGGCAACAAATTTGTTGGATTTGTTGGGCCAGACAAACCAGGGATACAAATTTGTTGATTTGGTGGGCCAGACAAACCAGGGCTATAAATTTAGTGGATTTGGCGGACCAGCCAAACCAGGGATACACATTTTTGTGGATTTGGTTTGCCAGCCAAACCAGGGATACACATTTTGTGGATTTGGTGGGTCAGCCAAACCAGGGATATAAATTTTGTGGATTTGGTGGGCCAACCAAACCAGGGGTACAAATTTTGTTGATTTGGTTGGCCAGACAAACCAGGGATACAAATTTTGTGGATTTGGTGGGCCAGACAAACCAGGGATACACATTTTGTGGATTTGGTGGGTCAGCCAAACCAGGGATATAAATTTTGTGGATTTGGTGGGCCAACCAAACCAGGGGTACAAATTTTGTTGATTTGGTTGGCCAGACAAACCAGGGATACAAATTTTGTGGATTTGGTGGGCCAGACAAACCAGGGATACAAATTATGTGGATTTGGTGGGACAGACAAACCAGTGATACAAATTTTGTGGATTTGGTGAGCCAGATAAACCAGGGATACAAATTTTGTGGATTTGGTGAGCCAGATAAACCAGGGATACAAATTTTGTGGATTTTTTGTGGGCCAGCTTAACAAGGGATACAAATTTTGTGCATTTGGTATGCCAGACAAACCAGGAATACAACTTTGGTGGCCCGCCCAAACATGGGTTACAAATTTTGTGGATTTGGTGGGCCAACCAAACCAGGGATACAAATTTTGTAGATTTGGTGGGCCAGCCAAACCAGGGATACAAATTTTGTAGATTGTGTGGGCCAGTCAAACCAGGGATACAAATTAAGTAGATTTGGTTGGCCAACCAAACCAGGAATACACATTTTGTGGATTTGGTTGACCCGAGAAACCAGGGATACAAATTTTGTTGATTTGGTGGGCCAGCCAAACCAGGGAAACACATTTTGTAGATTTGGTGGGTCAACCAAACCAGGGATACAAATTTAGTAGATTTGGTTGGCTAACCAAACCAGGGATACAAATTTTGTGGATTTGGTGGGCCAGACTAACCAGGGATACAAATTTTGTAGATTTGGTTGGTCAGCCAAACCAGGGATATAAATTTAGTGGATTTGGTGGGCCAGCCAAACCAGGGATACAAATTTTGTTGACCTGATGGGCCTGACAAACCAGGGATACAAATATGTGGATTTGATGGGCCTGACAAACCAGGGATACAAATTTTGCGGATTTGGTGGGCCAGACAAACCAGGATACAAATTTTGTAGATTTGTTGGGCCAGCCAAACCAGGGATACAAATTTTGTGGATTTTGTGTGCCAGACAAACCAGGGATAAAAATTTTGTGGATTTGGTGGGCCAGACAAACCAGGGATACAAATTTTGTGGATTTGGTAGGACAGCCCAGAGGCCAGCCAAACCACAAAATTTGCATGATTTGATTCACAACAAATAAGAAATAGTCCATTGATTTCAATTATGAATTAGCTGAAACCAGGAATTCATGAATCTACGATTAAAGTACTTCCACAGTAGGAACTAGTTACCAATGTTCAGGACTGTTTGTCTAAACTCTCCTAACTCTCTACCATCAGGTCTTACATCCTGTACCTAAAATAGAACAAATCCTTCATTGACAAACATAATATACATGATTGTTACAGGGTTTCCTCTGGGTGTATTTTTCTTAAGTACATGTAACAGTTACATGTACTTAAATGACAAGTGTCGGCAAATTAGAATATTATCTTATATGACTTTAAGAATCAAAAACTCAATCCATAAACTACATATCAAAGTTAACACAAATGAAACAAGACGTAACATGCGTAACCTCGGTTATCAGCATCCAAAAGGCCTAATAGAAAAATAGAACAAAAGTTTGTATGAATACTGATAGGTCTGATTCAATTTTGTTCCAAAGTTCCAGCAAACTTGTTTTGAAAAGAAATGTGATTATATTACATGTACAAATGATGTACATGTATTAATGATGTACATGTATTAATGCTAATTAAAACCTAATACTTGTACTAAAACAATGCATATACTTTGTAGCTCATGTACATGCATGATCAACATATAGTAAAACATTACCAAATATTTTCTGTAAAAATCAACTGGTCTTGCAGTTCTAGAATGATAAAAAAATTCTCATTATTGTCATAATTCTAAGCATGCAATACTAACAACATGATCTACTCAAAAACATTTATGGTTTATTTTAACCCAATATTTCTTTAGAAATGGCTGTACCAAGTCAGGGCCATTGCCATTTTTCAATATCTCTGGTTTGTCTCTGTCTTGCTCTTTGACATATGAGATTGATTATCATAGTTTGTTATATTAGTTTTGTTATTACTTTCAATTTATTTGCATAACAAAATTTATACTTAATTGTACTGGAACAAGAGGTAGAATATTTCAATGACCAAGGGTCATTACTAATTAGTTACTCTGGTAAAAAATAGGAGAGCCAAATGAAATGTAAAATTGATCTGTGAATTTTACCATGATGTTGAATAAAAGAAACAACAAAAATTTGAATGAAAATAGAAATCAAATTTGATTTGAGATTGTTTAGTAAAGCACTGCAAAAAGTAAAAAAAATCATTTAGTCCACAAGTAGAATGTCTTCTACATTGCAACCCATAATAAGCATGATAAGATGGCAAAAAAATTGTTTTGTATTTTTCGAAAAAGTCTGCAGCCCCCAAGTTCTAATAATTTAACCCTAATACTTGATTACTCGCGAGGTAATAAAACCCTCTAATACTTGATTACTTGCAAGGGTTTTGATGGGGCCCCATTGAATGTATAGAGCAGCTGACTGAAATTTATGTGCTAAAATTGAGTGTGTTTTAGTATGATTATTTTAGTTATTGTGGATATTCTATTAATACTTTCATGGTGAATTCATGATTTTACCTAAAAATATTAGATTTTAATCACAAAATCCTATTTTTATATAATTTTGATCATGAACTTTATAGTATTAAAGTTCAGGATCAACATAGAAAAAGTGACAATATAATCGTCAAAACATTCTAATAGGATATGAATAAACAGAAGCTAGTGCGTTATAAATTTTTCCTGACTCTCTCAATCCATTATAAGTCTTGTGAAGGCTAAACATCAAATTTCGACTTGATCCATTATGGGCAATGAGACCCCTTTGTAGCTCCTCGGACCTCCTAATCAAAAAGATGTCAAAGGAGCTACATTATTGCAGCTAGCAGGCGCTATGAAATTAAACGACTGAAGATACAGTGACACATCTTCCCTAATTACAAATGTATCCTGTCCCGTCTATCCAACTTATCACTGTGGAATTGATTTTTTTCTAATCATCTCTTTTCTTCTCATTACATAATGTGGTAAATACGTTCATTTCAACCTAATAATCAACTGTGACGTCATCGTTTTTAAGTAGCTAGGTGCCATATTATTGTGAAATACCAAAGTAAACACTCTATAAGCTTTAACATCTACAACTACGTCTACATTGAATGAAACAGTGTCTTCACAGGCCTTTATATTTGGGAAAACAATTTCTTTTCAATTTCACTTTAATTCAAAGATAACAGTACTGCACAGTATTCAAACTGTCATTTTGTATAAAGAAAATAAAACTTGGGAAGTTGAATGACTTTTTTATGCAGGTCATACACATATAATCTTGAAATTGAAAGGGGGCGATACAACAAAACTCTGTCAAATGAACGTCTCTGTAAATCATGTAATGCTAATAAGCAGATAGAACATGAATTCCATTTCATCTGCGAGTGCCACTAGTTCGAAAATTCAAGAAACTTATTTTTCGCAGATATATCTGAAAGTGTATTCTAATTCTGAAACTTAAATATCCTTGAAAAATTCAAATATTTAATGAATGAGTCTGAAACTGATGTTCTAATCAGATTATTTTCATTCTTGGAAGACTGTATAAAGACTCGAAATTCGTCAGATGGATTGGTTAGGCTATAATAATGATATATGAATATTATGTGTTCCGTGTGTTTTGTTATTGTATGATATTTTGAAGGGGTGTAACGATACAACTTCCCCACGATCCGATACAGATCACGATCTGATCCGTATCACGATACCTTTTACTTTCATAATTTACAAGACCTGCTTGTTATATCTTTGTAAATCGATGGTAATGTTTAAGAAGTAAAATTTTCATGTGTTAAATAGACTGTAAACTGAAGTCTTTTCAAGCAAAAGATTTTATTTCAGTCCGACAGACAATAATTTGTGCCATTGTTGACACCGGAAGCATGCTTTTTTATCTTCCTACCAAAGATGGATACGACATTTTTTGGATTGGATCGGAATCGCGAAGTCAAATACGGTATCGATTTCTGGATCGTGGGATAAAATATCATGATGCACCGGTGAATCGTTACACCCCTAATATTTTGGTTATTGTAGAATGTACTCCAACAACAATGGAGGTTGGACGGCATGCTATTTTTGGACTTGTTGCCGTTGAAGTATGAGACCTCATATTATAGGAGTATGTAGAATGTTATTTCCTTTTCAGTGAAGATCGGTTGTAATTTTTAGACTGAACAAAATTTAATTAGTAAGTTAGTTAGTTAGTCATTACAAATGTATTTTTAGATTTTTTACTTGATTGAATTAAAAGACCGATAATTATTTGTAAATTATTTGTATCACTTTTAGTATTATGTGTTCATTTAACTTTAACAAGTCCTGCTTTCCAATCCTTTTCTTGTTATTTTTCATTTTTCATGTGCCCAGCAATAGGCACATTGATTTATTATGTATTGATTTTTTATGATTTATTATGTCTGCAAATTATGTAACAACGGGGTTGAGGATGAATTACACTTTCTTATTGATTGTAAAACTCTGTCAAATAAAAGAGACCCAATACTTAGTCTTATCTTATCTAAAATTCCAAATCTAAAAGATCTAAGCAACCAAACATTATTTATATGGCTTTTGAGTAATGAAAATAAAAATTGTTTAGTTCAAACTTGTCAACTAATAAATACACTTAACACTGTTAGAAATAACTTAATAGGTTAAGTGTTGTATTCAATTATATATTATATAGGTTAAGTGTTGTATTCAATTATATATTATACAGGTTCTAAGTGTTGTATTCAATTATATATTTTTAATATACAATTAACTTTTAATTTAACTATACTAAAACCATCTGGGGCTCTCCAAGCTGGAAACAAATCATGTTTTAAAATATATATGCATTTAAACCGGGAATAAATATAAATATTTAGTAATAAACATTTATCTTCATTCTTGTATTATGCGAGTACTTTTGTTAGCAATTAATCATAAATGTCTCCTTTTAGTTTTTTAGTTTTTTAATAATAAAAATCACATCAATCATATATCTATTGTTTTTTTGTGTGTGTGTTATTTGCTTTTTTTTCTGTAATTATTACTTGATTTAATCAGCTCTATGTAGGGCGCATTTAATTTGCAAATAAAACTTTGTTTGTTTGTTTGTTTGTTTGTTTGTTTGTTTGATTTGCTGAATAAAGTATCTGTTATATTCTGTTCCGATAAGTTTCTAATGATCTGTTATTCAGTTAATTACTTAATTAGCTAGAATTTGCTTCTATTTAAAATTTTAAAAGTCTAACTTAAATTCAGTCGCCATCTTGCCAAATCAGCCAATGGGTCTATAAAACAAACAATTCGATTGGTTTACAATTTCCTTACTCAAAACAATGACCAATCAATCATTGCCTTTCAAATTTATCTTATGAAGCGGGGCATACAAACGTAAAAACGAACCTGTCATGTGAATTTTGATGAATTTTGATCATGGATTCTGCAGAGCTTGGGACATTTAGAAAAAGTATTGAAAGAGCAATATCATCAGAAAATGGAGAAGGTCCATATGAAGATTTTATTCTTACGTTCATGAAAAATACTTTGATCGACTTCCCTAATGTGAATTTTCTGAAAGAATTTCTTCCAATTCAGTTTCCTCTTCTTGTAATTCATAAGCCTTTCAACAAAAACCCTGTCAAGAATCTGAGAGTTGAAGATCAAAGTATATTACAACACAGTTTTAGTCCTAAATCTAAACCAAAGAAACCACAGTCTTATAACAGTGATTTGGAGGGGTCTCCTTTGAAACTCCAGTCTTATGCAGATGTCACTGACTTTGATGTTTTTGAATGCACAACACCAAAATTTGACATAGCTTTTGATCCAGAAGATTTGAAATTTGGAATCAAACTTGCAACTGTAAGGAAAGTCGCTTCACTTTTTAACTGCTTGATGAAAAAAGGAAATGTAGGACATAATGTTTCTCTACTTTGCTTTTGTGATGGTAATGACAGGAAGAAAACAGCATGTATTTATACACATAAACTGTACTCTGAGAAAAAAGAATATTTAGGACTAAAATCTATAGGAGTTCATGTCAAAGATCCAATTCCAAATAATGAACACTTGCCTAATTTACAAAAATTAGATTTTTCTAGAAAACAAGTTCTTTGTGGGGCCACTTACGATATATTGAATGATACTAAAGAAGAAAGCCAGCTAGATATTAAGGACCAGTACAGATACAAAGGTTCCTTGCTGTTAGATGTGACATGGACACGACATCAGTCCAGTCTGGATTTCTTGCACCCTCCCCCACCAGAGGCATTGACCACAATTAAAGCAGTGGTGATTCCTGGTAGCTTGAAGAGTGCTGCCCACAACCTCTTTCAAGAATTATCTATTCTAAAGAATCTCATTGAAGGTACAAATTATGTACTCGTATGTTGGGAGTTTTCATGTATTTATCACTTTATCATGTATCATTTAAAACTGAGATAATTAAACTAAAGAGATAAGTCTCTCCCGATAAGTTAAAATTAACAAGGTCTTCGCATGATTTTGTACACTGGCAATAGTGTCCTCAGATTCTCTGTTGAAACATGGTATAATGGTTCGAGGGTTAACTTTTAAAATATAAATCAGACACGTAAAATATTTATATCATTGGAAAGAAGAAATCCTGCTGCATGCAATAGGCTAGTTTTCTTTTGATTTTGATGAGTCATTTTCTGAAGAAAAAAAAACTGTTTAAAGTCGTCGACCAGTTATAAATAAACAAATTATTTATAAATACGTTCTTTAAAAAGTGCCCTTGGAAAATCTTTTAAATTTTATCCTAATTTAGATTAATTACTTTATTATTTAGTATTGTTAAATAGCAGAGAAATAGTAGAATAAACAAGTGATTTTTTTACGATAATTAGGTGAATTTGAGAGGAGTAATTACCGGTTAAAGGTTACACAATTTCCTGTTAAAATTTGACACCCGCTGTTGATAACTTGCAGATAAGAAAATTTGTCTATTGTGACCAATTTTTATCAGATTGCGAGAATTTGCATTTTTCATCCTTCACCACTGTTTAGTTTTTGTTTAATTAAAATAAAAATAAATAGTTAAGCTGTTGAAAGATTATACCATCCCATGCTGGACATGTAAATTTAATTACATAAATTTACTGTTTCCACGCCCGAGTTTACTCGCGTCTTTCAAAGTGACAACTCTGTTATTTTGGCCAATTTGTTATGTATAACAGGGTGATTCATATCTCTTTAGTTTTAATTTTCTCAGTTTAAAACTACACGTGTACTGACGTATTTATCACCTTATTTTGTATCATTTAAAACTACACATGTACTGTAAAATTTGTTTTGTTTTTGGCAAACCTGATTAAATTCTTACTTTTTGTAAATATTATAATTTAGGCACTGTTGCAGTATACAGTAACACATGTTGTATGTAAAATAGTTTAAATATGTTTAAGACAAAACCATTGCATCTTTTCAACAGTTCTTGTTTCAGGCTAGTAGAACTTTGTACATTTTGTTGTAAACTCATGATTGTAAAGTACATGTACCAATAACCATTCTTTGAAATTGTTTATGTTATGACAAGAAACCATTATGTCATACATTTACATGTATGTAATGTGTCATAAGTTACCAATTTCATTAATATAGTAGATCAATGATAATGAGATGTGGAATACATGTAAGTGTACGTAACACAACCTACGTAAACAAGCGGCAATTAAAAAAAAATCCACAACAAAATACCGCCAGTATTTTTAAATTTCCAAAAATAATTGTTCTTGATGATGAAAAAAACCTTGAACTGCTTTTAACCTAAACTCAACTGAATATACAATCATGACAATGGTTTATAAAAAAAAGGCATAGAGAAGAATGCATGAACTTCATGTACTAACATTGTATAATTATTATCACTGACAATTTAAAGTAGCCAAACAACACAAAAGATTGATTGATTTGTTTTTCAGGTTTGAAAACCACACAGGTCACATGGATACCAGAAGAGGAGAGGTCTATCAACATAATGAAATCGGTCAGAGAACTCTTCGAAACATTGAAGATTGGAGATGCTTTCTTGAAGAACAAAGAAAAATCTCTAGGGGAAGGAGATAACATCAGCGATAATACAAAGTTTGTCTTGGAGGAGAGAAGCAACTTTGATTTCACAGATCACTTATGGAAGATCTTGTCAAACTGTACCAGTTACCAAGAACTTGTAGATGCCCTGAAGTTTGTCTTTACTGCACTGGGTAACGGTGAACTGCAGCCATTGGTACATAGAGGTAATGATACAATGGTAGCCCAACTTGTACGAGATTCATTCTCTGGGAAGTTGAGAATTCCCAACTTAGCTGGTCTTTATCCAGTAGAGTTACTCGTTGAAATAGGGATACAGAAGCTGAAGCAAGATTACCTATTTGCATTCTTGTCCAAAGACCTTGCAACACGTGAAATACTCCAGCCATTTGTAAAAGTTGCTGGCGAGTTCATGGAACAGTTGAAACAACTAGAGAAGCTGCACTCTGTTATTGAAATGATTGCCATGTTCCAGTTCTTCCTGAAAATTCCTGTTACCACTCTTAGTACTGTGGCCAGAGAAGTTATGCAACACTATGAGAAAAACAAAGTATCAGACAAGCATGTTTTCAAATTTATTATACCCACAAGCTCAGTGCTGAAAGATTTGGAGGGTTGTCCCCCTTCTACTTGGCAGCTAGACCTATCAAAGATGATAGACAATGTCAAGGAAACCGAATCCTATCTTTTGACCTCTGAGCCTCCATTTAAACACCTAAATGTCAATGATTCTAACATGAATACTAAGGAGGACATTACTGTTAATGAAACAAAGGTTGAAGATTCAGAACTCTCAGTCAAATTGAAGAAGACCTACTTTCTCGTTAAGAAGTCTGAATGCATTAGTGTCATGGTTTAAGTTAGCTTAGATAAAGTCTAACATGTTATACATGTTATAATGGTTTACATTTTAAGTTCTGTCTATTCTTGCGAGTGCTGGTCTGTCAAAGTGAAAAATGGGCCTCATTTGGGATGTTATATGTTTATAACAGACATTTTCTATGTCATATCAAATTTTGTAAATTTATTTGTCGATATATCAGATTATGTCTTTGTCAAATTTTTGTTACAAAATAATTTATTGTTGTTTACTTTTGGGTTAAGGTTTTCATCTCATTTCCATCAAACTAGTACACCATTACAGCATGAACTGTACACATTCTTGTTTGTTCCATGTATAAATTATATATTATAAGATATTTTTTATTTTCATTTGTGATATTCAATGTATAATTATGTTTAAGTGTTTTTTTCTACATTATATCTAGAACAGTAGACTATTTGGAAATGTATACATTAATGTATCAAATGCCTCTTAACATGCTTAATGCCTAGGCAAATTCAATTATTTATAATAATTTTATGTGTTTACTCTGCATTGAAAAAAAATTCAAGGGTACAATAAAACAATTTACAATTAACTGTTAGCCTATGAGAAAAAGATTTTAATTTTGCATTAGATAGTCCTGCATTAAATGATTTAAAACTTGGAAGAGTTTTGAAATTTTAAAATACCAATGTGGTTTCAGAAAAATTCAGCATGCATCATATCTTTATGTATATATATTATATATACTGTATTTTTGTCTCGCCTGCGACGAATAGTCGCGGAAGGCGAGACATAGGTATTACTTTCCGGCGACGGCGGCGGCGGCGACGGCGGCGGCGTAAACTTTTTTGTAAGACTTTTGTGGACAATGAATTGCTTGAAAAGTATAATAGCTAGGCATCTGATATTTGGTATACAGACAGTTCAGGTTATGGTCTACGCAACTGTCACCATGCCGTTTGACCCTGACCCCATTTTCACGCTCCAGTGACTCTGTGAACTTAGGTTTTTTTTCAGGCCGTAAACTTTTTTGTAAGACTTTTGTGGACGATGAATTGCTTGAAAAGTATAATAGCTAGGCATCTGATATTTGGTATACAGACAGTTCAGGTTATGGTCTATGCAACTGTCACCATGCCGTTTGACCCTGACCCCATTTTCACGCTCCAGTGACTCTGTGAACTTAGGTCTTTTTTCAGGCCGTAAACTTTTTTGTAAGACTTTTGTGGACGATGAATTGCTTGAAAAGTATAATAGCTAGGCATCTGATATTTCGAATACAGACAGTTCAGGTTATGGTCTACGCAACTGTCCCCATGCCGTTTGACCCTGACCCCATTTTCACGCTCCAGTGACTCTGTGAACTTAGGTCTTTTTTCAGGCCATAAACTTTTTTGTAAGACTTTTGTGGACGATGAATTGCTTGAAAAGTATAATAGCTAGGCATCTGATATTTAGTATACAGACAGTTTAGGTTATGGTCCATGCAACTGTCACCATGCTGTGTGACCCTGACCCCATTTTCACGCTCCAGTGACTCTGTGAACTTAGGTGTTTTTCAGGCCAAAAAACTTTTTTGTAAGACTTTTATGGAAGATGAATTGCTTGAAAAGTATAATAGCTAGGCATCTGATATTGGGTAAACAGACAGTTGCAGTTAAGGACAACGCAACTGTCACCATGCCATGTGACCATGACCCCATTTTTATGCTCCAGTGACTCTGTGAACTTAGGTCTTTTTTCAGACAGAAAACTTTTTGTAATACTTGTGTGGATAATGGATTGCTTGAATAGTATAATAACTAGGCATCTGTTATTAGGTATACTGACACTTTTTGTGTTTATATCAAGAAATGAAAGCTTAGGTAGTTGATTTTAGTGATGGTGCCGGCAGGCGAGACATACTTTTAGTGGCCACACTTGTTGTATAAGATTTAGTTTTGCTTACGAGAAGTTCATATTTAATCAAAAATAGCAATGAATTAAATATATCTACATATATATAGCATTACCTGTTTATTTGTTATAGTCAATCAAATGTTTAATTACCCCAAGCTGAACAGGGACTCATCAAGGTACTTTGGAGTACCTGTACTTAATCCTCCTGTTGAATGTGTTACAATGGAAGTTGACCTCTCTTATCAGTTTAAACTAACATCTATGGAGAGGAGATTATCTTGTTGTATGAAGGGAAAATTTTCCTAGTATATAAGATTACCTGTTGAAAATTTCATATTGGCAAAATAGCTCAATAATGGTATTTATACAAAAGAAACTGTGCAAAATAAATGTCAAAGGGTTGTTTAAAACATAAGATTCATAAAAGAAAATTATTTAGTTGCAAAAATCATAGATAATAGCAATTTCTCTCAGAGATAGGAGTTTTTTTCCTTCAGGTAAAAATCATCTACCTGATGAGTAGTTTTCATTTTCCATGACGGTCACGGTGCGAGTTAAACTGATCAAAGAGATTAGCTCCTAATATTACAAAATTCTATAGATAGATTAAGCACCAGTTCCCCCAAGTACCATCATGAGTTCCTGTTCAGCTTTGGGGAATGAAGCATTTAATTACATGAAATAGAATGTTTATAACACAAAAGTTTTTTATTAACTCATACAGCTTAAGTCCATGTAAGCTATTGTCTGTCTGTTCAACTTTTTAGAAATTTCTTTGGTTCACTTGACCAAATGCAACCCAATTTTGTCTGATTTATATAACTAATGTTTATATTTTAAAATGGTCATACAACATTGCCGCCTGCTAGAAATAAAGCATACTGGTTGATTCTCTTAAGAAAGTCTCGATCATGTCAAAGTTGTCAGATTAAGATTTATTTTTTTTGGGGGGGGGGTTAAGGTCCATACTGATACGAAACACCCTATAATTACTGTATTAAATGACAACTTATGCAGAGAAAGAGAGAAGCTTTTTAGGGAAAAAAACACACGGTCTTGTTTTCATCTATCAATATTTTGTTAGAGTCAGTGTCATACGATTTTTTTTCGTCGTCGTCGTCGTTGTCGTCGTCTGGGGACATTTGGTTTTTGTGCGATAACTTGAGTAAATATTGACCAATTGTTGTGAAATTTTGATATGATGTTTGTAACCACTAGAGAAAGGTTCCTATTATATTTGGGGATAGTGGCCCCTACCGTTTCAGAAAAAAGGGGCTAAAACATAAGTATTGTCAAAACTGTTGTAGAATGTTTATTATTCTTTCGATTTTGATTTTTTTATTGAATTCCTTATTAAATTCTGTCAACTAAATGTGTCAATGGTTTTGATGAATATTGTAACGTTATGTTACTACAGGGGGCTAAAGATGGGCCATGCCCCAAAAATCAACTTTTTTATTTCTGGTCCGATTTTCAAAATCTTTTTTTTTCATTGGAATCCTTGTGAAAATTCCTGCCTGTGTTTTTCAACCAGAATTGCAATATATCTAACTGTTTTTGAGATATTAGGGCTCGAAGGGCCGAAAAACACCATTTTTAAAAGTTGGTCAAGACAAATGATATTACACAAGAAATTGAGCTGTAGTGGGCCAGCCAATTATTATGAAGTTTTATAGCTAATAAAATGTTTAATTACCCCAAACAGAACAGGGATTCATCAAGGTACTTTGGAGTACCCGTACTTAATCTTCCTATTGAATGACCTCTGGTCATGTTATAGACTGCTGGCTGTTTTCAATTGTGATTTTTTAAATTGCCGTTAATGTTGGTTGTGTTGCGTACACTTATTCCACATCTCTTTATCATCTATTACAATGGAAATTGATCTCTCTGATCAGTTTAAACTCACATCTATTGAGAGGAGATTATCTTGTTGTATGAAGGAAAAAATTTTCTAGTATAAAAGACTTACCTGTTGAAAATTTCACTTTGGCAAAACAGCTCAAAATTGGTATTTATACAAAAGAAAATGTGCCAAATGAATGTCAAAGAGTTGTTTAAAACAATAAATTCATGAAAAAATATTATTTTGTTGCAAAAATCATAGATATAAGCAAATTTCTCTCAGAGATAGGAGTTTTTTTCCTTCAGGTAAAAATCATCTACCTATGAGTAGTTTTCATTTTCAATGAAGGTGCGAGTTTAACTGATCAAAAAGATTAGCCTCTACTATTACAACATTCTATAGATAGATTAAGCACTAGTACTCCAAAGTACCTTGTTGAGTTCCTGTTTAGCTTTGGGAAATGGAACATTTGATTGGCTGTAATATAATGATAATATCTACTAGAGGAAGCTTTTTGAGGTTTGTGGCCCTTGTTATTTTAAGAAAAAGGGGTCAATAGGGGCTAAAACAGGTCAAAATGTTAATGAATATAGAAATAAGATTTTTGTCTCGCCTGCGAAGCAGAGCGGGACATAGGTGTTACTTTTCCGGCGGCGGCGGCGTTAACTTTTTGGAAAAGATTTATGAGCACCTCAATATCTCGAGAACTATAGGTCCTGGGTCGATGAAACTTGGTATGCATTTGCCCCAGTAGTAGCTTAGCACAGTTGCATCCCCATCTTTTGACCTTGACCTTGATTTCCGGTTGAGTGACTTTGATTATTTTTATTGCATATATTTGCAATGTTTAAGTTCTATAAACATCTTTTGATCTCAGAAACTGAAAATCCATGTAAATTCAAAATAAAATGGAAATAAAAATGACAACAAAGTTCCAGACAATAAATTTAGCTACGCCTGACGCGCGTTTCGTCTTTTCAAGACTCATCAGAGGCGCTCTACCAAAACATTGAAAATGCCAAACACTATATGATTATGAAGAGCATAGAACAGTAAACCAAAAATACCAATCTGGAGAACCAAATTATTACTAAGATGATCAACCTATGTCTGGGGTAGGAAGAACCTTAGGGTTTAGACAATTTTGAAATTTGAACATATATTTTAAAGCTTTGATGTGTTCTCCAACACAAAAGTGTTGGTGCCGGAGCAGGCTAACCTCGGGGAATTAAAACTCCACCAGCAGTGCTAACCTTCACGGGTGTTCGAAATAAAAATGACAACAAAGTTCCAGACAATAAATTTTGCTAATGAAATTATATATGTGTCAAAGATGCATTTTAAAGTCCACCACAGGATGCATGTTTCAAAAAGCTTTGTTAGTCCACCATTGGCTGCATGTGACCAAAGCAATAGACTATTCATATTGGGCCTCAAATATACAGGGTTCAAATTTATGCGTATCATGCTGTGCTCGGCGTAGCTTTTTATTAATATTAGTATTGACCTGTGTATTCTAATATACACTGAGATCTGTAGTATCATGTGTACGGCTCATTTATCATGTTTATGAAGTTTTGACCAGTTTTCAGATGTTCCGTGTTGATTAATTAATTAGCATAAAATGGAAAAATAAAATTACCTGGCCCTAAATTTATTTCAATACAAATACAACGTACATGTAGTGAACTTGAATATTTTCAGTCATAGGACACCTGCACTCTTTGAAATTCGGCAAATTTGTACTCTTATTGATTTGAACAATATACATCTAAAGACAAAAAAGTTGTGCTGATGGAACCTGACATGCATAACAAAAAATAAAGAATGAATGCGTCCGTTGGAAACAGATGTCCTCGCGTAGGACGCCCAACAGGAAATACTGGTCCAATAGTCCTGAAAGTCTCTTATAGGAAGTGCAGTTTGTCATACTGAAACCCTCTGCCAAATTTCAAATAATTTTCACATACGAACTCTGAGACCGAAATCAGGTTTTCAAGAAGATATAAAAGTCTGTAATCTATCTTTCGCAAGATCCAACAGACCCTAAAATGGCAAATCTGTTGCGATATGTTAATTTGAATCTGAATAAAAAAAAGTTATTATAGTTGAAGATTGGAAAATTAAAGCCATTAGAGCTTTCGTAAGAAGGCCTCTCTGAGTGTCAATTTCAAACTATATAATAAATCCAAATATGGTGCAGACTATTTTAAATCTGTGTGCCTTCATCCTCAAGTTCTTATTCACGGATGCTGTGACGAAAATTTCCTTAGAGGAACTTCCGGATGTGATGCAGAGGAACCAAAATTGTTATCTTGGATAGATGTGTCTATATTTATTTTGACTCCGTGTGTTGCTTTAAAGAAAAAAAAATAAAAATCTAAGAATGTCATCATACCCTTTGATGGTTCCCCTGTTACTTATTAAAAGCTCGTTCTCATCTTTTACGGAATAACGACTATACTTTTGGCAGTTCCATGGATAGACGACTCTTTTTTTTTTTTGCCGAAATTAAACCTCCTTGCAAGAGTTTTGTGGAAAATAAATTACTTTAAAAAGTAGTGGACCCCGCACTCGTACAAATCATTTTCCATTGGTTCAATGGCTCCGACTTTCCATACTATTACACTCTATAATATAATAACTTAAAATAGTGGGAATTAAAATGTTTAATTTATTTCATATATCAACATATACTTATGTTATGTGTTACATGTATTTATGTCTTGTGGTTTACATTGCATTGTTAATTCATGTGCTTTATCCAATAAACTGATTGATTGATTGATTGAATACAACCTCAGAATACAACACGTTTTAAGGGTATATTTTCTTTCTGAAACGAGGGCTTGTGGCATAGACCTGTATATACCCGGTAGGTTATTACAGCCAGGTGGAGCTGTGCTCCTTATAGACATATAGTTTTCATCTCATTGTAGGCTTTTTCATGCAGGGATGTTCAAAACAATGTCAGTTTTATTTAATCCCTGGCTTTTTTGTAATAAATCTGTTGAGGAATTCTCAAGTCTGTGCCAATACATAGAGAAATGTGTTAAGGCACTAATGTATAAGGGGTACCTAGTTCAGACAGGACTGCTATATATGGGGCTTGTTTAGGGGGGGTACCAATATCCCATATCCCCGTAAATTTTTCATCAAATATCCCAAAAAGTGTTTTTCCAGTATCCCATATCCCTGTAAATAAAATGGACTTAAATATCCCATATCCCAGTAAGTTTTGCCTCAAATATCCCGTATCCCATGAAAAAATTGTGTGAATATCCCATATCCCAATATACCCTGACTGACTGACTGGGGAGTTTAACGTCGTGACTATACCTATATATAGGTCTGCAGCGACGTGCTCTGAAGCGAGCATTTAATAATTTATATAATAAAAATAAATTAAATAATTTTTAGTAGAAAATAGAAAATACAGTAAATAAAAAAAATAAAAAATAAAAAGAAAAGAAAAATGAATAAATATTGAAATAAAAAAGGAAAATAATAATAATATTTAAAATAAGTCTTGTTAAGAAATGGAAAAGAAAATCGAATATTTAAATAAATAGTGATACAATAAATGATAGGAAAAAAAATTAATAAATAGTATATATCTATTATTTTTGAAAGAAAATTAAAAATTTAATGCCAAATATATTATGCCAGGACGTGGTGTAGGAGAAACAAGCCGGATACGTGGTGCCGTTTTTGAAAGCAAAAATTTAATGCCAAATGGTCGGAAGAGTAGGAGCTTGGTTTTGAAATAAAAATTTAATGCCAAAGATGAGACGCAATGTATTTTGAAACAAAAATTTAATGCCAAATATTAGTGAATTAGCCAAACGTGAGCCGGACGCCAGGAGCTGTAGGATGCCAAGCTGAGACCAGGAACAACAGCCGTGTTTAATTTTGAACTGCCAAAAAGTGTTGCGTTTTAGAGCCAAATGCGTGTTTTTATTGGGTATGCCAAAGGTGTGTTGCAAATTTAAGTTATTTTGTGTGTTTGAAGTTAGATAGCCAATGTGTATGCATATTTTGAGCCGAGAGAATAATAAAGCCAAAGGGTGTAAATTAATGCATATAAAATAATTTAGCTGCCTTGGCTAGCCGAGCGTAGTTCTCGGGTTTTAACGTGCTAGCACACGGAGTGGAAGTACGCAGATTTACAACCACCCACACAGTCAACCCCAGCACTGTGCCGCTGGTAAGAGTGCATACTATAGGCGTTTTGAATAAAAAATGGCTTTGAATGAAATGTGGCTATTTTGATATAACCTGCCTTATAGTATTACACTTTTAGAATTTAGAATATAGTTCTAAAAAGTGCCAAAATTGCTAGGAGGCTGAAACAAAAAGTACTTTATTAATAACATTCAGTTGTATCATAGACATATAACCCATATGTCTATGGTTGTATTAACATTGCCATAATATAGATTAAAAAGGAGAGAGAATTTTTTTTTTTTTTATTTTATTTTTTTATATATATATTTTTTTTTAAATAACTATAGATAGAAAAGGGGTATAAGGATATGAGAAGGATTAAAAGCGGTTGGGAATGTTACTTGGGTTTAGACTTGTTAGTTAAGCTATGGGAGAGAAAGCGGATTGAAATTGTTTCATAAATAATTGCGGACTTCGTTGAAAGCACCTGGATTGAAATATTTTCATTTTTGACAGTGCGGACTCCGCTGAAAGCACCTGGATTGAAAAACATTTATATTTGATAGTGCGGACTCCGCTGAAAGCACCTGGATTGAAATATTTTCATTTTTGATAGTGCGGACTTCTGCGAAAGCACCTATTGTAATGAAGTTTTTTAGATTGCGTTTACTATTGGAAACAATTTGAATCCTGTTTTTATGCTGAGAAAAAGATAGAAAAGAGAAAGAGAGAGGAAAAAAATTAAAAATAGAAAGCACCTGGATTGAAAAAAGATTCGATTCAGATGAGTGGTAGTGTTCAGCGTTCCGGAGCTGTAAATGTAAGACATAATACTATCCGAACTAAATTCTATCCAGAGGAGAGTTTTCAATGTGAAATATTTTCCTTAGGACACTATTTAATTGTAGAAAAGTTTCCACCCATATGAAAAAGTATCCACTGTTTAACCATTCATTCCCCTTAAAGAAGTTACATTTCGGAAAGTATCTTATGAGTATTTAATTTTGTCCACTTGTAAAACTGGTTTTTGAATTGACACTGAACTGTTTTAACATGTTTTTAATTTGATGATCTATATCAGTTGTAATATTTTGATTAATATTCCCATATTTGATCAATTACATATATAAGGCTTTGACCTGACAAGGAAGGGGTATGTTGCATTATTGTAGCTTGAACATTGAACATTATTTTAAAACTCTTGATTTTCGCTTATGCTGCTGATTGCAACTTTCAGACAAAATAAGAGTAAAAAGCAGTACATTGTAACATAAGTTTTGTCCAGACAAACACTTTGAATATTTTTCTCTTATGTTTTATGGTCTTCCTTTTAGGTTTTTGAAACTATGAAATATTATCCTAGATAACAATTAACAACTAAAAACAATCCCAGAAGATTATCCTCCTGGATAACATTGATAAAATCATTATACTTTGTTTAAATAATACTAGATGAAATATGGTCCTAGATAGTATTTAGTGATGAAATATTATCATGGGGGATATTTAACTGGATAATTTCTAATTATGAAAAATTATCCTGGACATTGATAATATCGTTAAACTTAAACTAATTAATACTTGATAGTATTAAATGATAAAATATTATCCTGGGGGATATTTAACTGGATAATTTCTAATTATGAAATATTATCCTGGACATTGATAAAATCATTAAACTTTAATTGAATAATATTAGATGGTACTAGATAGTATATTCAATGATGAAATCTTATCCTTGGGGATATTATTTCACTATAAGATATCACCCCGTATAATATTGACGATAAAGCATCTATGATTCTGGGAATGAAGTTTGGTAATATTCAACTGGATAATTTCTGATTATGAAAAATCATGCTGGATATTATTTGTAAATGAAATATTATCCAAGGAGAAATTCATCCTTGATTATATTTTTAACTTAATTATAATAGGTTATAGGGATTATCTGTAAAAAGAAATGGTGAACTTTTGTGAGTTATTTGGCATTCAAAGGCTCCATTTCTCATTGATTGGATATCACCTTCTATATATGTAGGTGAACACTTTTCAGACAATATCAAGTTAAGAGGGACACAATTTGATATCAATGGAAAACATTTAATAATAAGAAAGTATCTCTGGAGAATATTTAATATTAAATGTTTTCCAGAGGAAATTATTTCACGGGGGATACAATTGAATGTTACATAAACACGGGCACCTATCGATTCAAATGAGCAATAACGTTGAGCGTATCCAGCGTTCCGGAGCTGTAAACACGGGCACCTATCGATTCAAATGAGCAATCATGTTGAGCGTGTCCAGCGTTCCGGAGCTGTAAACACGGGCACCTATCGATTAAAATGAGCAATAGTTTTGAGCGTGTCCAGCGTTCCGAAGCTGTAAACACGGGCACCTATCAATTGAAATGAGGAAATATTAATGAAAAATTGCAACAACAAAAAAATGATAAAAATAAAATAAAAAGAAAAAATAATGAATTGAAATTAGATAGCATTGTGATAATCAATGTCAGTGATGAACTGGCAAAGTGCTGACCAGATAGTTTGCTGCTGTTCTTTTGGTGGATTTAGCAACAAGGTGATATTGATATTTGCGATACCATTGCTGTTGAGTTTAGCTATCATTTTTTGTCTTGATGCATTGAACCTTGTACATAATAAAAGTACAGGATCCGTGTCTTCTTTAACCCCGCACTGTGGGCAGTTTGGGGATATATTTTTTATGTGTTGACCTAAGCTGCCTGGAAGAAGATTGTAGCCCAGTCTAAGTCGAACAATGGTCTTTGCATGATATCTGCTGCCTTTATAAAATTGCGGCTTTTTTGTAACTATCGGGTTAACATTTTTGTGCCAAAAAGTAGTATCCTGCCAATTGTCTTGTAATTTTTGTTTGTATATCTTTGATATGATAGAAATGAATTCGTTAGCACTTAGTCCTAACTTGCTATCTACTTGATCTTGGTTGAGTGCTAATTTTGCCAATTTATCACAAATTTCGTTGCCAGGAATGCCTACATGTGCGGGTACCCATTCGATAACGACTTTGTTACCTTTTTTGTAAAGTGCATTAGCAAAGTTTTGTATGGCTTGTAGTAGATCTGGTCTAGTTGTAGAGTTATTTTTGATAGATTGCCAATATACCCTAAACAAGCCTCATATATAACAAATATGAAAATATGATTAAACACAAAGAGTACTCAGTAAATGAATTTTTAGATAAACCTATTTCAATAAAGGAAATTTTAGATGCATGTAAAAACCTTAAAAATAATAAAGCTAATGGGCTTGATAATATATTAAATGAAATGATAAAATACGGACAATTTGCATTAGAATCTTGCTTAGAAAAGTTATTTAACTTAGTACTATCAAAGGGCGTGTATCCTAAATCATGGAGTACTGGCTACTTGGTTACAATTTTCAAGGGTTCATCTCCTATGGATCCTAATAACTATAGGGGCATTACTATAAACAGTTGTTTAGGGAAACTTTTCAACAGTATTTTAAATAAAAGACTTGTTGAATTTTTAGATACACACAAGATCATGAATGATGAACAAATTGGTTTTCGTAAAGATTCGAGGACAGCAGATCATATTTTTAAACTAAAAACACTTTTATGTAAATATTTTCAAAAATCTTGTAAAATTTATGCCTGTTTTGTTGACCTAAAAAAGGCATTTGATTCTGTTATACATCCAGCCTTATTCTATAAACTGCAGAACTATGGAATTAATGGAAAATTTTTAAACACCATTCAATCTATGTATTACAACAATCTACTCCGTGTAAAAGTCAACGACAGATTAACTGAAGAATTTAAATCAGAGATAGGGGTCAAACAAGGAGATAATTTAAGCCCTACATTGTTTAATTTGTTTATGAATGATTTGATTAACTGCTTTGATGAAACCTGCCACCCTGTTAGTATAGGTTCAAGTATGTTAAATTGTATGTTATATGCTGATGATATTATGTTATTGTCTACAAATGCAAATGGTCTGCAAAAATGCTTGGATAAGTTGTCTAGTTACTGCTTGAGTTGGGGCCTTTCTGTTAATTATAATAAAACCAAGGTAATTATCTTTAATAAGGCATGTAAGCTAATCAGAGAAAACTTTGTCATTAATAATGAAAGTCTACAATGTGTAAAAGAGTATAAATATCTTGGGTTGTTAATAACCTGTGGTGGAAATTTTTCAGCAGCATCAGCTGATCTATTAAACAGAGGACAAAAGGCCTTTTTTAAGTTAAAAAGTATCTTTAAGAATGGAAGTCCTAGTGTTAATACCCTGATTAAAATATTTGATCATACAGTAAAACCAGTTTTATTATATTGCTCTGAAGTGTGGGGAATGTTAAATGCTTCAGTTAACTCCAACAAAGCCAAAGGGAATATGAATCCTGGAGATAGTTTTATATATAACTTATATAAAAACAATAAAATAGAAAAATTAAATTTAAAATTTTGTAAGTATGTTCTTGGTGTTGGGAATAAAACCTCCAACTTAGCAGTGACTGGGGAACTTGGTAGATACCCATTATATATTGATATTGTTTTAAGTATAGTAAAATATTGGTTGTATCTGAATAAATCTCAAAGTAAATTGCTTCAAGATGCTTTAAGTGAAAACCTTTGTATGTTACAAAACAATCAGAATTGTTGGGTAAGTTGCCTAATATGTTGAAAGAACTGAATATGCTTAAGGTGTTTAACAATCCTGAGGCATGTGGAAATAGAGATATTTACAAAATAAAACAACTTTTGAAAAGTAAATATGTCCAAATATGGAAGACAGAAATTAATAAAGTCAAAATCAATCCCGCTACAAATAGAAACGAGAATAAACTACGCACATATTGCAAATTTAAATTTGAGTTCAAACAGGAAAAATATTTGGATTTGAACGATTTTAATGATCGTAATACATTAACCCGTTTTCGCGTAAGTGCCCACAAGCTAGAAATTGAAAGAGGAAGGTACTCTATTCCTAAAACACCACTAGAAGAAAGACTTTGTAAGCAGTGTAATAAATCTTCCATCGAAGATGAACTGCATTTTTTAACTGCTTGTCCTAAATATAGCAATATTAGAGAAATCTATTTTAAGAATATTAATAACTCTAATTTCTTAGAACTTAGTGAGGAAAATAAATTTATATGGCTTCTTATAAATGAAGATTTAGATATCATTAAAGGCATTAAACAATTATCTAAAATTATTTCCACATGCTTCAATATCAGAAATAATGTAACTTAACGAATGACTATTAATGTTAATCTTGTATGATCTTGTATGTCAAGTATATTGGAGTATGAATATATACTAGAGTTATTTCTCTTGAAACAATCTCCTTCTGTCAGTATTGGTAATGTCAGAATTGTTTTGTGTGTGTATAATTTCTTCTTTGTGTTTCTAGTCAAACTTTTATAATTGTATGCCCTATATGGGTTTTCTTTATTAATAAATTGTTCTGTTCTGTTCTGTTCTGTTCTGTTCTATATATAGGAACTCATCCACCCCCTGACCGAGGAGGGGCGAGCATATATTATTACCTATGGAAATCAAATAAATGGGAGGATTTGTATTTCCCGCAAAATTTCAGCGCATGAGCAGTCAATATTTCATCGGACAACAGATTCAGTGATCATGGTTCGCATGGCGGGAACTATTCACAAGTTTATTTGATTTTTCCTTCTGTATGGGTCAACTTAATCACTGAAAATAACACAATCTACATTCCAAGTAAGTGATGTTCATTTCCCTCAAGTTATTTTGTTTATTTCTTGCTATTTGACCTTCCAACGAATTTCATTGAGGAAACTGTTGACACGTTCCGGGTCGGCTGCAAACTATCGTAAAATTTCACATTGCAAAACAAAAAAGACAACTGAGTGCCGAATTGCAAGCTGTATCTTCGAGTAAGACACACGAAATATATATCTAAAATGCTAAAGGTTATCGTTTTGACTTTCGATTTGTGAAAAATATTTGAGTTCGTCGGGTGTCGTCATTTTATCTTCGGGCACGTGCTCACGTGTTTTGTGTTTATAAATTTTGAGATTTCGGTAGATGCATGCAAATGATTGTTTCAGATTCTTCAATATACAATTGTCTTGCATTTTAGAAAGTGAAAATAGACATATTTAACGATTCTCTGAAGACGAGGAAGCCATTTTTCAACAAGTGCGCATGTGTTTATAAATGTGATGACTTTTTTTTGGTTTATGAACACACAACCAGTTATCCAGATGATGTATATATAGAATATGATTCTTAAACATTTTGAAGAATTCACTTTCATTGCTTTGCATACATATTGCCCAACAGTCTCATGAATGGCAGGGCTTCATCTCTAAGTGCATTTGTGCATAAATTATTTTTGTTCTGAGGTCAAGGTCAAAAACTTGATTATTTTTTTTTACTTTCCTTTAAACACTACTGTAATGATGTTGTACTTTTCAAAATATTTAAGAAGGAGGAATAATCATGGATTTAAAAAGAAACATCTTCTGTCCTCTAATTCTTTTGGCTCAACAAATTTCCATAATTGGCCTGAAATTATTATTGAACACTCATCATCACTGTCGAACTGTGAAATAGCCTGAACAATAAAAAGATCACAAGAAAATTTACTAACCGTAATTTTTTTTGTAGCCGTGCGAGAATTGTTTGCATTAAAGAATCAGTGTGTGGACAAGGGTACCATAGCCCGAAATGAAACATCCATAGGCCCCATTATATTCATAGCCCTACTGATTTTTACATAGCCATAGGCTATATGTCTACCAGGAATTTTGCACACTGAAGAATGAAAACCTCCAATTAAGTTTAAATTACACTTGAAAAACAAAGTTCATTTGATAGTCTGACATTAACATGGTTACATCAAATGAGCTATTTAAAGTAATATATTTGACCCAGCCTGTTATGTATGTTTTTTATTTTTTTATATTTTAGAAATGGATCCCCAAGAAGATGTTTCCTCTAACAGAGATTCTCCAATAGATGAGTCAATAGGGTGTCTTGGAAATGATGAAAATACTTGTAGTTTATGTGAAGAAAAATATAATCAACCAAAAGTTCTTGCATGTCTACATGTTTTTTGTCAGTCCTGTCTAGAAAAACAACTGCAAGAAAAAGGGGATGATATGCCTAAAGTTATTGCATGTTCAAAATGCAACCAGGAAACACCTGTACCAGAAAAAGGTGTACAAGACCTGCCAACAGATCATGTTACAGTAGACTTGCTTGAGACCTCTGCAATAGATGAAATAGTATGCACTAGCTGCAAGGCCAAGGAAAAAGCTGTCGCTCGCTGCTGTGATTGTGCAAGTTACCTGTGTGAGAATTGTGTTACTGCCCATCAGTTTATGAGATGTTTTGATAACCACAAGGTATAAATAAGTGTACATCATGAAAGATTGTAATTATAACTTTGATTCTTCTGTAATCGCATCTTGTTTATCTTCCAGGTGGTAAAAACAATCAAAATCAATGCCTCTGTCACACAAACAATTCTTAGGCTAAACAGATTTTCATGCATGAAACTTGTACAAAGTGTTAAGATTTCTAAGATAATTTTGAAGTTAAGTATTCTGGTCTCATTGACATTAAAAAAAACAAGTATTGTGTGTTGAATCCTTTTATGAATGACAATCAACATGGAATTCTAAAGTGCTTGACTGCTCATGCTGCTTTTTCTTGTGAAAACCCACATACCATAAAATGCATGCATCTTTATCCTTAATTCTATTTTTAGTGATTACTTTATATACATACATATGTATTATGTTATTGCAGGTCGTTGCTTTTGATGACATGCAAGGAACAGAAGTCAGCTTCCACAAACCAGTGTACTGTTCAAGTCACACTTCAGAGAAAGTGAAATTTTTCTGCATGACATGCACGGTAATATTATGTACATGTGTTTAAATAATGTTATCCAAATATTTTCTCGTCTTATATAATGTAGAGTTTACATATTCCAATTTTCTTTAGGTGATCCTTTAGTTCCTTACATTTCATTTGCAAAAGGCATCGAAATTAAGTCAAATTTGCCAAAGTTTACTCTGTTAACAGGTCAATAATTTGAAATCTTGTATAAACGAAATATTGGGCCCCATGATGGCCCCCATCAATAATCTTTATGTTCAAATTTTTTAGCATCAATTTTTTCATTGGTTTCATGTTTAAATGAAGATGGAGGTACATTGTAGTCTTATAATTGTGACCACTACCCTGGTTCGAAACCCACTGGAAACTATGTTATTTTTCAACATTCATAAAAAGTTTGTTGTTGATTTATAAATATTCTTACATGTATGTCCAAATTTATTTGTATTACAGGGTTCGACATTAACGGTTGTCCGATTGCCCGGGACAAGTCAAATGCAAAGTCGGACAACTAAAACTTAAATCCAGCTTGTCCGATTGGGCAAGTGAAAAATATTTTTGATTTGCTAGTTTCTTCATTTCCGAAGTTGATTTCTTTAAAAACTGTTATTTGAAACTTCTTTCTTTGCCATTTTTTATTAATCGATCGCCATTTTGTTTTTATTTTCTCAAAAAGGAAACCCCAAGTATAATTATAGATCATTCTATTTAAAACCCTGTTTCTATTTGGCAATTGAATATATTTTATCCAATCAGAGATCAGCTTTTCGGAACTTCTTTTGTATAACCGATAGTACATACTTAGATACTTGAGAACTACGAAGTGATGATCTCGCATTCCTTTTATGACCATTTTATTATCGGCCAATCAGATCATTGATCAATATGTAGTTATATACATGTAAATAGATCAATAATGCTGTAAACTGAAAGTAATGTGTATTGGAGTCGTAATAAAAGAGGACAATTTCTTCATAAAAAATTGAAAACAAAAAGTAAAGTTTGTTAAGGTGTCCGATCTTTTGATATTTATACATTGTTAAATAGTTTCTGACAATTTTATTCCAGGTTGTCACGATGGTTGTATGCATATGTTGTACATGTATTTCCCTAAATGTATGCGGTCACGAATGTTGTAATCCATGAACAATACCATGACCCTAACCCATCAATAAAAGCCCATAAAATAAAATAAAAATAATTCCTGTGTGCCACTAGTCAGGCCTGGGGTAATGCAACTGCGTAATGCAAATGCATTGTAATCATTACATTTTTTTCAGTAATGCAAAGTAATGTGTAATGCACAAATTCTGCATTACATGTAATGTAATGTAATGCATTACTTGGGTCAAAAATTGGGTAATGCACCCATTACATTGCATTACATGTCATTATATTTTTTCTTATTTAGTACATCTGAAAATTTTGGAATGAGAAAATAAAATAAAAAATAGTCTTTGAAAAAAACTTATCATAGGATTTAAAACAGAAAGTTATCAATCAACCCCTTAATCCAATAGAAAATAATGAGATGGAATAAGTGTACGTGACACAGCCCACAAACAGCAATTTAGAAAAACCACAATGAACAACCATGACACTATGTTTGTCAATAGTAAAGTAAGAAAAAAGAGACTAAAATAAAAATAATACCCTTAAATAGCTTTATTTGATGTTTGCAATTAAGATGTCTTCAGGCATAACAATGGCATTTTTATTGTACTTATTTGTTTTTTTAACAATTAGATATATTCACTAATTGGCGTAAAATTTTATGAAAGGACAAAAGACCAAAGGATTTAATCTTTTAATATGATTAATTGTAAAAACAGAAATGACATGCCTGTCTATAGTGGACATTCAGAAAATACTATTTTCTGATTTATTCAAGATTTCAAAATTGAAATAATAAAAACCCACCAAAACTATAGTTATCATTTTAATAATGATAATTAAAGTTTTTTTCTTCATTATATGGCTATTTATGACAATACTACAGTAACTCAAATAAGTTAGCCTCATTTCTGTTAGTTTACAGATTTTGATCATTTGTACCACTGATAGTATGAACTGGATTTTCAATAAATATTCTTTGTAATTCCAATACATACATGTATATCTCTGCAAAGGATTGTGATATGAACTTTTTCAAACTTTTCAGATTCATATTTATGTAAATACCATTACATGTTAGATGTTTAAAATTTCAAACTTTATTGTATGCAGAACAAAAAAATAGAGTTTTCTACAGATGACTTATTAGAAGTACAAAAAGATTTATCTATAGATATTTAATCAAAATGTAATGTGTAATGCAATGCATTACACAAACAAAGTAATGGTAATGTAATGCATTACAGAAGAGAAAAAAAGTAATGGTAATGTAATGTAATGACAAAATTTGTAAAGTAATGGTAATGTAATGCATTACATTGCATTGTTATTGACCCCAGGCCTGCCACTAGTATGGCACATCATCAAGTAAAAATTTGGACAAGTAATTGGTACTTTCGGACAAGTAAAACTTACCTGTCACTTGTCCAAAGGGACAAGCAGATTTAAAAGTTAATGTCGACCCTGCTGTAAACATTTCTTAAAAAATGTTCCTTGGAAAACAAAAGGTAGAACAGTCAGGGATAATCTGACTCAGATCTCCCCTGTTAGAACGAATAAGCATGGATGTAATAACAGAGTACTTTACCATTTCAAGTAGAATTAGGGCCCCGCATCGAAAATGCAGACGCCCTATAGTTTTCACTTTGTCCGTCCGTCAACAATTCTTGTGAACACTAAAACTCAAAAACTATGAAAACCACAGTTCTGAAACTTTGCACAGCTGCTAAGTAGCATGTCATGATGTGCATATTAAAATTACGTGCAAATCTGATTAATATTTTTGGAAAAAACTTCATTTTTTAACGAAAATCACAGATTTTGAGAATTGGACTTTGTGAACACTAAAACTCAAAAACTGTTTATGAAACAGTTCTGAAACTTTGTTCAGCTGCTAAGTAGCATGTCCTGATTTGCATATTAAAATTTCGTGCAAATCTGATTAATATTTTTGGAAAAGCTTCATTTTTTATCGAAAATAACAGATTTTGAGAATTGGACTTTGTGAACACTAAAACTCAAAAACTGTTAACAAAACAGTTCTGAAACTTTGTTCAGCTGCTAAGTAGCATGTCCTGATTTGCATATTATAAGTTCGTGCAAATCTGATTAATATTTTTGGAAAAAACTTCATTTTTTATCGAAAATCACAGAATTTGAGAATTGGACTTTGTGAACAATAAAACTCAAAGGCTATTAACAATACAGATCTGTAGTTTCATATGCATTCCATGGAACATGCCTTAATGGTTATAATTAAAGTTTGTATGATTTTGAAAACACTTAGATATTTTGCCGCAGGGCCCTTTCTGACTTTGTCAGTATTCTAGTTGTATTCAGTAGCTAGAATTTCCTGAACAGAATTTATAATTGTCTTTGTGCTTTATTACAGGTTCCCATTTGTAATGAATGCATGTTAGCTGACCACAAACAACCAAACCACCATTATGAGAGAATTTCTGACATTGAAGAAAAACAGAAAACTGAAATACAACAGCTTGTAACTGAATGTAGAAATAAAGTGTCAGCTTGTGAGGAAGAACAGTCTACTCTGGAAAATTCATTGTCAGAACTACAGACATTGAGAGATGATGCTAAAAGTCTGATTCAGGAAACTTTTCAGACATACAAAGCCATGCTTGAAGAAAAAAGGGTAAGATTTAAACTTTATAGAGATTTAAGAAAGAAAATCATCAATGAATTTGGAATATATTAGTTTAGAAGTTGAACATAGAAAACCAGTTTGCCCGATTCAAAATCATTATATTTTAAAGTATTATTTTTTTCTTTTGAGTGTTGCACATATTGAGTTGTTTTTGCATGAGTTAAGATCCTGTGTTATTGAATCCCTTGAATTACTTCTGTTAAAAGTGATAGTTTTTATACTTAAACAGGACAAGACATTAGAGGACCTGGAAAAGCTTCACTCTTGCCAAGAGCTTGCCATCATGGAATCTTTTCATAACATTGGGAAAACCACAGAAAAGATTGAAGATTCTTGTAGTTTTGCTGAAAAAGTCCTAAAGCACGGAAGTGGTCCCCAGCTAATGTTAATGAGAAAGATGATAAGAAATCAACTGTTGACATTGATAAACAACACACCAAATCCTGATGTACACATCAATATTGAGTTTCATACTGATAGTCAAGTCTTCCAAGAATCGTTGAGTAAAACATTTGGAACATTTACTAAAGAAAAACCAAAGGTAAATTTAGTAAGACATTAGAGCAAACCAAGTAAATTGATAGTTATTCAATAAAATACCTTTGCAGCTACAGAATTGAATATAAAGGTGAAATAATTATTAAATATTTTAGACCAACTCTCTCACAAGCAACGCAATGCCAAGAAATAAATTTCAGGCACATGTAGATCTTGGTAATTTCCTATTTAGAGCCTTTTAAGCTTGTAGAGGAAATAGTATTTTGACAATATTCACTTGGACTATGTTAAAACAGGGTTTTAAAATGTGTAAAATGTATAGGAGAATAAGGAGATACACGTAGTTGCAAATTAAAACAGTGTGTTTAAAAGAATAGAACTAGAGGAATGCTCTGCTTCTTTCAGTGTTTCACTACAAAGCTACATAATTATAAAGCCTCAACATTTTGAATAAATGGTTCCTTAACATTTCATACATGTACATTGTTAAATTAGACATACATTGCTCAATTATTGATGTTTAAGGCTTTTTTATTTTAGCTACCAGAGCGACCTTCGTCATCCCTTCATTCTTCTTTTGAAAATGAGGGATTTACTTTGATGGGTGAACATAACATAATGCCACCCCCTGTCTCGGCCACGAGCTTCATGTCAAATCAGATGATGCCACCAGCAGATTCTAACCCACATGGACTTGGCTTGACCAACATTGCCAACTTTCCTGGAATGAACCCATCAATGCATGGTCACCCACCTATATCAGCTGCAATTAAAGGTGGTATGCAGTCCATGCCAGAAGGAGCAAGCTTGTCACGAAATTCACACAGCCCTGCGATGTCAGACAGTGGAATATCTGTTGATGCAGCTAGCAATAACAGTGGCTCTAGTGCCCCAATGTTGAATAACATAGCAGCATTGGCTCAGATGGGTTCTGTTGGTGGCTTTGTTGGGCAAGGTATGGCTATTCAAGGCTAAAAATATGGCTCTTCTGATAGAAAATACATTAACATTTCATACTTATTTGCCATTCAGCAAGATATTTTTAGATATTATATGTTTGGTTTTATTCTTGGCTTAAATCTATAAGAGTACCTGCCAAGTTTGTTTTCAAGGTTTGAAATGAAGCCAAGATATGATAAATGCTCAAATTTTGTCAAGCTAATTTTTAAAAATTTCAAAATTTTGGGGCCAACTTGGGCTGTTATTATGTCCTTTATGGTTTGCTTGAAAAAAGCTTGTCAAATTATAAAAATAACTTTGAAATGTTTGAAATTATCATTCGAGTATGATAAATCATCTTTCTACTAATTGCTTCAGAGAAAAATGATAATGTATATTTTGTTTTAGGAGATTTATCAGTCCCCCATTCTGTAGCTCAGATGAGGAACTCTCCTGATATGAGCTTAATGAATACACCGAGTGTATCTACATCAAGACCTCAGTCTGAATCACCACCTGATCCCTTCAAATTTCCTGTCAGTCATTTTGGAGCTGTTGGTGGATCCAGTCAAGTGGGAAGTCAACTAGGTCCAATAGGATCTGTTCCTACAAAGACAAGTCTCGCTACCATACTACAAAATAATCCTGGAAGTAAGTTGATAACCCTGTTATGCTGTACAAGGGAATATTTTAAGTTTTATAATTTCCTTGTTTGAGTGTGTTCCTTTTATTAATTTTTTACATACATGTCTTTTCTTGTATTGAATTTTAATATAGTTTAATCATCATTTGGTTATATTTTATGTAATATATTGATGCCATTTGTGTTGATAGTTTTTTGTTGCACTGACATATGTAAGGATTGTTTTCTCTCCATGTACCATAACTTTAGAAGAAAACATTAATTGCATATATTGTCTGTTTTAGTTACAGCACTGAAATAAATTGGATAAGAAATCATTGTAGGCATTCTTTGTTATTTGATAGGGTTATTGTTTGGCCTTCATATTCATATCCACAGGCTTTGTATTTTAGTTCTCAAAAAATATTTATTACAGAGAATGTAATGTAAGTATTTAAAGATTTGTGTACATGATGTATGCCTATTTATTTAAAGGTAAAGTAGTCTGTGCATTGCATCTGGTGTTTATTTATATTCTTAGGTACATCTCCTAGTGACAGTGGTATGACAAGTCCTGGTAGTAGCATTGGACAGTTTCCACCCATCAGACGTAATAACAAGACGAGTGCTATGCAGATCAGGTGAGTTATTCTTCTCTATGCTTTCTGGATAACCTTTAACAACATTGCATTCTATAATGAACTACCTACTTTTTCTCTTAACTAAGTTGAATTTTTCAGGCATTAGCTTGCTCCCAGTACAGCATGATTAGTCAATTTGCTTCATTTGAAAGGAAAAAGAAAAAAAATGAAATGTTTAAACTTGAAAATCAAAACTTCTTTTAGGTACTCCAAATTTAATTTTGGCAAATGAAACTATTAATTCTGTGTTTGATTCTGAAGATTGTGCTGATGAGCCAGTGACTTTGTTGCTCCAAATTTTGAATAATGTTGTCGACAATATTTACTTCATTGAAATGCAATGTCCAAAAATAAATGAAAATTGCAAATAGATTACGTTGCTAGAAAATATTTACCACACTAATATTTAAGAATTCTTATATGTTTAAAGCACAATTATCAATATATTTTTAGAAGGAGTATTATTGAAATTATGCCAGTACTGTGAACTTGAATTGCCCTTCCGGACCATTTTTTTGGGGGGGGGGGGACTTGCCACAATCTATCACGAGAGGGAGCGTCTATCAACACTGACCTCTACTATTGCGCTAAGGCCACACAGAATTAATTACTTGTTCTTCGGATTTTTCCCCCAAAAAAAAGGAGCGAGCGAGCGATATTTTTATTTTAATTTTTTTTTTCAAAATTCTGATTTTTTGGAGCGAGAACTTTAGATTGAAGCGAGCGACAAGTTTTTATTTTTTTTCAAAAAATAATTTTTTATTCACAGTGTTTTTTTTCAAGCGAGCAACCAGTTTTTTTGTTCATCACATAATTTATGTGTAGTTTTCATAATATAACAGTGAAAAGAATATCTGAAATATCATTCTCACACCTATATTGTACTGTAGATTCTTGAAATAATAGATCTGAGACATAATAAGAGAAATATTGAGCATGGTATTTGATGGATAGACAGATTGATAGACAAAGTGGAAACTATTTGTCACCAAATTTCAATATGTGTTCCTATTACAGTAATTAAATGGGTTTTTTTTTCATTTAAATATTGAAGCAGTGTGGCCAAGAATAATAAAATCATTCACATAAGACTATCTGTCCTTATTATAACAAAAACTTTTAAAAAATCAGTAGCAAAAGCTTCTTTTAACATGTAAAAAATAATCAAACAATATAAAAAATATTTCACAACACATGTATAAAACATACCCTCCATTCAATTTCTTAAAAAATCAAGACATGGAATAAAAAGTGCATATCAGAGTATTTTCTTTAATTCACTCTTATATCTGACTACATGGACTAGCTTTTCAACAAAGAAACTATTGTGAACTTGATGTTTTAATATGCATACACATTCAGTTAAATGTATCACTACAAGACTTAATCTTAATTTCTCTAGATCAACAGGGTTGTCTACAATTGTTGGCGGGGACAACAAATTCAATGTACTTATAGAAAAGTCGATGCATGACTGTATGGTCATATTTCGTGTTACCAAGATTGCATTGTCAAGACCTTTCCCGTTATCTTTTATTTCGTAAGATCATCATAGTTTAAGTGAGCAATAGTGGCCCTGACCGGCGGCTTATTTTGCAATGTTTTAAACAAATCTGATCCTGATCTATGAATGTGTCATCGGTTGAACACTCAACTGCCGTGTTAGGAACAATAGCTTTACATTTTCCAACAACGGAAGCCACAACTATAAATTGTTTTGAAGCACTAGCCATAATCTAGGATCATAATTTTTCACATTTTCCTTCTGTTTTGTTATTGTTAGGTTAATTTACGGCATTCTTTTAACTGTAAAATTCGGCATTTTTCAAACGCGGAGAAGATTTAAAATTTTACTTTCTAATTTTAAAATCGGAAGCGGGCGGAACTGATTTAGATGCGGGCGGAGACAAATTATATTTTTTTCTTGAAAATCAAATATAACAAGCGGGCGGTCCGACGAACAAGTAATTAATTCTGTGTGGCCTAAGGATCATGGGAAATATTTTAATGATATTCAATCCCAGAATTCGAGGAAATTACCCACAATCCTTAGTCCGATAGTATAGAGGTCAGTGTTGATAGATGCTCCCTCTGGTGATAAATTGGAACTTGCCATAGATCTCTCAGCTGCGAGCTGTGCCCACTAATAAAATGATAACTATTTTACTTGACAACAAAAGTAAAATTTTATGATTTTTTTTTTATTTGACAGGTGCAAATTTGGACAACTTGGCCCAGGAAAAGGTCAATTCAACTCACCTCATGGGTTCTGTTTAGGAATAGATGAAGATATTGTAGTTGCAGATACAAATAACCACAGAATTCAGGTGTTTGAAAAAACAGGAGAATTTAAGTACCAGTTTGGTATCCCAGGTATTAATTGTATTTATATGATAATTATTTTATAGTTAACAATGCAAACAAATAACAAAGAGCACTTGTGGTAATCTCATTAGATGAAAATTCAATTTGCATGTCATTGACCATGACAAAGAATTGACAATTTTTGCTTCAGGACCCTCATTTTAAGATATGATAAGAGCCCAATTTTGCCCCCATATTTTGAAATCATTCAAATGAGCTAAAGTATGTGATGTATACTTTAGATTAGTTTAACTTTACTATATCAGCATTATTTTGTTTAAAGTGTTCCATTATGATGTTAAAATAGTTACCCAAAGTGGCTTTAAAATCGTGATTTGATGAAAAACTGCAAAAAACCTTCAATTTTGATGTGGTTTTCAGCAAATTTAACTATGAGCCACACAGAGTACCACTACAATAATTTATGTAGATAATCATTTTTAATATAGAAACAAACCATAAAAATATCTTTGTGGTACTCAGTGTGGCTCATAGTTACATTTACCAAAAACTACTGAAAATTAGCATGATTTTGACTCTTTTTCACAAAAATGTCTTTTTCACATAATTTGATGACGTCACTGTGACGTAATAAACAAGATTTAGTTAAAATTAATGTTATTTTACTATACCTTGTTTATCTAAAAACTGATCTAGAATAATTCGACCTTAGTTCAATCATTTTTTAAAAATGGTAAATTATGGGGCCAAATTTAGTACTTATCATATCTTGTCCTTTACAATGTGTCTGGCAGGACTTTTTCAAAGTCAATTTAAAGCTATAATTAGTTTGAAAGAAGCAATGAACTACCAATGGGGCATTTTAATGTCAAAAGTCTGAAACTTTAAATGAAAAAAACAGACAACATACAAACACAAAAAACACAACTGAAAAGCAACAACCCAAACCTAAGTCATAATAAGAGTGAACTGGAGCACACTTGAGCAAGTTTAAAAAGTAGTAAATTGCTTATTTAGATGTTTAGCTTTATTTGAATGGTTGTGTCATCCAATTTATGTGTGATATGGTGAGTATCACACAATGTTATGAATCGAAATAAAAAACTAAGAATTTCAAAATGTACTGTCTTGAAAATCATGTTTTATGGAGGTTGTAAAATTACCCCTACCATGTTAAAAATAGAGCTCATTCTTTAAACACATGAGACTAGAAGAATCATAACAGTTATCCGACAAGGGTGTTATAAAAGTTTCAAGACTATTTAATCCAAAAAATGATGAGCCATTTATTCTAATTTGTCAACATTTTTTGAAAAAAAATTGTAATCAGACTTTTCAGTAGTTCTCATTTGTCTGATAAATATCAGTAGTCATTTGTCTGATAAATGTCAGTAATCATTTGTCTGATAAATGTCAGTAGTTCTCATCATCATATAATTCAATTTTATAATCAAATGTTGAAATTCCAGGAAGAGAAGAAGGACAGCTATGGTATCCTAGAAAAGTGGTCGTAATGAGAAACCAGGGCAAATTTGTTGTCTGTGACCGTGGAAATGAGAGGTCAAGAATGCAGATCTTTACAAAGATGGGACACTTTGTAAAGAAAATTGCTATAAGATATATTGACATTGTAGCTGGATTGGCCATCACACAGCAAGGTATTTTAATCCTGCAATATGTGTAAGACTGGTATATGTATATAAGAACCACAGAAAAAGGGGAGCGGTGGGTAAGGGCAGAAAATTTAGCCTATGTGGTGCATTACTTGGCGTCTACAAAGGGGTCTTTTACGTGCATGAAGCGTGGCACTCTCCACACACTTTGGCCCACTTTGGTTAGCGGTCAGGGTTTCCGTATTATAGACTTGACAACCCCCGCGGACGAGGGCCACCCTATTTAGCCAACTAGGGTACACTCTTGGTCGCTCTGTGGGCTGAGCACTGACCTGTCAGAATCCCAAGACCCTTAGTCACCTCTTCCGACAAGCTAGGCTCTGCTGCGGGCCTTTTCGCCTACCAGGACTTCTTTCAAATACTCCAATTTAATTTTGACAAATGTCAAATGACACCTTAAACTCTGTGTTTGATTCTGAAATTGGTGCTTATGAGCTTGTGATGTTTCACTTCAAATTTTGAAAATGACTTTTACTATATTTACTTAATTTAAATGCAGTGTACATAAATAAATGAAAAGCACAAATAAATTACGTTGCTAGTGAAAATATTTTCCCTACTAACATTTTTAAATTTCTTCTGTCGATTTTAAAACACATAATACATGTTTTGAAGAGGTATTATTAAAAATTTACATCGGTACTGTGAGCTTGCACTTCTGAAATTTATTTATCAGCAAAAGGTGGATTTTTCACATGTACATGCCATAAAGCTTTGCTAAGAGCTGTGCTTGCAATAACAGGGGAATTTCTTTTTATGGTTCCAGCAAGATGTTGGAGATGTGTCATATAAATGTCACTTTTGCACTATTGGTTGTGTTTATTAAAAACGAAAGAATATGGAATATGTGCCAGAAAGACACGATCTACACATTGACATGATTTTGATAAATATACAACAGCAAAATTTCACTGCGTGTGAAGCGCTTTTCTGGATAAACCTTCATCAGACACGCTAGGAGTAGAAAACTTGGAAAACCAGTAGAATATAAGATTTGATAAAACAAAAATATTAAAACAATGACCAAACAGATATTTTTTATCAAATTTTATAAAAAATAGTCTTGATGAATCACATTAAATGTATCTGTTGTCTAGTAAACCAGTTGTTACTCTTGTTAGCTCACAGTAAAGTACTAAAGGGTGTGATTTTTTAAATTAACTTTATACCTGGAACTCCTCTACTTACTGATTTCTTAAAACATAAGGAAGGAACTCAGAACATATGCCTTCAATGGTAGGGTAATGTTCGAACACACGTGAAGGTTAGCACTGCTGGTGGAGTTTAAATTCCCCGAGGTTAGCCCACTCCGGCACCAACACTTTTGAGTTGGAGAATACATCAAAGATTTAAATTATCCGTCTAAATTTCAAAATTGTCTAAACCCTAAGGTTCTTCCTACCCCAGACATAGGTTGAATATCTTAGTAATAATTTGGTTCCCCAGTTTGGTATTTTTGGTTATACTGTTCTATGCTCTTCATATTCATACAGTGTTTGGCATTTTCAATATTTTTGGTAGAGCGCCTCTGATGAGTCTTGAATAGACGAAACGCGCGTCAGGCGTAGCGAAATTTATTGTCTGGAACTTTGTTGTCATTTGTATTTGCATGACTTCTAGATGTTGATAATTCATATGTTTACAGGTCACATAGTAGCAGTAGATAGTGTATCTCCTACTGTTTTCTGCATTGCTGAGAGTGGAGACCTCATCAAGTGGTTCGACTGTAGTGATTACATGAGGGAACCTTCAGACATTGCTGTTTGTGGAAAAGATTACTTTGTTTGTGACTTCAAGGTAATTGATTTAATAATTAATTTCAACAATTTAAAACTAATGTTTGATAAGGCAAGGCAAATGCTTTTATTTTCTCAGCAACAACAGTACAGACTTAGCCAAATTGTTTTGAAATAGGCAGAACTTTTGGTCCAATAATTTTATTCTCATTTGCTGGTCTGACTAAAACACCATTGGACCAAATTTTATCGAACTTTGAAATTATCGTAAAAAATTCTGGAATTTGTTTGTTTTTTCCGGATTTCAACATATCACTATTTCCGATCATTTGCTCAAATTTTGTTGACAGTTTCATCCATTTGTCAATGTTTTTGTTAATAAAGAAAGTAAAATTTACTGGCTGTCATAAATTATACAATGACATCTAGTCCGGTGCAATACTGTCTTTAGTCCATTGGATGATGAAAATCACCGGACAGTAGGACTGGCGAATTTCGAATTATTTTAAAAAAAAAAAGAACAAATTTAAGGTGAATAACTTAAATTTTATCTTTGGCAAAAGAAATGCTTCCTTTACTGATAATCTCTAATTGTTGCATCTTGAAAATCTCAGTACTTCAGGTTAAAAAAATTAGAATATTTGAAACATCTGGCATCGATAACATCAAGAAACAGAAGTTTTCCAACACTGTTGTATGGACAGATAAATATTAACTTTGTTACATTGTAGGGTCACTGTGTAGTAGTATTTGATGAACAAGGAAACTTCATAAGAAGAATTGGCTGTGAGAACATCACTAATTATCCCAATGGTATTGACATTAGTGATGCCGGAGATGTCCTGATTGGAGATAGCCATGGAAACAGATTTCATGTTGCAGTTTTCCAGAGAGATGGGTCATTGATTGGTGAATTTGAATGTCCCTATGTTAAAGTTAGTCGATGCTGTGGTCTAAAGATAACATCAGAGGGCTATGTTGTTACCCTTGCCAAGAATAACCATCATGTTCTTGTTCTCAATACTTTGTACATTGTATAATATGTACTTACTGAAACTTTGGTCCCATGAAAACAAAATTTTAATTTCGTAAACTTATCAACAGAAAAAAAGTGCTTATATATACATTTTTTTTATTTTACATTCTGCAGTGCTTTTTTGAAAGATGAAAAAAGCATAGTGTACATGTTTTATGTGTATTAACTTTACACCTTGGACGTTTATATACATTTTATATACATATTATAAATAGGCATCTTGGCCTAGTTGTAGCCACTGTGTTATATACCTTTTTCCTTGTTTTCTTTTAGTTGCAATTTTTATACACAAATTAATACTAATATGAATTTACATTATTTTATTTTATGACTAATAGTGTTTATACCTGTATAATGCAACCTTTAAAGTATTACCTATGTCCTGGGTGATGACTTTGTATTATACCCTTAAGATTGTGTGGGTGATGAATGATAATAACAAAAAAATGTTATTCTATACGTAGCATGTTTATGAGATAGTCTTTTTTTTAAGAATTAATGTATAAAGAGGTTTAACATATGGTTAGAAACATGCTGAAATTCAATTGTTAATCCTAAGTTTTACATCAAAATATTATTAATGCAAGACAGAAGTAATTTTAAGTCTCAGGAATTTTTTTTATTTTTTTTTATAATTATTTTCTATACACACAAAAAAATCCTATTGACAATATTTGAAAGTAGTTAAATGTCGCTTTTATAAGCTGAAAATTTGAAAACAAAACAAAACAAAAAAGATAATTATTTCTTGCATGGAGTGCATGCCTTTCAGGTTTTTAACATGTTTATTATTTTGTGTGCAAGATAAGATTACAATGCAAAAAATTCTTAATGTTAGAATTTTTTGCGTGTTTTTTGTATTAACTCTAGTCACATACTCAAATTATATTTAACATGACCAGTTTTTGCTGTGCCTTAAAAGATAAGGATTAATTTTTAATTATTTTTCTGTGTTCATTCAGATAGATGGCTTTACAAATTGATATCATATTTTGTGAATGGTGATGTTGATCATTTACACATATTAAAAAGATATATATATCTATATATTTACACTTACATTGTATGATTATTATTATTATTATTATTATTAGTTGTATTTTTTTAAACATGTTCTTATATTTTATTGTTTAGAAAAAAAAGATTGCTCATAATCATTTATTGTTTATCATTTCAATTGCCCACCATTTATAGAATATTTTTAAAAACTGTATTTCAGTCATAATGAAAAGAAAATCAAACAGCAAGTGCAGAAATTTCTTAATGAAAAAAAAAATGTTATTGTTTGAAAAGAAGAAATGTTTTTATCATATACTTTATTCCTTATTTCTCTTTAGACTTTTGGTAAAAAGATTATTAAGAATGTGGCTCCCTTTTGAGTCCATTTTTAATGTTTACCTACTTATTTAGTCTCATTGTTTCACTTTTCATTATATGACAATCTAGTTTTAGTGGTTACAACGAGCTTTTCATTAATAACTGATTAACACGGACTGATTTTAGTCGTTTAATGTTTTCATGTTCAAATGTTAGAAAAAAAGTTTAATGATATTAAAAAAAAGAAAAAAAAAGAAAAAAAAATGGTGTTGGACAAAATGGATTTTTACTGGTTTTATTTTATATTTTTTTGATTTTTTCAAGGTACAAGAGATTGCCATTTAATACAAATTGTAAACAACATTTTGTCCAACACCAGAATAAAAAAAGAAAAAAATGTAATAAATAATGTTTTGAAAATATTTTTAATATTTTAATGCTTTCAAATTTTGACTGTTTGCATTTAAATATTTTGATTGTTCATTTTTTCCTTGATTGTTAAAATGTTATTGTGAAGTTGAGTGTCTATGCCAAGAATCTTTCATAGATGACTTGTACAGCTGTTAGAATCAGATTTTACATAGCTGGTTTTTATATTTTTGTTTATTTTTCTATGTAAAAACCACCTATGTATAAGTCAGACCTGTTTCTAACACTTGTATGTATATATTTTACTGTAGTGCCATCATTTTAATTAACTTAGCAAGACTGTTGCATAAATTTTACTACAAATGTTAAGACCAAAAAAAAAAAATCAAAAGATACTAGTTTAGAAAGAATGATAATTTATAACTTTGATGAATAGTAAATTTGTACTCGATTTAAAATTCTTGTCGGAACTAAAATATTAGGCTTTGCATATCTGGGTTTTGAAGGTAGCTCCATTGCCAAAGATTAGTAGAAGATTAATAGAATTTTTTGACTGAACGTGGTGCTGACATGTTAATATAAAAGGATTATTTTCTTACTGTTATGTTCTGTAAATAGTATTGGAATAAGAAATATACAATGTATTCATTAGTTTTTACAGATGGATTGAAGCAAAAAGTAGATTAAATACAAGAAGGAAGGGTTAAATATTTGTAAAATAATATTTATTATTAGCACTTAAAGGAATTGGATTATGGATTAAGATTAGGTATATTGTCTAAAATTATTTATTAAATCACCTTGCAGCATAAAAAATTCAGAAAAATATCAAAGTACTGTTGAGATGGTTAAACTTGTCCATAAAATACTTTTTTATTTGTAATAAAGTTCAATATCGGTTTTCTTGGCAATACAATGAGATAATTCCTAGAATTTGTGAAAATATCTGTTTTCAAAACATAATGTAAACAATTTAGGATAATCCTAAAGCTTTCACTGTTTGTCCTTTGATACATTTTATGGACACAAAAACCTTTAAACAGATTTGGAATTTTACAGTGTATTAAAGCTTCCATTAGTGGAATCACATTTAGAAACTTTCATGAAAATATGTAAAATTTTTAAAAAACTTAAGATTTCTAGCTGACGGGGTCCTTTCTGAATTTGTCAGTATTCTAAATTTGACAAATTTCTTCATGGTATTTCACAAGTCAATTTATCTCTCCTTTTAGTAAATAGTTCAGAAAAATATTACAATTTAAAAACTTCACAATTTAGATTGTCAAGTCCAACAAAAATCAATTGATAGGCAAAGTTATGATAGATAGCCAAAAGATGCTCTCTATCGAATATGCAAGTTATTTAATTAAACATATGATTTAAATACTCTGGTAAATTATATGCCATTATAAGATGTCATTGCATAATAGAAATCTATTATTTTGCTTAAATGCATTATACTTGTAACGTGTTCATATACACAGATATTATAGTCATATGTATATAGGTGTACATTACTGTCTCAGGGCTATTCCATAAAAAAGTGTTTCCTGGGGACAGAATGCCCTATCAACACAGTGAAATTTATGTATTGACATTGTGTTATATTCAAACCCCATTACAACCGAAATTTAATTTGAGGGAGTTCTGCACCCTAGGGACATTTTTTCTGAAATAACCCTCCATGAATTCGTGATCAAACATTGACTTTTTTGATTTTATATGATAAAGTAACAGTCTTGTTTAGTTATCTGTAACACCAGAAGGATTGTGGGTGTATTTGTTGTACAGTTAGCATATATTGAATTGGTGCTTTTTTTCCTTGTATGTAATGTTAAATATGTTTACATAGATTTCCCTAAACAGTGTTATATTAATATTCATTTTTATTTTAGTCTTGTATTTATAGCAACATTTCTGTTTTTATTACACTTTTTGCTTTAGTCATTTAATTAATCTGTGTTTAGTCTATTTTCACTTTAATACTTTATTAATTACTTGTTGATTCTGGATTAAGGTTTTTTGATTGGTTACGTTTTAGCTTTGTTTATCAGTATTTAATGCAGATTTCAAAGGCTTTGGGCAAGATATACATGAGAACAAGGGTGTTTTACTTTGTTTTTGGTATTTATTTTTCTTTATTTTTTGTCACTTTACTACTAATTGCATATTCATATACAAATATATATAATCATTATTTTTTTCAATGAGTTTCTCCTAATGAAAATGATAACTTTTATTTATCCCAGTGGTATTTTAATCTTTTATTTTCATTATATATATAATATATATGCAGATCAGTGTAGATTTACATACAGATCACTATTCATGTATCAAAAAGCTTAGACATAGCTATCAGCAGTTGTTTATTGGTATCTAAGAATGTGTGTAGCTTTCTCTAGATAATTTAACAAACAAGGTAAATATTTTGTATTAACTGATACTGAAGTTCAGTTACATCAATGATTTGTCAGTTTTCCAGTTCTTTCAACTTTTCATTTATAAATGATAAAATCATAGAAAAATCAATAAAGGTGGCTATATTGCAATCACCTTGTCTGTCTGTTACAAACTTTCTTGAAAGATTTTTTGGCTTACACTAAAGAGATAAAAAAAAATCTTTTTTAACTGTACCAATATTTGGACATTTTTCATTCACACTCTTGTAACATTAAGGTATCAAACTGCATGGATATAGCTCATTTATACAGAAAAAGACTCCAAATTAGTTTTGCCAAATTTTTACTTCTGTTTTTGCAAATAGTTTATTTATTTATATGTACCTGTTTTAGGGAATATTTAGGTTTACAAACAGAATCCAATCTTAACACAATTTATATTTAATAAAGATGTGCTTTTATTTTGTCATTCCTAGTTTTTTTGTTTAATTTTGTAAAGTGACTTTTGCAATTTATATATACAAGTTGATTCATGTTATATTATTATACATTTATTATTTTTTCTGCACATGTTATTCCTGTTTGGTTGGTGTTTATATACTTATATATTTTAGAAATACAACTAATACAATGGTGACTTGTATATACACGTATCAGGATTAGATTTAATACATGACCAAGAAGGCTTCAGACAACACTTGGTTTAAGTAATAAATTCAAGCCTGGTCACTCAATGGAAACTCGATGTACAATTCTGATTACTTCATTGTTAATTCAACATATGTTTTGTTTCACTGATTGTTCTGAAGCCTTTGAAGGTCTGCTGTCTGTCTATCCTGTATTATAATCATAATGTATTGATGGAAAACAACACCACATGATGGATAGAAATGTTCTTATCTTTATATACATATGTTTAAATCAAAACGTTTTATTACAAAAATCCTTGCTCATTGTCCATAGACAAGCTGTTCTTTACATTTTTTGTATTATCTGTTGTGAACAGGATTCTAAATAATTTAAACTTTTGATTGTCTTAAGAGGATGGCTAATGACTTAAATGTTTGTATTTCTAAAGCCTTTAAACTTTCTTACATGTATAAAGACATTAGCTCTAGTTCTAAATTTTTAAACGAGTCAGACTTAACAGACAAAAATGAATGTACATATTTATCATTTATATGATAAAGTAAATATTTATTTTTAAAAAATGCTATAGAATACAAACTTTCAAAAAAAAAGATACTCAGTTTTTGTAGGGCAACATCAGGTGTATATGAGAATAGCTTGTTATATTTTGTTATTTGTTTAGATATTTACTATACTGATGTGATATTTTACCGGACCATATCAGGATTTAGCTTTTGACAGTATTCATTCCATGTATATATCTATTGTGTAAATTGTATGCTCTCAACAACCTCTTTAATTTTACTATTTTATCTTGGAAACATTTTAATAAGGGTGCAGAGATTGATATTTTTTCTTAATACAGTTTGAATTAATAGATTATTTTGTCCCATTTACAGACAAATGTTTAAAATAAATTTGAAGACATGCAATATACAAATATTTTTATAAACACTGTACTTTCTTACAATTCAGCCATTGAAAACTTGCCATATATCAATTTGTTGTTTATTGATATTTGAATTTGAAATAGATTATTTTTCTTCTCAATACCTTGTCAGGGTAAAAAACATTTTAGTTTTTTTTTTTGTGTTGAAATCCATGTTTTTATCCATGACTTCAAAAATGTCTATAATCTTTACAAAAACAAGAAACAAATTATACTTTTGAAGGTCTTTTAGTCTTGTCTTGAAAAATTTTCCATGATAAATTTCAAACTTACCTTATTGAGGAAAAATGGAAAGCTTAATGTTAATTGAATTTTACTGTATATAACCTAAAAGAGATAAAATTGCTTTCTAGAAAAAGATCAATTTCAAATTGTGATTTGTTAGTCATTACTAGATTGTTACAAAATTTTCAGTCGAAGATTTCAAGTTTTACATTTCACAGCCTCTTGATATTTGGATTTAGTGCTACATAGTTTATATAGATTTTATGGCTGTAACTCATCAACTTCCTGTTTACTAAAATGTTCAGACACAGGTACCATATGTTTTATGATGGAATCCCGCCATTCATTTGATTTATATATAATATTGAGTTTCAATTTCTAATGGATTAAATAATGCATTTAAAGTAGACTTCAAAAGCAATATAGGTTTTAACTCTTTATATGTAAACTTGTCATTTATCATGGAATTGTTTTTGATATGCAGAAGATCAGGCCAATAAATATGCAATCAATTATTTTAGTAAATTATATCCACATGTTCTCAGAGCAGTGCCAATTTTATTTTTATTAGGTTAAAAGTTACAGGGATATTTTCTTGAATATCTTTGTAATGCATACTGTTATTTACTTTTCATGTTAAATATTATTGTTTCATGTTTATTTAACAATTTATTTCTTAATTTTTAATATTATATACATTATTTTCAATGAATTGTAATATTTGTTTATTTCAGATACAAATTTGGTTTACATTTTAACATGAATTTTTATTAGAGATTTGTTTTCTTATTTCATTATTTCTACAAAAATTTGGTTTAACTTTACATTTACAAGATGTTTTCTTTTTTAAATTTCACCAGAGTATTAATGAGATTTTTATTTTCAAACCAAATTATAGCGTTTGAATAGTTAAACTTGTTCTTTGTAGCAGATTTTCATTTTAAGATGTACATGATTTTGTATCTGGATAATTGGTTACACTCAGTCTCTGTAAATGATGCATGTACATATATACCGACTTGGCATTTTGTTAGTTGTAACCAACCAAAAAGGAATAATAGTGAATGTTTACACAAGTATTGACATCAAATTATTATTTTTGAATGAAAATAAATATCCATTATGATTTCCAAAATGTTTATGTCATGGAAATTGTATGCAATTGGAATAAAGGTGTTACTTTAATCTTTGTGTTTATTACTTTATCTCTGCCTTGTGACAAATAGTTGTGGCGTTTTATGCCCCTGTGAGGACATGTCAGAGGAGCATCAAGTTTAACTCCTGTCTGTCCATAGGAATTTCAGTCAAGCTTTTCTCAAAAACTGTACTCGAGAAAAAAAAATGATTTGAAGCTTGGTAAAATTGTTCAATATGTCAAACTGTATATCTCAAGCGACTTTCAGACCTGTCCGACTTCTACTGCCGGTTTGGGACTGGGTCGAGATGAAAATTTCTGTCAAGCTTTTCTCAGAAACAGTACATGTATGATAAAACTTGGTAGGATGGTCCAGAATACCAAACTGTATGTCCTAAATGACTTTCAGACCTGTCCGACTTCTTCTTTCTGTTTGGGGCCTGCGGGGGCATCAGTATCCCATGGACTGTTGTATTTGATTCCTTGTGAAAATCTAAATTTTCAATTTTCAAGCAGATTTGAGTACTCTTTTACTGGATTACAATCTCAATGGATTTCCAGTTCATATAATATAGGTGTGCAAGTTTTGGGAGCAGGGGGTATTGATGTTAAAGTTTTTTATGTCTCTCACCAACTTGGTTGGGAGACATATTGTATTTGTTATGTCCCTCTGTCTGTCACATAGTTTGTCAGCAGAACTCCTTAGAAACTACTGAATGAATTCAATGAAACTTAGTATATAGGAAGTACACCATATGTAGTTGTGCATTTTACCAAGGAATTTGATCCTCAAATTTTTGTAGGATTTATGTCCCCTTGAACTTAGAAATTTGCTGAAAATCTTCTATTATCATCTTTTCGGCACAACTCCTCTGCAATTACAGTATGGAATTTTATGAAACTTGTTATATGTATGTACACCCTATGAATATTTCATGTTAACATGGAATTTTTAGCCGAGTTGCAACGAAGTTGAACTCGGCTATTGTGATGATGATGGCGGGCGGCTGGGCGGGCGGGCGTGCGGGCGGGCGTCAACAATTGGTTTCCGGACCATAACTCAAAAAGTTGTGAACCGATTTTAATGAAACTTTGGGATATTGTTACATACCATAAGAGGAGGAACCCTATTGATTTTGGGGTAAATCCGTTCAAGGTCAAGGTCACAGCGACAGAAAAACCTTAGAAAATTTCTTGAATTAATGGTTTCCGGACCATAACTCAAAAAGTTTTCAACCGATTTTATTGACAGTTTGGGATATTGTTACATACCATAAGAGGAGGAACCCTATTGATTTTGGGGTAAATCCGTTCAAGGTCAAGGTCACAGCGACAGAAAAACCTTAGAAAATTTCTTGAATTAGTGGTTTCCGGACCATAACTCAAAAAGTTGTGAACCGATTTTAATGAAACTTTGGGATATTGTTACATACCATAAGAGGAGGAACCCTGTTGGTTTTGGGGTAAATCCATTCAAGGTCAAGGTCACAGTGACAGAAAAAGGTTAGACAATTTCTTGAATTAGTGGTTTCCAGACCATAACTCCAAAAGTTTTGAACTGATTTTAATGAAACTTTAGGATATTGTTACATACCATAAGAGGAGGAACACTATTGATTTTTGGGTAAATTTGTTTAAGGTCAAGGTCACAGCGACAGAAAAACATTTGAAATTTACTTAAACAAAGATTCATTAAAAGCAGTTTCTGGTCAAATACTCAAAAAGTTGTCAACAGATTTTAATGAAACTTTGTAATGTTGTTTTGTTACCAATTATAAGAGGAGAAACCCAAATGATTTTAGGGTAATTTCGTTATACGGCAACTCGGCTTTTGCACCCATGTGCATATTGATTTTGATTTTCTCATTTTTGTGGGAGTTATATCTTGGAAATTTGCTGAAAATTCTCACTTAACTTTTCTGATCAATTGCTCAGAAACTACTGTTCAGAATTTTATGAAACGTGATTTAGTTATGCATGGAACTTAGTATGTAGCTGGTACAATTTCAGTAGTTGTGCATACTATCAGGAATTTTTTTTTTGAGTAACAGACCTTTGATCTTAAAACTATTGGTGAAATAGGCAAAAATCAAACTTATCACATAAAAAACAATTACAGTTGGAGTAAACATGTGTTATGGTCTCATGTTCATTTACTCCATATCCTTTCATTTATTATATAATTTATCTTCTAAAGGGCAAAGATATGAAAGGAGATCTAACAAGAATATGTGTCAAACAGACACAGTGCCCCGCCTTTATTTTTATCAAACAGCTAGGTTATCTATCAATAATGAAGCTGACCTCGTTACCCATTATTGTCATTAGGCCGGAATTGACTTGAACTTTTCCAAATTTCAAGTGCTCATTCACGCAGAAAAAGAAGGTCACAGCCCAGCATCTGAATCATATGTCTTGCTAATCATCCTTAGATGCACCTACCATATCACTTTGGTTGAAGTGGTACTTGCCCGTTAGCAGGAATGAACTTTTAATCATTCTTCTGTAAGTGGTCATCCATGCGAGAAATATAGGTCACAACCAGCATCTGAAGCATGCATTGTGCTAAGCATCACTAGGTGCACCTACCATACCAATATGGTTCATGTAGCATTTGTCAGTATGCAGGAATGAACATTAACCATTCTTCTGTAAAAAATCATACATGTGGAAAATGTATGTCACAGCAAGCATCCGAAGCATGCATTGTGCTTAGCATCAATAGGTGCACCAGAAGTGGCACTTGTCAGTAAGTGGAAATATGAGGATTTGGGATGGACAGATGAACAAACTGACCTGAACACTATATGCCCCTCTACTTTTGTAGGCGGGGCATAAAAAAAACCCCAAACACTTATTGCTCTTCTTAATTTCACACACAAATAGTTGGCACTAAGCTGATCTTGTCTGCCAGCACCAGTGGAATTATCAATTCCTAGTTAATTCCCCAATATATTTACAAAGGAGTAGGGGCCGGGGCGATAATGCCCTTATTAAGCCTAAAAATATGAAGGTTATGCAAATGTGTCCATTTCTGGCTACAATATAGTGTAAACTCTGTCTAAATGGAAAACATGTCAAAAAATTTTATATAATATCGAAGCATCATAACGACGTCATAATTCTAGTGATTTTAGCAAAAATGAGAAATTTTGGTCATTTTCAAGGTACATTTTGGACCAGAAAACATTGTCCGCACACGAGAAACAAGTTCATAATTTATGAGAAGGTTTATATAAGCCATATAAACAAACTGTAAAAATATTTATTTGTTTCTTGTGTGGGGAGACACTTTTCCAGTCCAAAATGTATTTTTAAAATGCTGAAAATTGATTTAAACTGAAGATCTTCTTAATGAAGGTAAGTTTTTACCCCCCCAAAATTTTTTAAATGAAAAAATATATTTAGTTTCTCCTTTTTGGATATTTAATAAATATTTTATCAGCATCTGATAACTATTTAAAGGTTGAGACTTGGGTAAAATTTTAGGCTAAAAACAGGCCTTATCACCCCTACTCCTTTATTTACCATGTCAAAGAACAAACATTGCCTAAAAGTACCAATGAAAACTTTGGTCATTCAATTAGAATCCACAAGTCAAAGAAATCAGGAAGCAAAAATAAAAGTTAAGAACTAATTTATATGCACACCAAGTTTCTTTTATATGAAGGTGCTTATAAAACTAAATTTGCTATTATATAACTGACAATTGTCAAGTCGCTCACCCATAAAATCAAGGTCAAGGTAAAAAGATGGGGATGCAGCTTTGCAACTAAGCTACTACTTCTATACTTGGCATATGCATACAACGTTCCACCACCCAAGAATATGGAGATGCTCTTAAATCTCATCACTCAACTATTAACTTATGTTTGCAACTGTGATAAGCGATATGAACTAAGTTATGACTGAATTATATGCAAATCAATACATTGCATTGCTTCACAGGCGTGACAAATAGAAAATAATGAGATGTGGAATAAGAGTACATGACACAACCTACAATATAAACGACAATTTAAATTAATCCAAAACCACTATATTACCTTGAGACCATAACCTGGTTATCTGTTAAATTCTACCCAATTCAGACTAATTTTAATTTAAAGTCTTATGATTCCAAAGAGCAGTCAGAATATCCATTAAATTTTATACCCCTGCTTAGAAGAGAAGGGTTAACTGTGTTACCCTTGTTCATTTGTCAGTCTGTCCATAAAATAATTTCCCCTCATGTTTTCTACCGTTCTAGACACAAAGGTCTGAATAGTGTACATACATGCATAATTTCTGTCACTATTTACAAAACAACTACTTATTCCAGAGGCCTTATATTTTGTTTAATTAACAAGGCATAACTTTGGGAGTGGGGGTATCACTAGTGAGCATAAGTTGCATGTCTGACATACCAGTAGTTTATGAGTTACAAGTTTAGCAGTCATGTTTCTTATTGGGTCAATGTAAAATGGGGTTGGTTTGTATAATCATTTACCGCAAAGTTGCAGTCAACTAGGTTCAGAGTAGAAGGGTCTTGAAATTGTTAACAGATGACGAAGGACGCATAGTGATGACAAGCTTACGAGGCCTTGAACCAATTAATAAGCTTAAATAAAAGGTTTTTTTAAAATAAAGTTAACAAAATTACCTAACTACTCAGTAACTAGGAGACTATCAATCTTAAATGTCCAGAAGAAAAGACAAAACAAAACAAAGACATACCAGAGAAAGTAACAAGAGTTGACACTAAATTATGTCTCGTCTGCACCATCACAGAACTCATTGAAGGTCTAGCTGGGCCTTCAGAAAAGTTAAGGTCAAGGTCATGTGACAGATGACAGAATTCCATTTAACCATCACAAAAATGTCTGAAGTGTGTTCTAGATACCATAGTTATTGAGAAACAATGAAAAAAGACCAACATTCACTAAGTCATTCAACCATGAAAATGGGGTCAAGGTCACATTTCATGATGACGTCAGTTGTGCATACCATAATTCCCAAATATCAGATGCCAAGCTATAATATAATTATCACTTAACTCATTTTCCACCCAAAAATCATCTAAGTTCACAAAGTCACTGAACCATGAAAATGGGGTCAGGGTCACACAATGTGGTGTCAGTTGCATAGACCATAACCTGAAGTGTCTGTATACCAGATGTCAGATGCCTAGCTATTTTGCTTTTCACTTAATTCATTTTCCACAAATGTTTTACAAAGGGGTTTATTGGCCTGAAAAAACCCATCTAAGTTCAGAGAGTCGCTGAACTATGAATTTGGGTTCAGGGTCAAACAGGATGGTGCCAGTTGCGTAGACCATATCCCCAGCTGTCTGTATACCAAATATCAGATGCCTAGCTATTATACTTTTCTTGTAATTCATTTTCCACAAAAGTCTTACAAAGGGGTCTTTTGGCCCGAAAAACATCTAAGTTCAGAGTCGCTCAACCATGAAATTGGGGTCAAGGTCAAATGGCATGGTGCCAGTTGTGTAGACCATAACCCCAGCTGTCTGTATACCAAATATCTGATGCCTAGCTATTACACTTTTCTTGTTATTCATTTTCAACAAAAGCCTTACAAAGGGGTCTTTTGGCCCAAAAAACATCTAAGTTCACAGAGTCGCTGAACCATGAAATTGGGGTCAGGGTCAAACATCATGGTGCCAGTTGCGTAGACCATAACCCCAACTGTCTGTATACCAAATATCAGATACCTAGCTATTATACTTTTCTTGTAAATCATTTTCCACAAAAGTCTTACAAAAAGTTTACGCCGTTGCTGTCGCCGCCGGAAAGTAATACCTATGTCTCGCTTTCAGGCGAGATAAAAATGGCAATTGTTAAACAGACTTTGTACAGGCATTTAAATTAAAAAGAAATGGTGGGTTGAATGGGGTTTTATGGTAATAAACCCCCATCTTGCATTGCTTTCTAAGGCTCCAGTAACACAAAACAATAATGTTGCAAGTCGAGAGAGTGAGGTGATCATCTTAGTACAACAGACAGCCAAAACCTTTTTTCCCTTTGATCTATAAAATATTTTTCTACCAATGGCTGATATCGATAGAAAGTTGTAAAGACTTATCATTTCATACCATGTCAATTTATATCAAGAGACTGTAGCTTGTAGTTCCAGTAAGCTGTGATGGAATTTTTCGTGACCCAGCAAGACATTGGGCAGTACCAACATGGGCGTGGTCACTGTATGTTGCAGAGACCATAATGACATAATTTTACTGTACTGTATGTCATGGGTATGTTAGCTTGGCTGACAAATGACAATCTAATCTTCATCAAACTTAATTTTATATATAATGACAAAGTAATGCACATGTATTCAAATATTTTTCATGCTTCTAACATTCCCATAAATAAGGATGGTTATAAATTACAATCAATATGATTAATGTTTTGACCTCACACAGAATACAATCATGGTAAACATCCACATAATATAAAAAATATCAACAACATAAAATTTATAAAATTCATGTTAAAGTTTTTAGATTTTCAATAAATTTACAGTTTTTTAAGATCACATTCTAGAAAAAAAATTTGAGAGAAAGATTTGAATATAAACATGAAACATAAAAATCAAATACAATTGATTAAGAACGAGACTTTTTTAAAAATGTCCCAGACTGAAAACTGTAGAATATCGCCACACATAAAAAATATATTTTTGAAAAATTCTCAAGATTTATGTTGCATAACAATTGTAATATTTACTTACATTAAAATTCTTGGCACCTACTTAAAATCAAACTTTTGTATTTATAATTCTTAAATAATGTACCGTACAAGAATAACAGATCTAGGTAAGGCCATAATAAAATAATTCCTAGATTCTCATCCAAATTTCTTGAAAATATGGGGTGAGTGGATAATTTTTTTTATCCATTTTGATAAATATGCTGCCATTTTAAAGAAAAATTCCCAAAACAGACATAATTTGTTTAAAATCAAAATAAAATTTTGTAGGTGGCTGAGAAAATCGGGACGGGAGGGGATGAGAATCTAGGATATTTTTTATATTGGCCTAATAAAGTAATTTTTTTTCCAAGTGAAAATGTGAAATATCAGTTCTAATATTTTCAATTACAAATCTGATGAGCATGTCATAAATATATATACAAGTTCAAATGCAGAAAAACCACAGTCTGAATACAGTCTCTGTTGGAAGCAGCATCAATGGACATTCAACAGGTATGAACTTTAAACTGTAACCTTACACCTTTCAACTTTCAACCTTCATCTTCTGTGACAGGGTTGTCTTTCTTGGCCTGGGCTAGTTTAGCTTGCTGTGATTGTAGAAACTTCATAACCTCAGGTGATCTCATCAAAGCCTATAATAAGAAAATAGGATCTTCATAACCTCAGGTGATCTCATTAAAGCCTATAATAAGAAAATAGGATCTTCATAACCTCAGGTGATTTCATTAAAGCCTATAATAAGAAAATAGGAACTTAATAACCTCAGGTGATCTCATCAAAGCCCATAATAAGAAAATAGGAACTTCATAACATCAGGTGATCTCATCAAAGCATATAATAAGAAAATAGGATCTTCATAACCTCAGGTGATCTCATCAAAGCCTATAATAAGAAAATAGGAACTTCATAACATCAGGTGATCTCATTAGAGACTATAATAAGAAAATAGGAACTTCATAACCTCAGGTGATCTCATCAAAGCCTATAATCAGAAAATAGGATCTTCATAACCTCAGGTGATCTCATCAAAGCATATAATTAGAAAAAAATGCAACAGATCTGACATATCTGAGTATATAATATTCCTTATCATCTTATAATTCCTTTAAAAAAAGAAGAGAAAATTCTGTCATCAATGGAATGATTTTGTCAAACAATGTGTGAGTGACAGACCTGAAATCATATCCTACAATATGGGACCACATGATGATGCTGCATATTGAATCTCAAGATGCTGTTTTGTAGTTGCTAGGAAAACTGTTACAAGATTTTTCCCTGTCCACCTGCGGCCATTCATCATAATCATTTTATTATCTGGATTTCATTTTGTAAAATTTGTCAAGAAAAGAAATTAACACAAAGGAGAAAAAATATAGATTTTCTTTCTCACAGATAGGAGTGGTTTATAAATAATTTATGAAAGGACATATAAGTTATAAATAATATTTACAAGTTTTCTCTATATTTTGATCAAAAAGTCTACAACTATTACAAGATTGCTACGCGTAGCCATGTGTCCCCCGCCGCTGCATAAAAGTTGTGTGGTATGTCATTCAAGCAATATATTCTCTGAGAAACGATAGAAATAGGTTGTCAAAATATGGGATGATCACCTGTTAACAGTACCCTATCAGTGTGTAAAGTTTCAGCAACATCCGTTCAGTAGTATCCGAGGAGTTGCACCCACAAAAATGTTTGATATGACAAAGTCCCATTTTTCGGACCTGAAAATCACAAATTCGTAAATAACTCAAAAACTGTAAATATTGTTTCAAAATTTTTTTCGTATTATTATAGAGTACCTTTTATTCTATCAGCCTACAAAATTTCAGAACCCTATGCACCTAGGTAACCGAGATATTGGATGTTCTATATTTTGACCTTTCTTCCCCGTTTCCATGGAAACGGTGGCCATTTTGAAAATTTCAAATATATGATGATCACCTACTAATAGTACCCTATCAGTGTGTAAAGTTTAAGCAACATCGGTTCAGTAGTGTCCGAGGAGTTGCACCCACAAAAACGTTTGACAAAGTCCCATTTTTCGGACTGAAAAATCACAAATTCGTAAATAACTCGAAAACCGTAAATATCACTTCAAAATTTTTTTTCGTATTAATATAGAGTAACTTTTATTCTATCAGCCTACAAAATTTCAGAACCCTGTGCACCTAGGTAACAGAGATATTGAATGTCCTATATTTTGACCTTTTCCCTGTTTCCATGGAAACGACGGCCATTTTCAAAATTTCAAATATATGATGATCATCTACTAATTGTACCCTATCACTGTGTAAAGTTTCAGCAACATCTGTTCAGTAGTGTCCGAGGAGTTGCACCCACAAAAAACGTGACGGACGGACAGACGGACGGACGGACGGACGGACGGACGGACGGACGGACGGACGGAGACCATTACTAAGTCCCTCCGACGCGTTGCGGCGGGGGACAATAAAAAAATCTGTTTTTCCTGACATTTCAGTGAAAATGTCAAAAACCTAAAATGTCTGAGACTGGAGCAGAGAGTAAACCAAACACTAGTAAATAAATTTGTTAGTACCATATTCTAAGACCTTGTTCTCTGTAAGTCTCTGATAAAGTTCTACAATTTTCAAATGCTTGTTTATTTAACAAATAGCACTCTGTATTGGTTTTAATCCAAATTTTTGATTTTTACTCCCTATCTGTTGATTAATGTGACAATTACATTCCACCACTAAATAGCAGATTATAATTAAGCAATCTATCTTTGGTTACCAGTTTTTTCTCTGCCAAAACTTCATCTAAGACACTGGGATTCAATAATTCTGTTGTGTTAGGGACCAGATCAGCCTCTTGTTTACTGCCCAATAAGTCAGATTTTATCTAAAACATGAGGAATATTTAAACATAAGAATATAGACATGAACTATAATAACAAAAATAATAACAAGAGGCTCCCAAGAGCCTGAATCGCTCACCTGACTTATGAGCCTAAACTATAGGCTATTAGGCAAATACTATTTAACAATGATCCTTTTTTATGCGGAATATCTCATTAGCAAAAAACAGCAATTTACCCCTATGTTCTATTTTTAGCCATGAGGGCCATGTTTTCAACCAATCAAAAATCCCCACATCAGTTCTGAAAATTTTATGCTAATAAACAACTATACCAAGTTTGGTTCAAATTGAACTTAAGGTGTCAAGAGAAGTTAACATTTTAAATGTAATGAGTAAAAGCTGTAAAAATGGTCAAATTCAATGTTCTAAAGGGAATAACTCGTAAAAGGAATGGCCCTACAACATTGACCCTGTACATATTTTGTAGATCATGATGTGCTTTAACAATATGCAATTTTAATTTCTTAATTATCTCATATAGTTTTCAAGATATTAAGATTAATAAGTGCAAAATCTATAAAAAATCAAGGAAACGGGCAATAACTTCTATATGAGTTGTTGGATCTTCTCACAAATTTCAGGACAGGTAGATCTTGAGGTTCAGATCACTTTTGTTCCTCTTCAGAATTTAAAAATCTATCACCGTTTTAGAGTTATTTGCAAAAAACTAAATTTTATCCCTATGTTCTATTTTTAGCCATGGCGGCCATGTTTTACAACCAATCAAAAATCCCTACAAGAGTTCTATAGACCTAATGCTAATAAACATTTGTACCAAGTTTGGTTCCAATTGGACTTAAAGTGTCAGAGAATTTAACGTTTTAAATGTAACATGGAAATGCTGTTAAAATGGGTAATTTCAACGTTCTAAGGGGAATAACTCCTAAAATGAATGGTCCTACAATGTTGACCTAATTACAAATTTTATAAATCTTGATGTGCTTAACAACATGCAATTTAAATTTCTGAAATATCTTGAATAGTTTTTAAGATATTGAGCTTCATAAGTGCAAAAGGACTAGAGCCACGAACCCCCATATTTGGCCCTGTTAATACTCAAATATCAAAACTGGTTTGTTTTACACCAAAATTTGTGTATGTATAGCTGGATGTCTGTGTTAAAAGAGCAAATATTTGATTATGGTGTATAATTGAATTTTCAAGTACCCTTACCCTTCAAAAATAGGCTAAATCAGTGATTTTCACTTTTTGGCCAAAATGACTTGTGTTTCAGTCACAATTTTGTGATTTTCTATGTGGCGCCACCCCTCGCCCATCGAGTTTTTTGTTGAAGTATGAAGAAAATAATGTATTTATAAAATTTAAGCAAAAATATTTATGGGCGAGGGGTGGCGCCCATGTCATCTGCACCAAAAAGCAGGTGAAAATTGTAAAATTTAGCTGAAATTTCCATATATTAAGCTTAAGTGTCACTTTATGACGTCATTACAACATCACAAGTACAGAAAACTTTAAAATTGATTTTGTTTTGTTACAAGTTATCATTCTAGACTACTTGGCCATAAAAACTTATCTAACAAATGAATTTGAAAAAAATAGCCCGATTTAGGGCCAAATATGAGGGTTCATGGCTTTAGTCCTTTGCAAAAAAATCCAGAAAAAGGGCAATAACTCCTACATGGATTGTTGGATCTTCTTGAAAATTTCAGGGCATGTAGATCTTGTGGTGCTGAACACTTTAACCAAGCCAGAATTTTGATATCTGTAATCGTTTTCGAGTTATTTGCAAAAAACTGCAATTTACCCCTATGTTCTATTTTTAGCCATGGCGGCCATGTTTTTCGATGAATCAAAAATCCCCAAGCTAGTTTTATACTACCTTCGGTCCAGGTGAGCTAAAAACGATATTTACAAAAGAAGTGCCAGAGTTCCATAGTCTTAAATTGTTAGTTATTGCAACATTGATATTTGAACTACCAGTAATGACCCTGAAATCTGTTGGATTATCCTTTTCTCCATAGTCTTCAGAGTATGAAAGTTAATGAAATTCTATAAAGGTGTTCAAAAGTTATGCTCTGAAAACCAATTTCTGGCTAACAGAGTGTAGAAGGATGGATGGACAAAAGAACAGAAGGAAAGTACAGGAAAGACAGGGTAAAACAAAAGGACAAGAGCCAACGCATGGTGCAGCTTACTGCATGTACAACTATTAAACTATTGATGCATTACAATGTTCATGGGTTAAAACTTCTCATTTATTAAGGTAAACATATCATAATAGAGTTTTGATACATTTTTGTATGTATAACATGTAATTCCAGAGCGATTTAGCAATACATGTAACACTTAATCCCTGAAACTTTAGGGAGTACATGTTAACCCTAATTTCACACATTCCCTGTAACATATATGAGGGTATGCTAAAGCATTTTTTTATTGCAGTGAAGAGAGATTATTGTGCTTATGATATTAGTTTCATTAGCATGTAAACAAACTTTTAACTTCTCTTGTTTTCATTTCATAAATATTCATTTTATTATACCCTAAGAAAGAAACAATTTCCTCTCAAGTGCCTGACTAGTGCAACAAAAAATACTGTGAGTGAGCTCACAAAAGGATACCCCACTTCATATTGAAATCTATATTGCAAAAAAAGTCCAATTATCTCCCCTGAATGATATCCAAGAACATTGATTTTTTCATGTATATCTACTTCTTCATGTTAAGTTTCATCAAAATCCATCAAGCAGTTTAGGAAAAGCTGCTATTATGAGACAGTGTTCTCCCCAGAAATTTTGGATAGCATCACATTTTGCGTAATCAAGATTCAGCTGAAGGAAAACGAATCGCGTCAATCGACATCTGGCTCATGTTTTATTTATAATTCAATTTTAAATGTATCAACCCCCCCTTTTAATATAAAACATGATTCAGAAATACTTTTTAAAATAATATAGGAGGGGGAGTTGTATGCATGACTGGAAAATAACAGTCAAGGCATTGTAAAATATGACTGTTTAATTCTCTTTGGTGGTAAAAGATAATTAGTCTAGTTATAAGAATTATGACAACCCTTAATTAAAATGGAAGAGAAAGGGACAGAAAGTTGCCTGAAATAGTAATAATAAAAACTTATATTGATATCTTGAATATATTTCATTCCTAATCTGCTTTGAATGAATAACTATGCTGTAATGTACCTTATAAAAAATATATATGGTACATGTAATTTGTACACAGTAGCCACTGCCTTTAAGTTATCTCCCTTTTGCCCATAAGTTGTCTTTCTTTGTTTATGAAATTTACTGCCAAAATCAAATGTGTGAAATCAATGTTTTGGACTATATAATCGTAAATAGGGATGTTTAAGGATTCCAATATTCATTCTTTAAGGTAAAAAATCATTCTTTTATCCTGATCAGTCTTTTAGTTTTGGTTTTCATTTATTCTTCATGTTAGTTCAAAAACCCACGTGTATCAAGCACATGGCTTGTTTTTGTTTTTATTTTGGTCAATTCTGATTGGTTGTCCAACCAAAATAAAACACTCGGCTGCAGGTGCCTACTGTCGGCATACCTGTAATCAAGTCTAATTAGTTAAAAATCGATATCTTTCAATTTATTGACAACAGACCAATCATTTATTTGATAATTGGCTCGGGGTTGTAAAGGTGTCAATTACCCAATGGTCCTGAATGGCTTCATTGTAAAAATTTTAAGCAATTTTATAGCGTCTCGGTACAGACGGATAGCATCTCGGTAAAATCTGATAGCGTCTCGGTCCCGAGATGCTATAAGGGCCTGGGGAGAACACTGGATATGTGGACAGAAGGACAGTTATATACACCTCAAACTATGTTTGATGTTAATTTATTTAATTATCAGCATCATTATGGTGTGCAATCTACAAGGGCCAATCTAGTAAAGGGTTTAGGGGAATTGGAACACCCCTCATTATAAAGTTTGTAACTTAATATACCAAAATAAAATGGCCAGAAGTACCCAACCCCCTATTAAATCCTTGCCACAAGGTGGAACCCTCCTTTCAACAATTTCCAGATCCATCCCTATCACTTGTCTATAATATGAACATACCTTAGCCTTAACAGATTCTTTTACTGTACAGTTCTGTGTAGTTTCTGAGACTTTTGATTCCATATCATGTACCTGAAAAGATCATGTTACTTAGTAATTAAAAACAAGAATATGTCCAAAAGACCCAATGTCCAATCTCACAACATTTGGGACAGACAGATGAACGAATGGACCCAAATATGCCCCCATATTTTCGTAGATGAGTCACAAAAAATATTTTTATACCAGTCATTAACATTATGGAATTTGAAAAATAAACACTTCTACTGAAAATTTCAACATACACATGAGAATGAGTTTAAATATCACAGGAAGATGTGTCTTCTAGAACAATTATATCTGGCTAAGTAAAAATTCGTTGGAAAATCAATTCTTAAAATTTCTTATAAATATCAGCAATTCTGTGTTAAATTTTTTTTCACAGGACACCAAATTTCATGGATCAGCTCAATCCATGAAAATTGATACCCGACGAAAAATTATGAAACCACAGTACATGTATTACATTAAGATCGCTGTGTTAAGTTATGGTGAAGAAGAATAAAAACATTATGAACCCCAAAAATTCAAGGGTAAATTTAAGATAAGAAATTGCAATTGTATCATTTTAATAAGGTGAAGTTAAAATTTATAACAGTTTAAAGTCAATAAAATAAGGGTACATTAAATAGCTATCCTAAATCAATTAAGTTACAATATACTGTTTATCTAGATTTGTACGAGTGGATAAGTCTATAAAAATCAAGAGATAATTGAAAGAAGTAACATATAGAGTGCAATAAATGCCACTTTATCTTCTTAAGGATTACAAACCAATATTTTATAATATTGACATGACCATCAAAAATGTGCACAATCATGGCTAGAATTGCCCTTCATCACTTATATGCCAAGTCATATAACTTAAATTAAAAAAGTATAACATCTATAATAAATTTGAGGGAGTTTTCTACACGTCTTTTTACATCAGTTTCAATGTTGTTTTTTCTTGCTTTAAAATATGCATCTAAAGGTAATATAGAGAATACTGAATACACAAGATACATGTACATGTGTACAAACTAAAGTAGCTCAAATCAGCAACTATTATATATTTTTCTGTCCTTAACCAGGAATCTTTGTTAAATCTTAAGTTTGTACTTGTTATCTTTATGTTCCTTGTTTTTGAAGAGAGTTTTTCATAGATAGTCTTATAAATAGACCCGAAATCCAAATATTGCCATTTTAGGACTCACAATTTTTGAATTAAATAGGTAGGTAGGAAAATTATTTTATATATATTTCTAAAAATGTTAGTTTTCTCTGTGAATATTTACCATAAAACTTGTAAAATAATAAAATAAAATAATATCTTTTTTTTCAACTTTCAAAAAATATTTTGAGTAGGGATCAGATGGCTAATGGCAAATAAACAATATCTTAATTTAGGCCTGGGTATTGAAAATATGCTGCTGATTGTTTTCATTTTGGATTTTTTAACTAAAATTGATTATCACTGCATATTTTCATATTTTGAAAGTGAAAAAAAATCAGTTAAGTAAAAAATAGCTGGATTTCGTTTAACAGGAAGTAGGTGAGTGACAAACCTGAAATCAAATCCAACGTTATGGGACCCCACCCAGATGCTGTATAAAAAATATCAAGTGGCTACGATTAGTAGTTGCTTAGAAAGCTGTAACAAAAATGTCTTCCCTGCCATCTGCCCACCATCTGACATTCACCATTTTATAACCCAGATTTTTCACTTGGTACATGTTTGTACATGTAATTATGGAAGTTATACAGTTTGGCTTTTAATATGGAAAAAACTTTGAGAATGATTAATGTGGATAGAAACAGGCCTAATTTCAAAATACCTACCAAGTTAAACAAGCTGAAGTGTCTTTATCACCAAAGGTTCCTTCCAAAGACAAATGGGTAGAATTCAAATGTCAAATGAAACAGAATACAACTTTTAAGAATAATCCTTAATAGTGTAACTAGATGTAGTTCAAGCTTTCTGTAGTTCAGCCTTAGGGGGTGCTATTACTTCTTCTTCAGCTAAAAAATCATCCTATAAAAGACAAGAACAATAATAAAGCAATTATGGAATGGTTGATCACCCTAGCTAAGTATCACAGACACTAGAGTGCAGACAATGATTGTGAATCCTTTAAATTTTCTTCCAACATTAAACTTATCTTGCATGTACTTGTACTTTGTTAATTCATTCATTGTACTGTGGTTCAATCAATATTCGTGGTTTTCTTGGGTGGCCTTGACCTGCAAAATTTGATACCCAACGAAAAAGAAATTTAACATTGATCTGTATGCTACAGACTTTATTTTCACAAATTTAAGAATCCACAAACCTATCTGTATCAGTTTTCATCAAACCAAGAAAATTTGTACCCATAAAAATATATGAATCCACAGTCATTCATAAATCTGTTTGACGTTGATTTCCTATTCTTTTCATTACTATGTACCATCTTTCAACATATTTTTTTCCCTTACTTAACTACTTACAATATCATAGATAACCTTGATCATCAGTGAACAACTTGGACATTTAGCTATATCTTCTCCACTCTCAAGTTCTTCCTATAAAGATGAGAAATTTACATTAAAATTATAAAAACTGTGAGCTCACCATTGAGTCCTTTCTGTAGTTTTTTTTATTAAAGAACTATGTTGATTGAATATGTACATATGTATAACTCAATGTTTGTTACTGTGTTCAAAGTTTAAGGTTTGATTTGTACCCTTTAGAAGCTTGCTTAACATGCTTAAGTGGATATAATCATCATATTTGAACTTCATAACAATTTGGCCCACTATAATACTAATACAACTAAATTTCTTGTGTAAAAGTATAGGCCTTGACAAACCCTAAACATTGGTGTTTTTTGCCCTTTCGACTCCGAATTTCTAACAGTCAGAGATACATGTATTACAAATGATGAAATCTGATTAAAAAAACGCAGGCTAGGATTATCAAAAGCATCAATGAAAAAAAAATTAAAATCAGACCAAATGTGACTAAATATGCTCCTTGTTGGCTTCTGATTTGAAAAATATAATTATATGTTATGTTATTACACAGAAACCAAATGTCTACAGAAAAAAACCCACTGCCATAACATTTTATGATTGCAAACTCTGCCATGCATGCTTTTTTTCTAAATTACAATAAGACTCTTATCTGTAAATCTGTATAGGTAATTGATAAACTGGTTATTTTATGTCTGACATTTTGCTGTTATATTGCACTTTTAACTGTTAAAAATTTCATGAAATGACTCATTTCAAAGGACATTCTTTCTTCTTTCTAAATCAGGTTGTAATTTAGATCTACATATAATTGTCCAATAAAATTAATTTCATAATAGTTGTTTGAAAATCAGGGACAAGATTCATTTATCAGTCTATCTGTTGAGACCTTCTCTGTGACAAGTATTATTTAACAAAAATCAGCTTCTTACTCTTATACAACTAGATAAAAGATAATGAGATGTGGAATAAATCAAACAGCCATCAGCCTTCAATGTCACCAATGGTTGCTGCCCACAGTCTTGCGCGTTAGTGACTATCACCTCTGGGACAAGGATAATAGTAGGTTTTGGTGTATTCATGGTTCTCAAAAAGAAGATAATGAGATATGGAATATTGAATTTAATGTGACACAGCTCAAGTAAACAAGAGGCTCCCAGGAGCCTGAATCGCTCACCTGGTCTTAATGTCAACCCTTTGAAGACTTTTGTATAGCTAAATGTTTAAGCAATAAAAAGCTTTTCTCTATCTGCAATAGTTTTCATTCCAAAGCAAAAAACACTATTTTTCACCTTTAAAGGGCCATAACCCCTTAAAAGGGTCATCTGACAACTTCGACCCTAAAAAGACTTTTGTAGAGCTAATTAAGCTGAACATTTAAGCAAGCAACATCTTTTCTCCATCTGCAAAAATTTTCTTTTTTTAGGCCAAAAACACTATTTTTTGCCTTTAAGGGGCCGTAACCACTATAAGGGGTCATCTGGCAACTTTGCCCCTATGGAAACTTTTGTAGAGCTAAATGAGCTGAACATTTAAGCAAGCAACAACTTTTCTCTATCTGCAATAGTTTTCATTCCATAGGCCAAAAACACTATTTTTTGCCTTTAAGGGGCTGTAACCCCTATAGGGGGTCATCTGACAACTTTGACAATATGGAGACTTGTGTAGAGCTAAATGAGTTGAACGTTTAAGCAAGCAACAGCTTTTCTCTATCTGCAATAGTTTTCATTCTATAGGCCAAAAACTCTATTTTTTGCCTTTAAGGGGCCATAACCCCTATAAGGGGTCATCTGACAACTTTGACCCTATGGAGACTTTTGTAGAGCTAAATGAGCTGAACATTGAAGCAAGCAACAGCTTTTCTCTATCTGCAATAGTTTTCATTCTATAGGCCAAAAACACTATTTTTTGCCTTTAAGGGGCCGTAACCCCTATAAGGAGTCATCTGACTACTACGACCCTATGGAGGCTTGTGTAGAGCTAAACGAGCTGAACATTTAAGCAAGCAACAGCTTTTCTCCATCTGCAATAGTTTTCATTCTATAGGCCAAAAACTCTATTTTTTGCCTTTAAGGGGCCGTAACCCCTATAAGGGGTCATCTGACAATTTTGACCTTATGGAGACTTTTGTAGAGCTAAATGAGCTGAACATATATGCAAGCAACAGCTTCTCTCTATCTGCAATAGTTTTCATTCCATAGGCCAAAAACATGAAAAAAATGCTATTTTTCACCTTTAAGGGGCCGTAACTCCCATAAGGGGTCATCTGACATCTTCGACTCAATGGAGACTTCTGTAGAGCTTTTGATGCTGAAGCAGTAGCGTGGCATCAGATTTCATCTATCTCTTATACTTTTTGATTTACAAGCCAAAAACAGTAGTCTGACCCCCCTCGTCTATTTTTAGCAACGGCGGCCATGTTTTTCGACAAATCAAAAATCCCCACATCAGTTCTGTGGGGGATACCCTAAAGTACCACCAGACCAAATTTGGTTTGAATCTGTGCAGCCGTTTCAGAGGAGAAGAAGTTTGAAGAAAAGTTAACGACGACGGACGACGACGACGGACGACGATGACGGACGCCAAGTGATGGCAATAGCTCACATGGCCTGTGGCCAGGTGAGCTAAAAAGCAACAAATAAAAAGAAAACAAAAACAAAACACAAGGTCAGTGGGTATTGGTCTCTGTTTTGCAATTGACCCAAGGATTAGAGTCTTCAATTTCTCCTTTGTCATGTCTGTTGTGATTTATTGACATGATTTCAAAAACATTTCTAAATCTAAGTGTGCATGTTTCATTTGGAAGTTTTAGAGTTTACCCTTGATTAGAAATATAATACAGTGAACTCTGTCTTAACTGTATTTCTGTGTGACTGACTCCGGCTGAGGAATTCAGTCCGAATATTATAGACAGGTGTTCAGTTTATACAGGTTAAAATGTGTAAAAATTAAGACCCCTCTCTGGACATTATTGTCATGATAGTACAATTAACCTTAAAATGGCAGGTACAAACATAAGCTTATACTGAGGCAATTAAGCTCAAATTGGCCCCAGTAATGCCAGAGAACTATTTTTAAACTCAAACCATCACAAATGTCCAATCTAATAGTCATATGGTAGAATATAATCCAATTTCAGGGTTGGCAAAGTATTGACCGCCCGGGTTTTCCCACCCAGGAAAACCCGGGTTTTCCTGGGCTGGGCAATACCCTTAAAATTGTCAAAGTGGGCAATACTGGGTAATAAGAATTTTTGAATGAAAAAAAATCATATTTGAAATATTTTATACTTCGATTTTGTTCCTCATCTACAAAATATATAAATGATTTGTATTTGACAGTAGATAAAACTTTACCATTCATGCACAATTTTAATAATTTGTATATTTGCACTACTTTTTTGCTATAATTTTTTCACTGATTGTCATTACAGTTTTAACAAGCATGACAATACACAGTTTATTTATCTATGCTAATTATTTATAAAACCCCCAGGCTATAAACTCATTTGTGAAACCATATACATGTAAAGATTGAATAAGGATTAGCAATCAAAACATTTAATTTTGTCTTATTGTTAATAGGTAGGGCGTGTATTTATAAGAATGAGACATACATGTACATGCATTTTAAAAAAAAATTGAACTTGTATAAGGCCATATCAAGTTTATTCATAGATCCTTTTCTATACTTGTAAAATTTATCATACATACTGTATCTTTTTAATTATATTTTAATCTCTCACTATTAAAATTTGTTTTTAATAGTGTTCTAATTTAGTTTTTACTTGAAACGTGATAATATTTCCGGTTTTCCAAGTTTTCTACTCCTAGCGTCATGCTGCGTGTCTGATGAAGGTTAATCCAGAAAAGCGCTTCACACGCAGTGAAATTTTGCTTTTGTACATTTATTCAAATCATTTCAATATGTGGATCGTGTCTTTTTGGCACATATTCCATATTCTTTCGTTTTTAATATGTACATGGACTTATCATTACTGATTGCAATCATACCTGTTAACCTTTCAGATTCCAATGGCAGGAGATCTCCCACCATTCAAATTTAAAAAGCGGGAGATTTAGCGCAATGACTTTTCGCGGGGTCATTTCACAGATGAGATGGTTAACTTTATCTATATATCTCTTGATTTTCATACATAGATGTATATAGAAAGCCTCAATTTAAATCTGGTCTGTTGTAGTATTACATATATCTTGAAGACAGTAAATAGCTAAACTAAGCTTTCTATGAATTTTCTCTTAATAAAATGAGTTGTTCAATTATTTGAAAGATTATGTCATATAACACATTCCTTTTCACATGATATCATTGATGGTGTGGTCAAAGAATAGTGCTCTCTGATTAATTGAAATTCATTTATTAACAGATGGATGAAGTGTGGTTTTAAAAATAAATATTCAAAAAATATAATTTCTTTCTATAGAAAAATTAAATTAACCCTAATGATGAACTCAATTTACATTTCTTAAGTTAACAAATCAAGAATTGCTAAAAATTTGAGCCAGAATATTTTAAAAGTCAAAAACCAAACTTTTAAAGGGAAATAACTCTGTTTCTATATGTCATATATTAAATAGACAAGAAAATCGAACTTTTTAAGGGTTTTCAATCAACAAATCTAGTCCTCTACAAGAATATTTTCTCCAAATTTAAATAGCTCTAACCTAAAATGATATTTTGGGGCAACATTTTTAATAATTAAACAAAGATTTGCAATATGAAATTTGGATAATTGATTGACTGATGATTGCCGACGGCAAATCCTTTGAAGTTCTGAGAGCTGGTAAGGCTTGGGGGCTTGTTATGACAAGTTTATGGCCTATTAGTTAATTTCCTGATTAAATCCTTAGAATAAGTTAAAGGAAGTTATGTAAATTCTAGAGAGACCCGAATGACAGACCAAGTTATAAACAAACAAAATGGCGGAAAATAAGCAAAATAAAAACGAAACTAAAAATCGGGATAAGACAATTGAAGAAGTGGGAGATTAGCGGGAGGGGGTTAGGAAAACGGGAGAAAGGAGTCTCCCGCGCGGGAGATGGTTTTCTAGCGGGAGAATGGTCCCAAAAGCGGGAGTCTCCCGCAAAAAGCGGGAGGGTTAACAGGTATGATTGCAATGTAAGGTTTTTAATGAAAGCTTGAAAGTTTATTAAGAAAAAAACTTATTACCCAATAATGCCCAGTATAACCCAATAAAACCTGGGTTTTCCCAGTATTTCCCACTGGGCTGGGAAATACTCTTAAAACCTGTGTTTTTGCCAACCCTGTCCAATTTGGTGTAAAATTGATTAGCTAAGCTGAACAGCTTAAAAGATAGTGTTATTCGTCTTTAATCAATGTTAATTTCACTATTATTACAATGACAGAGTCTATCATCCAATGATATATATACATGGTGTAGGTAAATGAGCACTTACTCATACTATCAGAGCACAGAGGTGGCACCTAAAACCCCATATTTTAGCTCATTTACCCAAGCATATTGTAATGATACCAAGACCAATGTGTCAAAAAAATCTTCTTTTTAATTATACTTGTTCATCAAAATTTGGTTTCATTCAATTGTTTTAAGTTATATTTTATTTTCTTAATAATTCTCAATTCATAAAAAATATTTATTTTAGCTTGTAAAATATATTTATGTATATACAGTTTCAACTTCAGAAGCATCACAGGCTAATCCTGTCTCATATTACAGTATAGAAAAGAAATTGAATATTGCATATTTCACTCTCTAGCTATTTGAAATTATGCTTCAAATCATGGTCAAAGGCTTTCGAAGTTTAGGATATGATGTGGCTGATCAAGTTCTACCTTCGTAATTTGAAATTTATCACCACAGGGACAAGGATAATAGTACGTTTCGGTGTCTTCGTCGTATTCAAAGTCTTCAATTTCTACTTCGTCGTGATATATTGACATGATTTCAAAAATATCTCCAAAATTTCAACGTGCATGTTTCAACCGGAAGTTGTGGAGTCATGATTTAAAGCGGGAACAAAAAACGGTAAAACGGTAAATATTTTCCGTGTTACTTTTTACCACATTTGTTTCTTTACATTTAAATAACTATATATCTATATATTTTGGTTTTTTTTTGAGTTTACACTTCATAACTATTCGTTATTTATTCATTTATTAATTAATTTATTAATTTATTAATCTAATTATTTTTTATTTATTCATTTATTTACTTAAAACGGTACATAGGGGCGGAAGGCTAAAAACAGGGAGGTATGAGAAGAGAGGTGGAGGTATGTTTAAATTTTCAGGAACGGAACCAACTATCATTGCTTTTTGATTGATGTCTCCAAAATACAGTGTTTTATATAAAATCGTCGTGGGCCTATACTTTGTTTTTCTCTGAAATGTGGCATCTGGCATGGTTTCTGTTTTGCCGTTTTGTGCCTTTTTTACGCACCTTGTCGTCTTCTAATGAGTTGCTTGATCTAGGTGTTCATCTAAGGGTTGGACTGTCTCTTCCTTGACATCTTAGATTGAATGACATTACATTTACAAATATAGCAACCTTATGTATGAATTCTTTAAATTTTAACTGTGACCAACTGTGGCCTAAGTGATGTTCACAATATGATCAGTGTACAAATAAAGGGTACCATGCCACTGAAAAGAAATGAATATAGAAATTATAGAAGTTTTAAAAAAAAAAAATAATCAGGCTGATTTTAATATTGAAGACTTAGAAATGGTAGATTTTATAAATTAAAGTGACAGCAATATTTATATAAAATTTTGAAAAAAAAAATATTTTGTCAGTGTGGTAGATAAACATGCACCCATGAGACGTAGAAAACCCTGCACTAAACCTGCACCTTTTATCAATAAAGAACTTAGATCTGCTATATACAAAAAGTGTCAACTACATAACAAATTTATCAATAGAAAATAATGAGATTTGGAATAAGTGTACGCGACACAGCCCACAAATCTGATTTTAACTCGGAAAACTATCGCAAACAGAGAAATCTAGTTAATTGAGAAAGAGCTCTGTGAAAACATATTTCTATGAAAGATGTGAAGGGGGACCTAAATCCAAGGATTTTTATAAAACATTTCATTACAAACAAAGGAAGCAATTTAGATGTCATCCTAAATGAAAATGGCTGTATTATTAACAATCAGACAGAAGTTGCAAACATATTTAACAACTTTTTCATAAATGTTGCAAAAGACATTGGAACCATCTGATGACAGCCACCCAAGCATTGTGAAAATAAACAAACATAAAAATGTAACACCTGAGCTAAATTAACAAACATTTGTGACAAAACAAATAGACAAAATTAACACCAAAAAAGGCAACAGGTAACGATTGCATATCAGTCAAACTGTTAAAACTAGCAAAACCAGTCATTGCTACACCTATCACATACATGATTAATAAATCTCTTTGAACAATCTGTATTTCCAAACAAACTAAAACAGGCCCAAGTTGTGCCAAAACACAAAAAGAACAACACTCTGGAAAAAAGCAACTATAGACCTGTTTAGCATTTTACCAGTCATATCAAAATTCTTTAAAAGGGCCATAAATAACCAACTTATCGAATATTTTAGTGCACATTTCCATCCATATTTATCTGCATTCAGACCTGGATATGGCTGTAATACAACATTATTAAAAATCATTGAAGACTGGGAGCAGTCTTTAGATGAAAACAAATACATTGCATCAATTTTAATGGATTTAAGTAAAGCTTTCGACTGCTTACCCCACAATCTCCTACTACAGAAATTAAAAGCCTATGGTTTATCACAGAATGCTTTAATTTTGATAAAAGACTATATATCCAACGGAAAGCAATCCGTAAAACTTAGTACAGCGTTAAGTGATTGGCAAAACATCTGGAAAGGGGTACCAAAGGGCTCGATTCTCGGTCCCGTTTTATTTAACATATTCATAAACGACATTTTCCTTTTCAGGCAAAATAGCACACTTTACAACTACGCAGACGACAATACCTTATCATATGCTCATCACGACATTGATACAGTCATCAAAAATCTGGAATCAGACAGTTAAGCACTAAGTGATTGGTTTTCCAGTCACCAAATGAAAGCTAACCCAGAAAAGTTTCAAGTTTTGGCCGTGGGCAAGAAAACTAGGGACAAAAATATCAGTTTTAATTTGGCTCGAAACACAATACAGAGCGAAAACGAAGTAAAATTACTAGGATACACAATAGATTTTGAGCTCAAATTTAACACTCATATATCAAACATTTGTAAAAAAAGCATCCAGACAACTTAACATTCTTAAATGAATTGGAAAATATCTAAACCGACTGGGTATACATACCATATACCATTCATATATTCTTTCAAATTTAAATTTTTGTCCTCTCAGTTGGCACTTTTGCAGCAAAAGCAATACAAACAAGAAAAAAATCAAGAACGATCACTTTGATATATATATGATGACTATCACAGCAACTATACGAACAACTGCTACACAAATCAAAAATGCCAACATTAGAAATTAGAAGTATAAGAACTATGGCTATCGTCAACCAACGTAGTCCATCATACTTACACGATTCAATAAATATAAAAAACACCAAATATTCTTTCAGGTATCAAAATTCGTCAATTATCCCATCAGTAAAAACGACTACATACGGAATAAAGTCATTTAGATATACCGCTGCGAAGATTTGGAACGAGCTGCCAAACCAAACTTCTTTTAACCAATTTAAAAGTTTCGTCAACTCATGGAATGACAGCTCGTGCCACTGTTCAGCATGCAAATAATTACCGTACTTTTCTTTGCTGCAAGATGGTTTCATTAGCTTGCCTCGAAGTAATAGGAGACTTCCAAAGCTTCGTAAACATTTTTTCTTTATAGTTAAAAACTAGTTCAATTTTATTTACCCCAAGGTTATTGAGCATTTAATAGTTCTAGTGTACGTGTAATAAAAATAAATAGATAAATTCAATTAACTTCGTCACCCTTTTTAAAAAAAAATAAACAATCTTCAGTGTTCTTTATGCTACACGTTCGGGTCTGTCATGTAATTATATTAATGCAAATTTTATACATGAATTATTTATTATTCATATTTTATCTTATTCAATAATATTTTTTTGAAAAAAAATCCTAATTTAAAACCATTAAAAAATCTTGTTTGAATTCAATTAAATATGAATCTAGATTTAACAAACACTCGAACAAATGAACACAAAGAGAAGAAGACCAATCTATGGTTGGAAACAGCTGAATAAATCTCCAGAAAATGAACTCGTGACTGATTCTGGTTGAACTCTCTCGAACTTTCACAAATATAAACCCCCAATTATCATGGCCAAATACAAATTCACTACATGACTACTACAAAACGAGCGGAAAAATCTGAAAGTTACACTGGTAACATCCAGACATTGGTAAGTACTATATATCAGTACCTTCTTTTGATTTTTCTGATGCACACTTCCAAGACTTCAGATGGTAGAAAATCTTACATCTTAAACAAATAATTTCTCATTTAGAAATTATTGTGATATAAAAAAAATAAACAAATTCAAAATGGTCCGGATTTAGACTTTTAGAAGTTATAAGTTGATGAGTTCAATTTAGGCTGCCTCAATTGCATTGTAAAACAAACAAACAAACAATCATTTTATTTCAGAAAACTCAAAGGTTAGGACCATAAAGCAAACAATATTAGTGCATAAAATTTTACAAAAATATCGAGAAAGATGTTACCTCTCATTTTCACATGCAAAGGTATATCCATATCAAACAAACCGAGAACTAATAATAAAATCAGGGCTATATTTTGCCCCTTGAGCGTTTCGTCTTTTATTTTATTTTTATGTTTTTTTTGCGAGAAGGCAGCAAAATATTCGAATGTTAGTGTTCTTATAACAATATTTATTTAAATGTGTGCATAGTCCCGAAGATTTGATTGTTTCTTAAAGGTATTTGTTGACTTATTTTAAGCATCAAGTTGAAAATATAATTGTTTTGTTTTAAATCCAAGATAAGAATTTTGAAGATCGAGCAGTATAAATGTCATGTTTTCGATGTTCCTGGCTCCAGCCTTTGGGGTTGTTTCAGTATGTTTTCGTTGTTTGCTGTTAATCTATTTTCGAATTATTAGCTCCAAATTCAAATGAATGTCAGGAAATTGTGTCAGGACTGTGTACTTTTATTTCAAATATTTCAAGAGAATATATATTACACTTATTTAACAAATACGCATTGTAATTACTAGTATATCTTGTGAATGTGAAACATGAAGTTGTACATAGAGGGAGAAAGTATTCAGTTCACAAAGTACACACATGTATATAAGTCATTAAGGACAACTATTTTCAACTTGAGTTATTAAACGATATAAAAAGTCAAATTCCATCAATTGTTCTCAATTTGTTTACTGGGTTCTTATTCTACAGAAAAACAAATATTTGTTTCACTATTTCTTATGACATTGACTTTTGATTTACTTTGTTTGCTTTAATTTAAAAACCCTCCTATTCTGTTAAATATGAGAACTAGAATACTAGTTCTGATAGTCAGCTATAATTATTTCCCGTCGTTCCATGACTATCTCAATTTTGAACAGGCCTTCATTGTTCAAACATGCATGTCGGAATGAGTTACCTCGCATTGTATTGGAAAGGTATATTTATACAAACCCAAAAGATTGCCAAATAAAGGTTGGATAGAATAACAAGAGGCTCCCAGGAGCCTGAATCGCTCACCTGACATATGTGCCTGAAGTAAAGGTTATTAGGCAAAATCTATTTGACGTTGAAAGGGTCATAAGATTAATAAGGGGGTCATCTGACAATATGGTGGATATTAAGGGGCTGATCTCTTTTGTTTTCAATCAAAATCTAAAAATCTGTCACACTTTTTGAGTTATTTGCAAAAAAATGCAGTTTAACCTAATGTTCTATTTTTAGCCACAGTGGCAATGTTTTACGACCAATCAAAAATCCCCACAACAGTTTTATACACCTAATAATAATAAACAATAATACAAAGTTTGGTTCTGATTGGACTTAAAGTGTCAGAGGAGTTAACATTTTCAATATAATGAGGAAATGCAGTTAAAATGCTCAATTTTGAAGTTCCAAGGGCAATAACTCCTCTAAGGAAAGGTCCTACAACGTTGACCCTGTTACATATTTTGTAGATCTTGCTGCGCTTAACAATATGCAATTTAATTTTCTCAAATATCTTGTATAGTTTTCAAGATATTGAGCTAAACAGGTGCAAAATTTGCAAAAAATCCACAAAAAGGGCAATAACTCCTACATGGGTTGTTGGATTTTCTTCAAAATTTCAGAGCTGGTAGATCTTGAGGTGCTGATCACTTTTGTTCCCAATCAAAATTTTGAAATCTGTCACCGTTTGAGAGTTATTTGCAAAAAACTGCCATTTACCCCTATGTTCTATTTTTAGCCACAGCGGCCATGTTTTACAACCAATCAAAAATCCCCACATCAGTTCTATACACCTAATGCTAATAAACAACTATACCAAGTTTGGTTCCAATTGGACTTGAAGTGTCAGAGGAGTTAACGTTTTCAATGTAATGAGGAAATGCTGTTAAAATGCTCAATTTTGACGTTCTAAGGGCAATAACTCCTAAAAGGAAAGGTTCTACAACGTTGACCCTATTACATATTTTGTAGATCTTGATGTGCTTAACAATATGCAATTTAAATTTCTCAAATATCTTGTATAGTTTTCAAGATATTGAGCTAAACAGGTGCAAAATTTGCAAAAAATCCACAAAAAGGGCAATAACTCCTACATGGGTCGTTGGATTTTCTTCAAAATTTCAGGGTAGGTAGATCTTGAGGTGCTGATCACTTTTACCCTATGCCAGAATTTTGATATCTGTAGCCGTTTTTGAGTTATTTGCAAAAAACTGCATTTTACCCCTATGTTCTATTTTTAGCCATGGCGGCCACGTTTTAAGACGAATCAAAAATCCCCACATCAGTTCTAAGCACCGAATGCTAATGAACAACCATACCAAGTTTGGTTGCAATTGGACTTATGGTGTCAGAGGAGTTAACGTTTTAAAAAGTTTACGGACGACGGACGACGGACGACGGACGACAGACGACGGACGACGGACGACGGACGACGGACGACGGACGGACGACGGACGCCAAGTGATGACAATAGCTCACATGACCCTTCGGGTCAGGTGAGCTAAAAAGTGCTTGATTTGAATTATATGCATTTTATTTAGACCATGGACCGATTGCAGAACCGCAAGCAGTGCCAAATGGCCTCGTTGAAGGCTGCTGGCGGTTGTCCATTGTGGTTTTTCTAAATTGCCGTTTAATTGTGGGCTGTGGAGGAGGATCAATCTTAAATGTCCGAGTAAAAAGAGTAAACAACGCAGACATACCGAAGAAATTGAAGATCGCAATGGTTCTGACTTTGTACAGGCATTGTAGATTGACATGCCTGTCGAAGTCAAAGCATAATAAAGGGACAGTATCATATTGATACTTGGAAGGCTACCTCGTTGTTTATACCTTATCGATCGACTGTAGTATTATTCTCAACTTTAGGATTTCTTTTGAAATTATAGTTTTGATCTCGAGTCCATTGCAAAACGGCTAGCAAGCGACCACTGGTCACACTGAACTTAAAGACTGCTGAGTGCTTTCCATTGTGTGGTTTGAAATTGCCGGGATTGATGTAGGTTGTCTAGAGGTACACTTATTCCCGTCTCATTAAAATACCTTCAGTTAAACGCCCGGATCTAATTCTAAAGCCATAGAAAAGCAAAGCAGCCAATTCTGACATGATTAGTCATTAGCTGCCCTTGTTTACAAATGTCTGTTAAATGACAAAGCAAATTTAACCGGGAATCCCTTTTTTGAAAGAAAAAAGTTTTCTGTTACACAGTTATCTCTTATTAAAACACTTTAACATGAAATGACAATATTACAATCCACTCCAGCGCCTTACAAATATTACTATATTATCCCTTTTAACTATTCCGTGTTTGTCCTCTAAAAGAAGGTCTTGTTTGCTCCAGCTGTATTAGACACTAATGATACACTCTACAATGTCTAAAAAAAAAAAAAGATACAACTTTTCTAATTTGATTGGTGTATGTTAACTTAAGACGTTTGCCACGGTATTTGTTCGGTAAATTTACTATAAGGATTATAAAAGTTAGGGAATTCGTTTGATTCTTGAGTCCACACTTGAGGAATTGGATTAGAGGGTTTAGATCGTGCATTTTTTCACAAGAAACGTGATGGTATTAAGTTTAATCTGTCAATTTCTAGATTTTTTGAGTTTTAAAAGATTTAAGTTAGATTTGTATTTTAAAGTGAATCGTCCAGAAAAGATATCAATAAATCCAGCACGAAATTAAGATATTCTTTAAACTTGAAAAAACAAAACAAAAATCCACTTTTTTAAATCAAAATATACACATGACTCATACAAAAAGACCAATCAGCTACTTAAGTCATAAAAGAGCTGTGTCACCTTAAGTTACCACAAGTGTCATCATGCACAACAATGGAATGCAATAAAATAAAAAAATAAGTAAAATTGTTAGTTACTCAAACTAAAAAATCTAAGAAAATAATGTTTATTCGAAAAAAAAACAGCAGAAGAAACAATTTGAGCGACGAATGCACATAGAGAAAAAATATTGCAGTGGTCCTGCATGGCGTGGTACAGGCATTCCAATGGTAAACCAGGTTTTACGTAAAAAAACCCACTCTCTTCCATTGCGATCTTAGGGCTCTGGTAGTAGCACGTATATTAACACTACGGCTATCGTAAGCTTACATGCAGTAGCACATTACCCTTTTTAAGCAACATCTTTTCAAAAGCATCTGTACTGTTAATCCTTTACCTTTGACTGTAGAATGTTTTATAAGACTTTAAGGCCTTGACTTTTATATTTTCTTGCATCTTTACCTTTAATGTGCATCTCTGTAAAAGCCATTAGCAATGATATTTACCGTGGACACTGAAGTAAATATGATTTTCACTTTGTTCCCATTTCCGATGCTATTTTGTGCTACTTCATTAGTTTTTATTTACCGTTCCAGGAATATAATGTTGACAGATATTATAATTATCAAAGGATGGAATATAATTAATTTTAGAGATAATGGTGTTTGAGTGATTATGATTCCACTGATATAATAGTAATCAGTTGATATAAAGAATATTTGCTATAAAAAAAAAAGATTGATTGTAGCACATTGCTTCATAAAATATCCTGATAGTAATACCCCCTTCACATATACGAGATTTCCTTACGAGTTCAGTTACGAGTTTTCAACTCTTAATCGATCGCAAAGACTCGTAAATCACTCTTTGTTACTCGTAAACAGGTCTTTCTAGCTCGTGTACAATCGCAAGAACTCGTTAAAGTTTTACGAAAAATCCTCGTAAGACTTTTACGAGTTGAAAAAAACAACAATGTCATAATTTAACTCGTAAACACATCGCAAATAACTCGTAAAGAACTCGTAGAGATCGCAAATGACTCGCCTTTACTCGTAACTTACTCGGGAAGACCTCGCAAATGAATTCTTTTACGAGTGGTTTGCGAGTTAGTTACGATATCATTTCCAATATCGCATTTCACTCGTAGAGACGTCGTAAAGGCACCGTAACATGCTCGTAATTATACACTTCGAAAATAAAATTCGTATCGTCTCTGGACGGGAGTGCGAAAAATTTCCGCACAACTGACGAAATCGTGACAACTCGGAAATAGATCGTTAAAGGTTGGTAGAAAATCTCGCAAGAATTCGTAAAACTATAAATTTTGATAATCGTAACAACTCGTAAGAGAATATCGTATATGTGAAGGGGGTATAAAAGAACGATTTTTTGTTTATTGTATTGTTAAATGTGGCTGAAAATTGTAACATTTCATCAACGATTTTCCGTTTACAACTCGTCGGCCCCGGTCGTCGGCTGATCCGGAAATTTGGTCATATTTAAATTGGCTCTTTGACTGCAGAGAGAGAAGCGTGTTATCTTTACACATCAGTGGTTTCCTATATATTTTACCAAAAACTAATTCTATAAGGGCACATTTGCCCCTATTTATTTCGTAGCGCAATATTAGCAAAACGAGATGAAAAGGGATATCTTTGCTGTAAATTCATTAAAGTATAGAACAGAAAACAAAGTAGAAAACATAGAACAAGTCAGCCTAAAAACATTTACGATTGAATACATTTTTCTGTTGAAAAAAAATCAAGATGAAAACATTAAGAAAAGTGTACTTTGAGACGTATTTATTAATATCAGTAGTAGCCTTGGATAATCATAATGTTCAGACTAACCGTTTAGAACTCGCATTCTTTTAATGGTAGTACTTAAAGATATACACGAGCTACTGTTAGCAAAGTTACTGCATAAAATAAAATTTGACCCGAACGCTTAGTTCAAACAATTGAGTTGAGTATCTTAATTTTTTTCTTTATGATATTATTTATAAATATGATCACACCTTTTTGGCGCCTGTACGTTTTTTTTACGTCCTTCAAATTCAATATCATGACATGTCATCCCGATTAGCCTCCAGAAATCACTGAGTTAAGAGCATTGATAAATGTTTCCAAATCCCTGCCTGCCGGCGCCATGCAGTGGTCACTTTACCCTTCTGATTGGGATCCACGGATAGATAAGACCAGCTCGTATGTCTCAACGTGCAATCAAATCCAAGGTTAAGAAGACATTTTAATCAAACAAGACAACTTAGTTGCCAAAATGTACATTTAATCATTCTATCTTCAAAAGGAATGCACATTTCTGATCAATAAGGTAACAAGACTGAGCTGAATAGATCATTTGTTGATTTTTAATGACATTCAGTCAGAAGAGTCTTCAATTGGTCCTTAACATTGACTTCTATATACAGATAGGTGCATTCAGAAGTCATTAAAATACTTGGCACAACAAGTCAGAATTACAGATAGTTGTAAAATGATAACTCCCATGAAAGTTATTAATTTTTACTGGGTCGTTCTGTGTGACAACTTCGAAAGAAATTAGATATAGTAACACATTCGTACTTTGAATATTTAAAGTGCATTGCGCAATTTTTTTAAAAAGAAACTTCATTGCTTTTTTCATATCAACCTGTATTAAAATTATCATCATTTTTATGGGAAAAATGCTTTGCGTATGACATTCTAAACACGATTTGTCACAAAGCGCCGCCACCACCCGCGAAGTGAGCTGAGAGATCCTCTTTGTAATTTGTGTACATTTTCTCAACGTTGCTTTATGGCCGGATCAAGAGATATAGAAGGATCAAATTTTCTACTACTTTTATATTGATTTAACGTTTAAAAAAGAAAGAATTTTTTGAAAGTTTCCTCCAATATTTGATTTACTTGAGAGGTTGTAATTCATTATTGACGTTCTGAATACGGTAGTAAACCGACCAGAGACCCTTAGACTTGCTTCAATGTTAAACCGTACTGTTTTAGTATTTAATGTTGACTTTTTTACTGTTTTTATCCTAATTTATTTGAGCCGTTTGAGAACAATGTCTTTAATTTCTTCAATAATGTTCTTATAAACACTAAACCACGGGTTTATTATTTGCGAAAACTTTTAATTTTTAACATGGTAGAACAAAAATATGCAAACTTAGATGTGTAAGGTTTTTTTTATCTTGTAAAAACCCTGAACTTTGAAATGTGTTGTAAATCACTCTAAGTAAAAGTAATACAAAACATTCCTAACAAAGTGGAAAGTAGGTGAACTACTAACAGAAGGAAAAAAAAAACAAATACAAAAAGGAGCATTCGAATATCAAAGCCCTATATAGAATAGACAAAGCCCGGGGACACTGATACCAACCATAATACGAGAAACCACAAATCACAACTGTAAACTGCAATCACTGATACCAACGATAATACGAGAAACCACAAATCACAACGGTAAACTCCAATTCCAGTAAAACGAAAGGGAGATAACTTTCCCTTAAGGTCGGGTTAAACAGAATATGCGTGTTGCCAATGGTTCTTTGAAGACTAGTAAAATCAGGTCAATTAAGACATACGTGATGACGTTACAAAGACTCTATCAGTGCTCATATGAGAATTTATGCAAAACAGATCAAAACCAAGTTTTTTTAAGGTATAGATCACCTGCCTGGATCTTATAGCAGGTGTAGAACTATAACCAGGAACTTGTCGGATTGTAGGTCACCACGTTTAACTTGCGTTACTGCGCTTATTAAAATCATTAATCTTATATTTTGTCTTTAATAAACAAACAAATTATAACCCCCAAAATACCTTCTTTAGCTTTTTACTACATAAGCTTTTTTAATATTGTAATATTTTGATTGATGTGCGAAGATTTGGTTGTCAGATAACTCTATAGATGACACTACTTTTGATCTAGGTTCCCTAACTACCTAATGATAATATCGCCGTTTCAAAGAAACTAAATTGCAAGGTTTAACATTGTTCTTTACTGACTATTTCTCACTCAATCTCTTCTCCTCATCTAAACGACAGGAATTACCGAAATCTTTAAAGAGATTTTGTCCTAATTAAAATTCCTTCACAAGGACAGGTGTTTAAGGTAAACTTATCATTATAACACTTCAAATTAATTAAAGTTTCATAGTTTGGACACCGTGTCATTGCTCGGAGATTTATCGCCCATCTGGTCCTGCCTGCTGTATATGGTGAATCATTATATGGGAACTGTTTCTAAAAGTCAGTCACAATGTTGAGCTTTATCTTCAATTGTTAGTTTGGAATAATTTGTTATCGTAGTGCTTTAGTTATTGTTTTTTGTTGTTGCTTTTATTCAATTTCATATCATGTTTTCTAACACAAACATCGAAAGCAACACCGCTGGCTTTATGGTCAAAAAGTTGATATTTTTTTTGCTTTTGCTCACGGCTTCTTGTTTGAAGAAATAGCAAAGCAAAAACATAACAAGCAGCATTCAATGAAACACATCAGCTAAATTGACGCATTCATCGGCTGATATACTGAATAAAGGTAATAACAAAACTACCGAACTTGAATGATCAATCTCAAAGTCCAGAAAAATGACAAAAACGAATCAGTCATACCTGAGAATTGGTGGATCGCAATGGTCCTGACTTGGTACAGGCATTTCAAACGAAATGGTGGGTTCTTCCATTGCGATCTTAGGATCCGGTAATGACCATGGAACACAACATAGTTGTGAGACACAATAGGGATATTGAGGAAATAATAGAATACAGTTGTCATCATATGTTGTACATGCAGTCAGCTGAACTCCTCCTCCCGATATGTATGTGAAAGGCTGTCTTCATTCGTAGCGTCCAATTTTTAGCTTCTCGCTGGTTTTGGTGAGGCAAACACACATCCAGTTTCTGATAACGTAACTTAAGCATTATTATCAAATATATACAGTCTTGCTTGCGGCGAAGACAAGCATTAATGTAGGGTATTTGAAAGAAACAAGACCAAAACAAATCTGAAGTCTATATACCTTAAATGATAAAAGCACGCACATAAGAACGACTAAATGGTAAGCAATTACGTTTGAAGTTGAATTGAGTGATAGCTATTGTAAGGTAAAGTTACATGTAGCCTTTTCACCTAAGAACTTAGGCTCAAGTAAAATTGTGTTAGAGAGATTATCTTGACGTAAAATAATAAGTGTTACAAATGTCTTTTCTTTTTATTAAACCCATACCTTCATGTGGGGTATCTTAGTAATGCCTTATAGATGCACAAAAGTGCTCGGGTGCCATTGTTAAATTCTAGATAAACCTTAAGACTTCAGTTTGTCGGTCGTTTAATTAGCATTAACATGATGGTGTGAAATTTCTTACTATTGTTAGTTTTCTCTGACAAGACTGAAGCATTTTTAAGAGTGGGGGGGGGGGGGGGGGGGAGTTCAATAGTTAATAAACTAAAAGTGAAACTGAAAATACAAAAGGGTGTGCACATTAGGCTTATTTTAGTAGACTATTTGAGCCCAATGGGCCTTCGTAGACCCCAAAACTTAGCTTTTATATTTAATTTGTTTGGCAAAAAACTTTGTTGTTATTTTGTTCAGGTATATGTACATAGTTTTCAATATTTTATCGCGAGATAGTGTTCTGTCTTTACGTATCCCACCCTTGTGATCTAAACCGAAACATCAAGTCTTCAGTTCAATGCTATCTGTTCAAACGAAGCAATTGCCCATCAAATCTCATATCATTATTTGTACATAAAGCTGAACATTTAATTATGCAATTAACATAGTTTTGACACAAATTAAAGGTAACTTTACAGATAAAAAAGGTATTTTGTCATTTGGAATGGGTTTTACACAAGCCAAGATCAGAATCTGATACCACAAATTTAGAAACTAGATCATTCAATGACGTAGCTATGTCGTCATTTCTGTCGGGATTTCAGCAGAACAAAACAGCATTAGATTGGGTAGAAATTTTGAAATTTTGAAACCACGTTGTCTTTCTATGGAACGTTAATTAATGCATAGGTCGCTGTTCATTCTACACATTGATTTCATCAGCTTAAACTTTAATTACAAAATTTATGTAAGACTCATATCAGCGTCTGGATACACGGCATCCTATCCTCATCCAAGGCGACCATTCTCAGACCTAGATCCAAATCGACGTCCAACGTCGCAGATCGATGTCCCAGTTTATAGTTTTAGATCGGCGCACATTTTTTTATCCTCAAATCGGCACCCTCTCACATTCTCTTTGGGGGGAGGGGGATAAATCATCTTTTTAAGTATTATATTTAAGCTTGTTGCACATTTAGAAATGTAGTTGTTACCTAAAAAAAGACAGCAACTAAAAAAACGGACGTCGATTTGAGTCCAATGATACAGAGAAATTTGATAGTTTCTTATACGAACATTTTTAGGATTTTCTTTTACCTTTTTTGTAATTAAACCGTATCATTTTTGGCAGCATGTTTTGGAGGCAAACGCGTTGACAAATGACATACAGTGAAATATTTACAGTTGTTATTGTGTGGCTTTAAACTATACGTATTAATTTGCAAGCAAGAACTCGACACACCATAGCACCGGGGTGATCAAACCATCAACTTGACGTTAAATTGATATATTTTCTGAGATTTCTAGATAGCCAATCATTGCTAGATCTTGGATGAGTCTATAATATGTATGACGAAGAGAGAAAACACCAGGTCTAGCAAACTTTGCAGTGCGTTAAGAAGCAGTCTTGCTGATTGTTGCGGTCCTTCGTATGTGCACTTTTTCTCCGCCTTCATGATTTGTTAAAATGAAATAGTTTAGAATTATACAAATCAAGTCCAAAATCCTTTGAACCAAATGAACCGTTCCATACAAATTATGATATTCTATTTGATACATGTTTAAAATTCAGTTATTTCCTATCTACCGCGGTGGAGTATTCATTCGGTCACATAGCGATGGAAGATACCCGTTATCATAATCTTAACATTTCTGAAAAAAAAATATATGTTTTAACTGAACTAACAATCAACAAAATATCCATTTAAAGGGAGGTTTCTATAAGAAATCCTATTGGGCGTGTAATTTGGATTAGGTTGTTTTAGGGTAATTAGTGACCGTTAATGTCTTGTTAATTATTTATGTATTCCAAAACATCCAAGACATGACTTAACACAGCAGATTTTTGACAGAGTCAGCATTTATGAACCTCACACGTCATTGTTTGTTACATTAATATTCTATGCATTAACATATTTACATTTGTTTTGTTAGTTTACAGTGTTTTTTTTCCTACTTAGGGATGGACCATTTAACTTGAAGGGGGGCCTTGGTTTTTTGTTTTGATCAGAAAAATTTTTTCCGCGAACGCGGACAAAATATTTATTTTTCGAAGGCGTCGCGACAGAATATTTTTTTTTCATTATCAGCATTATTTTTTATAGCAGAAATCCTTCTTCAGAATATTTTTTTTTCTTACCCTCAGCTGCCAAAATATTTTTTTCATCAAAAATAAATTTCAGAATATTTTTTTAGGAAAAAACCAAGTCCCCTCTTTTCAAGTTAAATGGTCGGTCCCTTAACAATTAAGATATTTAACCTACCAGATTTTCATTACAATCTTAATATAGCAAAAGGCAAATGAACACAAAGTTTAATCTATTCGAACAACTTATTACAAGATTGACTAAGCAATTTAAACAAAAATACAGATTGCAGGTCCTGTTCTGGAACCATTTAAACTTGATTTCTTTCTTTTACCTGGTATGGTTTTATTCCAATTGATGAACAAAAGGATACTCGACAAAATGTGGATACTAGCATGCAGGGAAATCTGAGCATTGGTGTTTCAATAGTCGGGCCGTAGATTGTCCGTATGTTAGGGAATGGAAAAGAAATTATATGTCTATGAGACTGACTATCAACAATGATGGACCATCGTGCTGTACAACCAGGGCAATTTATAAACAAGTGTAGCCACTAAAAGTATGTCTCGCCTGCCGGCAGCATCACTAAAATCAACTACCTAAGCTTTCATTTCTTGATATAAACACAAAAAGTGTCTGTATACCCAATATCAGATGCCTAGCTATACTATTCAAGCAATCCATTGTCCACACAAGTATTACAAAAAGTTTTCTGCCTGAAAAAAGACCTAAGTTCACAGAGTCAATGGAGCTGAAAATGGGGTCATGGTCACATGGCATGGTGACAGTTGCGTTGTCCTTAACTGCAACTGTCTGTATACCCAATATCAGATGCCTAGCTATTATAATTTTCCAGCAATTCATATCGTCCACAAAAGTCTTACAAAAAAGTTTTCGACCTGAAAAAAAAACCTAAGTTCACTGAGTCACTTGAGCGTAAAAATGGGGTCAGTGTCACATGGCATGGTGACAGTTGCGTAAAGCATAACCTGAACTGTCTGTATACCAAATATCAGATGCCTAGCTAATATACTTTTCCAGCAATTCATCGTCCACAAAAGTCTTACAAAAAAGTTTACGGCCTGAAAAAAGACCTAAGTTCTTACCGCTCCGGTACCGACACTTTTGTGTTGGAGAACACATCAAAGCTTTAAATTATCCGTTTAAATTTCAAAATTGTTTAAACCTAAGGTTCTTCCTACCCCAGACATAGGTTGATCATCTTAGTAATAATTTGGTTCCCCGGGCCAGTTTGGTATTTTTGGTTTAACTGTTCTATGCTCTTCATAATCATTAAGTGTTTGGTATTTTCAATATTTTTGTTTGAGCGTCTCTGATGAGTCTTGAATAGACGAAACGCGCGTCAGGCGTAGCAAAATTTATTGTCTGGAACTTTGTTGTCATTTGTATTTCGAACACCCGTGAAGGTAAGCACTGCTGGTGGAGTTTTAATTCCCCGAGGTTAGCCTGCTCCGGTACCGACACTTTTGTGTTGGAGAACACATCAAAGCTTTAAATTATCCGTTTAAATTTCAAAATTGTTTAAACCCTAAGGTTCTTCCTACCCCAGACATAGGTTGATCATCTTAGTAATAATTTGGTTCCCCAGTTTGGTATTTTTGGTTTAACTGTTCTATGCTCTTCATAATCATAAAGTGTTTGGCATTTTCAATATTTTTGGTAGAGCACCTCTGATGAGTCTTGAATAGACGAAACGCGCGTCAGGTGTAGCAAAATTTATTGTCTGGAACTTTTTTGTCATTTGTATTTCGAACACCCGTGAAGGTTAGCACTGCTGGTGGAGTTTTAATTCCCCGAGGTTAGCCCGCTCCGGTACCGACACTTTTGTGTTGGAGAACACATCAAATAGACGATATTGAGATGTGGAATAAGTGTACGCGCCACAACAAACATAAACAAACAACAATTCAAAAATTCACAACGGAAAACAGCAAGCAGTCTTCAACATGACCATAGGTCACTGCTTACCGTCTTGCATTGGCCCAAGACTTATAATACAATACAAAAGTTTCAAAACCAATCCCTAAATCATCAACGAAAGACCCAATTCTTGACATAAAACAGTTAACACAGAATGACAAGGACAAACAAAGGCTTTGGCAAAGTTTCCTGGCTTAGGACAGGCACATTAAAGCTTTAAATTATCCGTTTAAATTTCAAAATTGTTTAAACCCTAAGGTTCTTCCTACCCCAGACATAGGTTGATCATCTTAGTAATAATTTGGCTCCCCAGTTTGGTATTTTTGGTTTAACTGTTCTATGCTCTTCATAATCATAAAGTGTTTGGCATTTTAAATATTTTTGGTAGAGCGCCTCTGATGAGTCTTGAATAGACGAAACGCGCGTCAGGCGTAGCAAAATTTATTGTCTGGAACTTTGTTGTCATTTGTATTTCACAGAGTCACTGGAGCGTGAAAATGGGGTCAGGGTCACATGGCATGGTGACAGTTGCGTAGACCATAACCTGAACTGTCTACATACCAAATATCAGATCCCTAGATAATATACTTTTCCAGCAATTCATCGTCCACAAAAGTCTTACAAAAAAGTTTACGCCGCCGCCGCCGGAAAGTAATACCTATGTCTCGCCTTCCGCGACTATATTCGTCGCAGGCGAGACAAAAACAACAGCTTTATACCTGTCGGTAGAAGTCCACAAAGACCACTCAGAACCTGACGTCGGGTATTAAGTCGATTTGCCAAAAGAGCGACTGGGTGTGTACCCGTGGTTGAATGGGGTAGCCATGCCATAATGACTTCCGTGGTCGTCAGGCTATAATGCAGAACCTGACCGCTAGAAATAGTGTAGCACCTTGCCCTTGTTTTAAAAAAAAATATCAGATTCCTTACACGTTTAAAATGCAATCCCGATAACAGAAGGACCCGTGAGATCCCCTTCAGGACGCTAAATTGTCTGATCATAACCTCTCCTTTATCCAGTGGCAGTCAAAACTTCCAGTCACGATTGATCGTGTGTCCCCATTTTCTCCACTTCATCATCATTTTATGTTCATTTTATCACCCCTGATCATCACCCCATCAACCCCGATCATGCTTTGAATAGAGCAATGGCTTAATTACTAACTTATTTCGGTATATCGACTCTTAATTCTCTTTTTTTTTTAGAATTAAATGACCACGTTCAAACATTTGAAAAGAGTTGGTATAAAGATTTCTAGTTTTAAAACTAGCAGCGAAACCAAAGTTCTTCAGTAATTTTGAATCGTAAAAAGACAAAGTCGTATATAGGATGGGCACATTATTCAGTAGATGGGAGGTTGTAATGTACACACGTTCTATAGTCAGCTAACGGATTACACAGGAATCTAGAGTAGCACACCAGAATTATGAGATTAATACTAAACAAAGAGTAAAAGTGACTTCTGTATAAAGATGGCTTAAAGGATCACATCAAATAGTGACTGGTCATAATATGGATCTGTTTAAAATTTACGTCAAAGTACGTAAATCTGAAAGAATGTAGATGATGTTGATTTTTGAAAATATGAGATTTGGTTTTAATTAGTAAAAAGTCTTATTTATTTTTTTCCAACAAACAGTGAAATGAGAAATGACTTTTTTCTTGCAATTTATTTGACATCATAGTTTACGTTTGTGAACCATTATAATCACCCCTCAATATTTCATTTGAAAGTGTTTAAAATGTCAAATCATTTTCAGATAAATTTCTTCACTATTTTTTTTTACAACTATGTACAACCAATATAAATAAAACGATGGGGTTACTGCAAGTTTCATTCATAACATTAAATTTTTATATTTCATATTATTAATTCATAGCCCTTGGCTCACCTTACAAACCCATCTCTACAAAAGATCAACAAAACCACCACATAAAAGAAGAGACATTCTATTTACCGCTTAAATGATCTGATGATATGCAACATTTCTTATTTGAAATGTTCCCTCTCTGATTCACACCATTAAACCTTCTCACATCACCCATCCTACTTTGATTGACAGTATACTGTAGGTTGTTGGTACCCGTCTCCTGTACGTGGGATGCTTGGATTAGGGAAAGTTTACCTTAAATGATAAAGATGCTTTTATTTCATAATCCCAGCACTAGTTATAAGTTTCCCATACACCCATCTATATGATTAAAGCGTTTAGTTAAACGTCATCTAATAAAATACATCAATATTTTTATTTCTCTAATCATTATTCCCATTTTTAGAGATTATACGGTAAAACTTCATCTATCATAATTATTCAACAAATCATGCTATTTTCAAATCTAATCATGCAACATGCCCGTACACAAAAGGGGAGGTGCAGGGGATGCAGTGAACTAAGACTATATCTAAGACAGCTCATCGATTAAATTTGCACCCCTTAACAAAATCCTGTATACAGGCCGTGCAACTATCAGTACAATAGTTACATGAGTTACTTGTGTTAAGCAGCCAGAATAGTCGCCATTGATATTTATAATGAAGGTCATTAAAGACATCAAAAAACCGCCATTCTCTGTAAGAATCAGGCAATGGGTGAATCATGATTAAAAAAACACACGAGTTTGACTTCAAAATACTGTTCAAAAAGCTTAAAAAGTAACAAAAAATGCATTGGCACTTATTTTAAAAGTCAGTAATTTGAGATATATTTTGGTTGAAATGCATATAAAATTTGAATCTAAGGGAGATAACTCTGTCAAGTCACACTAAATTCCTATCATTTTAACAAATTTTTCTCCATCCTATGACACTCGAGACAACAACTAATGTTTGTGCTATTTTGAATGACAATTTATTGTCAAAACCGTGTGTTTTAAATCATGATTCAAAGTTTTTAAATTTTGCCTGATTCTTACAGAGAACTGCACTTTTAAAATACGTTCTAGTAGGAATGCTGATTGAATTATTATGTTTGCTTTAGATTTATGACAGCATGCTTACTTTCAAAAAGCACGCTAATCTAATGTCGTTATGTTTTGGTTTTGTGTCGACTGCTTGTTGCTTTATTCTCGTTAATCCAATCAAATTCTTTCGACTTTTTTAAAGTTTACAAGAAAATAAACCCAATTTTCTTTCAATGCCTTGTGCTTTAGATGTCTCTTAGATTGATTTTGTCCTTGTTATACTTAAAGATTGAAAAGTCCATTGAAATATTTCCATGCTTCCAAATCTTTGTAATATTATGATTTTTTAATTGCTAGTTTTCAAACCTTATAACAAGTGGTTTGCATGCACACTGCCAAGGAAAATTTGATTTGTTAATTTAAACGGCGAAAATTTCTTATTAACCGAATTGTATTACAAGCATTTATGCAGAAATTGAAATAATAGCAACAATACTTTACGCATTTGAGGTTAATCGTTCGAACACTTTTCCGCATTATCTGCCATTTGTTTTGGCGTAGTGATCCATTAAAAATGAATAGACAGGATTGATAAGCTGTCAGTGAGATTCGGCCTTTTAACTTTCATTCAATGTAATCTTCCGCATGATCATTCGCATTTTCAGTATGACCTGTCTAAAACTGATGGGCGTCATGAAGGCCGAGACATGATATATTGACTTCAAAACTATTCGGGTAGAAAATAATTCATTCATATTTCACGGTCGTGTGTTTTAACACACACACTCCTTTTTCATTCATAATTTCAATCAAGGTTAAAATATTGACGAGGTTTTATGGACCAGTAAGTCAAAAGGAACTAATTAAACATACAATATTTGCCATGTTAAAATTAAATAACTCGTCATTTTTTTTTCTCCTCAAAGAATAGTAAGTTGATTATGTTTTCAAACTCATTCATAACATTGTATATTTTTTACAAATGAAAATAAAATTGTTGGTCTCCTGCGAAGTGTTAAGATGGCTTTCACATGCTAAAGGGGTGCTTCTAAAACTGATATAGGAATCTTTTAGAGTTTCGTCTTAAATTAATTTTGATTGTCTTGTATATGTACACAAAGGTACTTAATGCAAGCATTTTTTTGTTCATTTAAACCCGATTTAAACTTGTGTCGTATAAAGAATGTCGCATTATTTGAATACTTTTTTTTTTACATATTAAAGATTTTTTTCAAAAGAATGGTCTCAAGATCCGAAACTCTGTGGTTAAGGTTAAACTGATATTAAAGATGAAAAAAAACAGTGTGGTTGCAATGTTAAGCCATTAACCTTCATGCCAGTTTAATCCTACATCATAATATCTTGAACTATATAGATATCATATACATGTATATACAACATTTCTTTTAGATCAAGGAAATTTCAACTAACAAATATTTTATTCTTTAGGCCAAACAGTAAAAGAAGCACAAAAACTCCAACTATCAAGATTGTTGTATAAAGACTAAAATTTACCTCAATTACTTGCAGAGGCCAAATAGAAATGATATATTGCTAATTTATTCAAATATTTTCTTAAATGTTTTCATTGAAGTCACCACGTGTAATATTCAAATCGATTTATTTTTTACAAAAAATTCTTTTTCAACCACAATCATTTCGATAAAAAATATATGTTAAGTAGCCTATTTGTTTACTATATTTCATTGGTTTAAGATAATAATTTGAGCCATTTGAAACTCTGCCATTAAAAGAAATCCAAAGATAAATTTTATTTCTTTATTTTCTAGCACATGACTGACTGTATACACGTTCTGAGTCTCGATGCTTGAATGTTGGTAGGTTTGATATTTTGAATTCTGCTGACAGAAGTTTATTTCTGGGTTTGTTCACCTACATATTTCTATGACTTAGTTCTTTGGCCTACGTAAAATGTAAAGTAAAATAGGAATACATAGTTTCATTTAATTTGAATGCTTCTCTCATTGTATAACTTCTCTAAACAGGATAGAAGTAATGCTTAACCAATGACATCTCTTAAAAATCCAATGCTTCCAAGTTTCCAACCTTGACATAAGAAATTAAATGTTTTGTATTAGTAGATGAAAACAGTTTTTGTGACGTTTTTCATTCAAGACTTTACATGCATATGATTATTGGATCAACTGCAGATCTTGACATTTTAAAGGTTTCTGATCAGCTTTCATTGTGACATGACATCATATAGACCGAATTCTTCGTTTTTTCCTCGATTTATTCCTTATGTAAATAAGGTCAATGTTAACATTCAAATAATAACATATTATAAATAAATGCCTTTAATATTTCAACTTAATTCCCAATTGAACGAGTATTAAATGTTTAAATTAGAAATTAGAATTTAGGTGACGTTTTCAAGTTGTTATCTGTGCATAGGAATAGCTGAATTGGAAGGAAGGAACAATAATTCGTAAGTGTGATCAGTGTCGTAGACTTGTTCCATATGTTATTGCATCAAATCAAACTAGGTTTTAGTTTTCAGAGGCTTTAGTAAATTTGTTAAACACATTAATTCAGGAATAATTATATCGACACAGATTGTTTAAATAGATTTTATTAATGAAAATGCTATCTATTTTATGCATTTTACTGATAAACTTATTTTTTCTTTTGGTTCAATGTTTATTTAATGCATTTTAAATGATAAAATAATTTATGGACCAGGCGTAGATGAAGCATCACCAATGACGCCATCACTTAGTAGAATCCACTCGACTTTATGTAAGGTAAAGGTCTAGAGATAAAAGGTCCATTTAGAAATGATTTGGACCAAGTTCGAAATAGAGGTAAAACACCTTTTTATTCGTTTGAGGGGGGTTTATGCTAAAATACAGACATTGAATTAAGATTCATTATAAGGGAACCCATGATCAGTTTTCCATAGAGGAGTTTTAATACATTTAGTAAACGTTGTCGTAAAAAACTCGGTTTGGAAAGTTGCTGAAATTAACAACACACAACTTGTAAGGACATTTTGACTTGCATCCACACACTTGCTTGCCAGTATAGTGGCTTCGAACACCGACAATCTAGCTCACGAATCGTCGCCTGGATCCAATTGATTGCATATATTAACGAACAGCTTGTGTTTGCACACTTACAGATTTACTTATATTTACCAATATCAAAAATACTTTTGATGGTGATATCATGGAAAGAAATTGATTTTTCTAATAGACAAAACTTGTGTAATAGTCACCATTGAAGGCAATGAAGTGAAAGTCTTAATACAAGTGAGAGCCGGAATCACACCAACTCTCTCAACATAACTTGTATTCCCTAGTAAAACTAAAGTGCTTGTCATCTATTGAGGCCAATTGAATGGCTAAGTTCCTTTGATCTGACGAAGATCGTTTATAAACATTCATTTAACCAGAAGTGTGTATTGAAACTAACGACAGAAGTATGACAATTCTATCTCATTACTGTTATCTCAAGACAAACATGCTAGTAATTCCTAATTCGTGTAAAATCATCCAAACATTTCATTACCCATGGGCTACTTTTAACTTCTGTGAGAACGTTAGGGTATCTCTTATTAGATGTAATGACCATTGGACTCTACTTTTATCTTGTAAGCCTCGTCAATGTAATCCATACCGTGTCCCAGCTTAATCCCCGTGATGGATGTCGGTCAGTTGGTATGGTGTGTTGAATGACCATAGGATAAACCTAATTTCTGTTGGTTTATTTACCTTTTTGTCCATGTCAAAATAGTAAGCCTACTATCAGCTTTATAACGAAAGTATACATATACATTGTACCTGGTCAATTTGAGCAATAGTGTCATATAAATTTCAGTCTTTACCAACTGGAAGAAAAAAATGCAATTTTTACACATATGACATTTACTTCTAAATTAAGATTTAAACATCAAATTTTATTTTTTTAAAGGTCAGACTTCTATACTGTTTTATATACACAAACTTAAACAGAATCTTTTTAAAAGCAGCATAATATTGGTAAGTTTTATTTTCATTTTATATTATATATAAAGTTAAAGAAACATTAGTTATTCTCTTCTCCATCGTAGTTTCTTTTCTCATCAGAAATTGAATACTAAAATCGTATGTTATTGGTGTCTTTTTTGGGGGGAAATTTCGTCAAAGAAAATCATAGCATAGACCCGCATGTTTTAGGATGATTTTGTTTCATTCAGATTCAATACCCCACTTTTACATGGCCATAAAACTATCATTACTTTTCAAAATACCACGACTTGATTGTTAACAATTTGAATCTGGAACTAATTGTATTGAATTTTATGCATCAAATTGTGATAATGGGCAACTAAAATTTAGGTTTATTCTGCAAGATAAATTTATTTATTTGCTTAAAAACCATTAATCGTAGATTAAATTTTCATCTTTCAGACATTGAACATTGAACATTACTATAACCGTTTTCCGCTATATAAAGCCTTTTCTGCGTCCGATATGGCGTATAAACAGAATCTAGACAACTTAATCTTCACGTCCAAATAATTCAGAACATTAGATCAACTAAAATGCTCATTTATCACGACAAACGTCTAAATACTAAAAATACTTGACGCAAGCAGACGTAGAAATACCCGTATGAGCATATGAAGGTTTGGTTTGATTTGCCAAAAAGGCGACAAATTTTTGTTGACCTGTTGGTGATTTTGTACCCCCATCGGAGTTCATGACTCTCAGTAAGTACATAGTTTACTTCTTATATTTGTCGGGCAACTATTGATTATGCAAATTATATTCATTCGCATCGTATGTGCAAATCTAAAAAAAAATATTTTATGTAATCCCCTTTTAGTCTACCAATTTTAATTTTGTAAAGGTTTTTTTTTATTTGTGCATCTTCTACTCAGATGTTTATGCATGTCGAGTTTTAACTATACAGTGTTCTGTTCACTGAAATTTCTTAATCATTGTTTTGTTTGCTTTGTTTTTATGATTTAAGGCATATGGCCCTAGTGAATATTGCAGATACAAATAAAAAAATCAACAATATAAAATCAACAGTCATTTTTGGAAATATATTGTGTTGGTTTTTTTTTAATGTTTTTTTGCGTGGGCGCCTTAGCAGCCCACGCAATTAGTATTAGAGAGGTTTGACAGGATGCTATGGAGGGGCACGTGACTTCGAGAATTGTGGGAAAGTGCCTCTAAGAAGGGAAGAGATAAATACTTTAGTAATTTAAAGCAATGGCGCCTCTAAGGGATAACGTCTCAGGCAAGGCGGTTAATTGTTTTTGTTCGACAAACATTCTCGACCAAGTGACATTGATCAGCCAGTCTATTGCAATATAGTTTTCAATAAATTAACAATTTGCCTGTGCATACAATACATCCTACTTATAAAAACAATAATTATTTTCTCCATCTGTGACCTGACATGCTAAACTTATCAATATCATTTACACCGATAAAAACAATTTTCAACATCTGACCTAGATATATTTATGTTACTGTTTTCATAATATTTCGTCACAAGATAAACTTGTTAGCTGCGGAGTTCTGTACGGGATATTTATTTTGCAACTATTATAAATGTTTGACTTTAGTAAAGGAATTCATTTTTAGAGAACAATAGCTTATAACAATGCTGTATCACGGTCGTCATTCGGGTAACAGAGGTTTTGGTCTGTTAATACAACAATACCATAATGATTCTGTTAATTGAGTTGGGTAAAGTCCGTTTAAACGGAATCATCGTAAAAATATCTCAAAGTCATCATTATACAGCAGTGTCGTCCTATTTGACGCATCGGGTAATGTGATCATCTGCACTGGCTTTATTTTTACGCCATCTTTTTTGCGTTCTTTTAATTATAATTTATAATTTTGTGAAAAGTGAAGTTTTTTCAACCTTACAGTGCAGCAAGAATTATGACAAAAATATTTTCTCCGACTAAACGTGTTTTTGGCTAAGAACGTCAATTTTGACCCTAAAAACCCTGCTGCGTACATCCTATTTTTCCAGTTAGGTGGTTAATGTTTTCCTTTTACAATTATTTGAAATGACTTCCGACTGTTGGTTGGTGTAGCTTTCGCAGAATATAGCCTGTGTGTCACAGGCAAGTCCGTAAAACAGGGGGTATAGTACTTTCGAGCATTTTTTTCGAGTTTGGGCCTAAGTCTCATATTAGAAAGTAAAAACAGTGTCTAAAAGAAAACATGTTTTTTTCTGTATTTTTCGTTAATTAAACTTTAAAAACAATGAAAAAATAATTGTAAAATAGCACCCAAACCCTTGAGTGCACCAAATTAGCTGACATCACTGTAGTTATGTTTAAACTTGGAGAACTATTTTAGACAAAGTATATTAATACAATTTTGAAAGTATAAGTATTCTGGTTTCTTATTAATTAGGAATTTTTAATTTTCCAAATGCATAATTATATTCCAAAGTGTTGACACAATTAAATACACAGCAGTCTTTTCTTTTTCTTTAGTGTAAAAATGTGTTCACTAACATAAATCGTAATTTATCAAAACATTGATCAAGTTTCAATCATACAAGCTTGTAACTTAAAAGCTTCAAATAATACAAAAAGTGTAAGTGTAAAATTAAATCCACAAAAACTAACATATATACCAGTTTTTAAAAATAACATGCGCCCACGATTGCTTTTTGAAAGAAAAGCAACTTGTTTTCTCTATTTTGCATGTATTGCATTTTAAGTTTTCATTAATGACTGTATAAAACCATAGAATTCGTACGAAATCGAGTTGTTTTACTATTTATACTAATGATAGTCTACTTAAGATAGCAGTTTACAATTTAAATAGGTGTGAATTTGAATAGGGTTTTGTTCTAGTGACATGTACCTACAATAGACCCACTGTTTCTCATTCCAAGGTTACTCTCTACATTAAAGAAAAGGCTATCTCTAATACCGACATTATTTACCGTAACCAATTTTCATATCTTCAAGTTAAAGATGTTATGAAAATAGTAGGACAGCTTATAAGTAGTGGGCTACTTGTTTAAAATGACGTGTGGCTACTTAAATTTGAAGTATAATCATGAATAAGCGGAAAATAATAGGCTTTCTTTGTGACCTGTTTGATTAAAGCATCTTTATTTCCCTTTTTTTGTTTGTTTCAATTTTCCGCTTTTATACATTCTGATTTTTTTATACAGTGAAAGTGTTGGACAAATGCTGCAAGGCTATAACGTGAAATGGCCATTTTTTCACTTTAGATTCAATTACCTAACATATAAGACTTTTACATTAGCCAACACAGATTCGTTGTCTTTTTTTTTAAGAATGAAGCGACCAAAGAAGCTAAGAAGCTTTAAAGGCTGCATTTTGATCAGAAAACACATATTGCATTAACAACGTACCGTGTGCAGTGAGTTTTATCCGAGTTTATCAGCACAAGAAGTTTTCTTAAAAATGCACCGACTTGTAGGCTAACGGATCTTTAAAAAAATGAATTGTATGAGACCAGAAAAACAGTTTCATATATTTTCATACGAGTTTTCTATTAAATCAAAGTTTGAATGGTAAAAGTTATCAAATGGCTTTACAGTTAAGGTTACAAGGAGGAAAAATGTGGATGCTCAGTCACTCTTTTCCTATTGATATATGACATTTGTGTAAAGTATACCTTATCATATATACTACATTGGAATTTCCAACCTTTTAAAGTAGACCCTTTTGGGCCGCACCTTTATAATTGAAGTTTAGCCCTCCGCCCCCCCCCCGTGCTACAGACAGTTAAAATTTCCCAAAATTAACATTTGAACAACGACTCGTTGAACGAGGATTGTTTTTAGTCCAGATAATAATCCGGTCTTTCTGGGATTTTTGTCATTTGGACTTTATCAGATCCACAGAGTCGTAAGCAGCCAAACGTCAAAAATTATAAAAGGCTTTCAAGACCCTTTTGAGCTTAGCTGGGTGGCCTGTCCTATCATCATTTTGTCAGTTTGCAATGCCAAAAAACCAGTAGTAGGTGCACCTAATGATACTAAGCAATCGGATGCTTCGAAATTAACTGTAACCTGTACTTCCAGACGAATTTATAATGACCATCTACAAAAGAATCATTCAATTCCCATATTGTTTTTTTAACTGGAAAGTGCCATAAAAACATATTGGTACGGTTTGTTCAAATGATGCATATAACAATGAATGAATCCCTTTAACCTTATCTTTCATTCTACATGTTCTAGTATCGTAGGTATTACTATGATGATAAAGGCATTATGCATGTTTCAGGAGCCTAACTGTGACATATATGTAACTCGAGTACCAATGGATATGGTTTTAACCATATCCCTTCTTGTCATTTTAAGAAGCAGAGAGGTACCAATGGAGCATTCGAATGTCAAAAATACGAAAGGGCAAAGACAAAACAAGAACAGCACCAAGAAACACAACACATAAAATCATCTGGAAAGCAATTAACAACGCGAACTCAAGTCGTAACGAGAGTAAACTCAGGGGATATGTAATGGTATGCAGTTCGACGACGAAATATTAAAACACATATTTCAAGGTGAACATCACAGATGCCATATTCCAACTACATATATAAATAGAGTCAATAGGTACCGACGTTTTAAGTATTTATATCAAGTTGTCCTTGTTCGGGACGCCACTGGATGCCATAAACATTACGAAATGATATGTTAGAATTCAGTATGTAACAAAAAGCAAGAATGGGTGGGGCCTTCTTAGTTAATTTGTATGACAACATTATAAGCATAGTTAACCCTAAAATTTAATTATATAAAATTATCTTCATATGATATCACGGATCAAATTCTCCATGAATTGGACTGATCTTATCTAGAACTCCTAATCGAATTCTGGGCTCTCAACCAACCTGAGCAAGGTTTGAAGATTCTTGACATAGTCTTCAATCAAAATCATTACATCAGTCATATGCATTATAGAATAGTCATACAAAAAGCCTTTGATGTGCATAATGTAATTTTCCGAATCATATAAGTCTTGGCATCACTTCTGAAATATAATAAAGCACTGGCCTACTTTGCATTTATCGACAATCAAATGTGATCAATTACCTATAGATATACATCTTAAATGATCTTTTAAATTTCTGAAGAAAAGGTCGAATCAATTTAATATAGAAGTCAGACAGAGTGACGATATGCACCATGCTATATAAAACCACTAGTTAATTTGTTTAGGTTTTCTGAACCTTTTAATCAACACGTTTGTCCACCATTGAGGAGAATTTACGTCATATAAGCCGCTAAATCAACAAATTATTTATGACTTCTGATAAAACCTTCTTTAATTTTGACTTACAGATTTGGGGAATAAAAGATTCAATGTTTGTATTACATCAACACTTTACTATCAATTATTATTATGTTGTAGAGCTAAATATAGCTGCTTGATACGTACTATCAGACAACAGACTACTTTTAGGAGAAGTCTTTTATGGCAAATATTGTGCTTGAAACGTTATAATGGCAATGAAGACCATATGTATCGTATTAATGTTGTAGTCCTCTGAACCATGGTATTTTCTATGTTACGCCTAAAATCTTATTTAAATTTACGCATTTTTATATACAATAAGCAAAAGTTTTCCAATTTTCTAATAATGCATTTGTTTCCTCAATAGCGTGGTTTCTATATATTCTTAGCCCTAGCAGAAAACTGAGAGAATCTTTTGATTTTGATTTTTGAGAATCTGATGATTTTTATATAAACCATCATGCTTCGAGGTAATTGTTTCTCGCAATTTGCATATCCAACACGGACTAACAATAGACTGTATTTACATTGACAAGTGTTACAATAACGAATATGAAAATCTGTGTACAGAGTTGAAGTCACCTAATATACTTTTAAGCCTTTTAAGCTTTTGATTTTCCTTTACCATGTTGATATTAGATTTCTGACCGCGTCCATTGTTGACATTTAAACCAAGTCCAGAACTAACAAATGAAGACACAATTCTGCTATTTACAATAAGTTTCCTACATATGCCCGTCTTATCATCACAATATCAGGTACCCTCAAGTTATTTTATCAGAAATTTTGAAATTTAATTAAGATTATTATTAACTCTGGACCTGTTGTCACAAACATTTGGACAATAATATGTAGGAAACAGGACAAGGTATGCATGCTACTTACATGTCTATTTCAACATATATTTGATAATATTATTTAACAATTAATCACATGTTTTTATATTGTATAATTGATGTATACTTTTTATAATTGATGGATATTAATAAGATCAAAACATAGTTCAGTAAATGCAATTTTAGTCATACCCAGGAATCGAAAAAAAAATTTAGAAATTTATTGAAACGAAGACAGTTCAAAGCTACTGAAGCTGGCAATAAACAAGAGGCTCCCAAGATCCTAAATTGCTTACTTAACTTGAACCAATAGAAATGTTGATTCCACAATTTTTGGCTGTTTAAGGGAACAAATATCTTGTAAGAAGTCATCAAAGCATTTAACCATTGTTTTTTTAAACTCATATAGCTGAACACATTTAAGCAAACAAACGTTTTGGTTTTTTATCGTTTAGGATGCGATTTATAAGCGCAAAACATATTTTTTCACCGTGAAACCATATTTCTTGTAAGGGTCCCTCTGACTTAAGATCAGGCGAGCTGAAAGACCATCGTCACTCATGGACAATATCTTAATCATGTTAAAAAAACAATACAAGAATAACATAGATGCCATTGTCACAAAGCATGGAAATGGACATGCACATTCATGCTTCTTAAAATGTAAATTCCCCTAAAAAGTCATCTAAGTTGTATGACCGAATAGCAGTAGATTTTAAAATTCATCAAGATAGTTGCATTCCATTTATTGTTTGGATCTAAATCACCACATCATTATTAAAGAAAGACCGTCTTTATGGGTACCAAAAGACCTCATGGTACATCACTTCAATTTAACCACCCTGCTTACTAAGGCATCCATAATTCGGTTACAGATTCGTTCTTCCGTGTTTATAATTAAATTATGCTTAAAATCATTTATCATAGGCTTAAATGGTCCCTGACAGGTCCATCATACAATATCTGTTAGAAACAATGATGCATCAGGGCTCGGCCCTTAATCAGTATCAACGGTTTCTTACAGGGACATGAGTTATGATGTTATCGGGTGCACACACATAAAGTAATCACCTATTCTATTTCAGGGTATTGTTTATGTTTAAGCACACGCCCTTGATTTAAAACAAAAGAAATCTGTATTGATTTCTGTCACACATACATGTAGAAAATCAACCCCCTTTTGGACTTGTTAGTTTATAGATACAGGTAAGAATACAGAAATCGTTTCCAAGGTGCTGATTACATGTATGTTGCTTCTCTGGTGCTGTTTTTCCATATTAAATGTCACTTCCAGATGCAGCAATAATTAAATGGACCAAATTATTTTCATTTTTACTTTCATTATTATTCAAAAATATCCGTAAAACCGTATGGATATTTCATACTCTTCAATTGTTGACCAGATATACTTTTTAATGATCAATCTATTTGCATCAATCTCTGAAAATTAATTAAAAAAAACGTATATTAGTTTATCAGGCTATATCTTCAGAGGATTTTGGGACATTAGTACCTTGTGGAAAATATGATACATTGCATATTGGTACCCGGGTTCATGCCACTGAATCTGGTAATAAAAGAAAATATTTACTGGTGTACTGCGTCTAATATCTAGTGCGTCTTATTCTGGACAATTAACTTAACTAAATACAAAAACAAAATTGCATGGGAAACGCAGTAAAATAATATATTCAAAGGACTATGATAAATAGTAGCAGGTTAGGGGATCATCACGCCCCATCGTTTGTAATAATTATATACAATTTTATGTTGACATGCATTGTTAATTCTGGGAGTGAAATAAATTCTGTAAATTGTTTATAAAACATAAATTGATTCTGATAATCATGATAAATATGCCTTTTACATAAACATAAGGATTATGCAGGCATCTTGACGATTATACATACTATAACTGTTTTTTAACATTTCCATTTCAAGTGTTTGTTTGTATTTAGTGGCATTGTATACAGTTTTATTTTCCTTTCGAGACAAATTGCTTAAATTGAAGACTTTGTGATAAAGAAATGCTTCTTTGAAAATCAGAAAAAGTAACTGACTTCTATATGTTTAATCACATCTAAATATAATAGAATTTACACAAAACCCAGTGAAAGCAACTGTAAACAGTTGTGGTACAAATAAACATTGCACATGACACTAAAGCATTAGCCAGCAGCCAACCGAAATTGTATATATGTAAAAAATTCTAAAACCGTGACTATCTCAGAACTTTCAAAATTACACCCACTAGTATGATTGAAAAAAAGTTTTAAACTACAGCACCAGGAATAGAAATAATGGTAAAGTTGGAATTATTAAATGCTCATTTATCATATAATAATTTCTACTGATCGTGCAATGCCTTTGTACATGATCTTAAGATTCATACTTTTTATAAAAGCAACCCTTGTTCGCTTTAAAAACCACTAATAATTTAATTATGTATAATATAAGGCGACATTTGATGACAATTGTCTGTTATATAAGTCATAAGTCTTTCAGTAATTTCTTAAATGCACCATTTTCTAGTCTATTACATCTGTCAAGGGACCATATGAAGTCAGGACTTAACTCTTATTATTAAAATTAATTTGTGTTCCTGTACAATAATTGGTTACGTCACGGAAACTTTCATTGATAAAATCCATCCTGTAATATTCATGAATAGATATTAACTTAACAGGAGAAAAATGTCTTGTATATGCCCTGTAAAGTGTAAACTTTGTAAAAGTGCATGTGACATTCTAGATTTGTTTGACTTTATTAAACATGTTTACATATGTATAGTCGTTAAGTTTTGCCTTGGAGGAAGTTATAAGCTGGTGTAAATAAAAATGGTTTTCTTAATGAATACATTGGATACTTCAAGTATCTTCATTAAATATGAAATAATCTTTAAACTTCACATGACGTCAAAAGTCCATTTGTTCTTAAACAATAGATATGTACATAAGTTAGTATATTTTACTTTTTATTCAAATTTTGATTCTCCAAATGATATATATTTGATTAAAGATGTTACCAAATAAAAAAAATGCATAAACTGTGAATGTTTCCATGATGCAACAGCATAACCTACGTCACTAGTGACAAAGATCCAAATACATGTAGGTAGACGATGTCACAGTTGCATGAAAATATGAAGTACATGTAGCTTTAAAACTATCAGTCTCTTACATTAATAATGTTTTGACTAATAATACAATTCTATCAGCTTGATTTAGAATTATAAATAAACAATTATTTTAATATTTTTCACTTGAAATATTAAGATAAATAGTTAATCAACATGAATCTATATTATGTATAAAATGTTGCATAATAAATTGTAGAATTTATGATACACATGTATTAAAAGAGATGCATTACCAACGGCGCCAACGTCATCACGGTTCTTGTGATCATTCATGTCGCCATCTTGAATCGTAACTCTTACTTTCAGACGCAAAAAATACGTAAGTTAAAGTTATCCTTGCAAACTATGTTTTAATTTATCAGTTTCTTTCTCTGATTGAATTTGGTAACACTTCCAAATCGATAGTTTCTGGCGGATCTAGTAAGTTTGTTTTGTCATTGGTTTAGCTTTCCGTTGGTGTTGTCATCAGCGTCTGCTTATTAATTGAGGATATTTAGATTCTATTTAAGTGTTGCATTCAGTCTTTTTAAATTTTGGGTAGTCAAAATAATAGATAAATAAATCAATCAATCAAACAAACGAACAAAACTGATAAGTTTTTTTTTCTAAAATTTTGATTGGTTGTAGAATTTTCACTTAATTTTGATTCAAGGTTAATTAGATGCTTTAAACTTGCTATAGATAATATTTTGGTATAAAACGTTCAGATGATTGTTTGCAACTTCATATTTTATCCATCATATCATGGATAAAAGTTTTGATCCAGTGGCGAGTTCAATTGGGGAATTTAGAAATTTATTTAAAATTATTTTTCTGCTACCCTGTGGATTTTATTGAGAAAACAGTAAGGGACCGACCATTTAACTTGAAGGGGGGGCCTTGTTTTTTTCCTAAAAAAATATTCTGAAAATTTTTTTTGATGAAAAAAATATTTTGGCAGCTGAGGGTAAGAAAAAAAAATATTCTGAAGAAGGATTTCTGCTGTAAAAAATAATGCTGATAATGAAAAAAATATTCTGTCGCAATAGATATTTTGTCCACGCTCTGCGCAGATAAAAATTTTCTAACTGAAAATAGTTATAAGAAATGACAACATTTATTTTTGTCTGTCTCAATAAGAAAAAAATATTCTAGCCATTCCTTACAATTACAGTTATCGTTTCTTAACCTGTGGTCTGTTTAACAAGACAATCTAAAGATATTTAAAAAGACATGGACATATTAGAGATGGAATTGAGATCGTCTACTGACCATCTTATTACAGGTCTAAAACCAAACAACAAAAAAAGCTTTCTTATTCCAAAATCCCTTTAATTCGTCTGATTTTTGTTTATTCAATAATTGCTTATTTCGAAATTCTGTCTACAAGAAGAAAACAAAAAGAGTTCTAAATGTTTGCATTGTGCATTCGAAATGAGTCAAACTCAAATGATTTTTATTTCTTATCCATATTTGATTCTGTTGGTGGTGTCTGACAGCATGTGGAATAATATATATAAACAGGTCAATAGAGAGGAGTCTTTGCCATACACCTTTCCAAGTGAACCTTCTACCATAGTTTTTTAAATAACAGGTGGAATATATTATATAACAGTAACAAACGAAATCAAATAGTATATAAGTATTAAATTATTTACTGAAGTGGATTAATATTATCACACCTTTATTGATTACCATTAATATCTGATAAAAGTTGTGTTGTTCTTAACTTATTTCTTGACTTTGAATGACAGTCACCCATAAGGTTAGCACGGCAAAGTAAGTAGAATAGAAATGTTTACTTTGATTTTTCGACTGTATTTTCTAATTGATATTTTACAAATTTTAAAGATGTAATGAATAAGGACTGCAATGATCAGTCGGTCAACCCCTTGTCGCAAAATTAACAGTTTGGCTAGTACTTTGGCTAGTACTATAGTTTTTGATTTTTCTGCTTATAATATATTTTTGTAAACTTGGATAATCACGCGATTTTGTGTTCACAGAAGCTTATTTTATCACGGCCACTGTGTCTCAAGGTTTGCGCCTTTCGGCAGCACCGATTATGTTATCGAATACTTTTGAGATATCGATGACACAATATTGAAAGCACAAAAGAATGGTCAGTCAAATAAACTCTTACATCTTAGCTCTCGTTTATCAGAAAAAAACCATCTAAAGATAAGAAAACGATAAAGCATTATATCCTTGATGATGTGTGATGATATGGTAGCCTTACCAGACTTTTTGTCTGTATGCATTATAAATATATAATTGATAACTTTTTTTTTCATTTTGCTTAACCCGAATATTACACTCGTTATATTTCGCTCCCTGCAGTCGCTACATTCCCCATCGTAGTATACGAAAACGGAAAGGCCTAAAATTACTCGAGTTACATTTTGCTTTGTGTATTACTGGAATAACAATGTTTAAACCTGTTTAAAGCCTATAGACTATTTTCTTGTACTGCACATGGTCGATATCCCCGATGATGGATTTTGGCTTTCCACTTATGAACTTTTTGAGTATACCATGTACACGGGTACATTTATTTCAATACATTTATTTCGCTCAATTATTGTTAAAATTCAAATACTGATGGTGATAGGTTACGCCCTATATACATTGATTGGCTCTTTTGGTATCATTTGCGTTTTGTATTTTTATCTGGTTTAAAAAAAATGACTGTTTTCCTTTCCATTTCAAGAAATATCTTTTTATTATTTGCAAGCAAACTATATGCTATAAACTTAATTCTTTCAACCAGTCGACTTTGCAATATGTGTTATCAGTATGGTGCTATTCTAACTAGGGTCTTCCGAATCTCCACGTGGTAGAAGATGGCTCATGTCTCCAGTTCAACTGTAACAGGAGCAGCTAACTATGGCAGTGGTGTGTCATGAGCTGGACGACACATGGCACACAATGAGTCTTTAAGTTAACAGTCGCTGGAGAGGCTTCTACTTCCTATTGATTGTTTGCTTGATGCTAACATAGTTAGACTAGAAACAAAGAATATTAACAATTTTGTTTTCCTGTTACATCATTGTTTGTTTTTCATCATTTCTGTTTGTGTATTTGTTCTAGATCTCAGTACACATAACTGAAGGTCTTGCATGTTCATGTATATCCAAGCACCTCTGAACGATAAGTTACAAAATGGTGATATAAATCAAAAACATGCTATGCATTCCACCAATTTAAAGGCAACAAAAAAGAAAAAAATGAAGCTCAAAACAAAACCCGTTCTGTGAGAAGTGTCAAAGGTGGCCAGTACAAAAGGTAACCGGGTATAGAGCGATAGTGTAGTGACATCCTATTGTGACAAAGTACTTCATAAATTAAATCCAGATGACTGCTATTGTTTTTGGTTAACTAGTAACCCAGTGTCATTACTTAGATACCATCACTGTTTATGGATAATAAATATAGTGATTCCTATAGTCTATTGAGACTATAAAGATTCCGTTAGGTTGTATTTCAGAGGGGCTGACAATACATGTGGATTAGTAATGCAGGTTTTATAGCTTAAGCACTCACTTTGCACCTAGCTGGGACTGAAATTCTTTAAAAAAGTAACTATCACTTCTTGAGACAACATAAAATGGTTTTTAAACTTTGTTTTGTATAGCATGATTGTATTTGTAGGTTTTTGGTAAAAATTGTCTTCGACTTCTAAAAATAAAAATCCAGTACTAGAAACTGAAAAAATTACCCGTCTCCAAAATAACACCCATGCACAATTTTATTTTACAATGTGCAACTATAAGCAGTCAGTGACCTTCAATATATAGAGTACAATAGCGTCTTAGTCTTACAGTAAGTGTAAGAAATAATGCAAATGCTTCAAACTAATATTTTAATTATCAAAGAACTATTACTCCTGAACATAGAACGTTTACACGTTACAAACATGCTTTGACAACGATTATTTGAATCGGAACTTGCACACCTATTTTGGCATTCTGTACACCTTTTTCTACAAAGCAAACATATACATGTATGGCATATATATTAATAAAATAATTTCAGTTTGACTAAAGAATACCTTCAGAGACGAGCAAAACACAAATAACTTTCTAGAGCAATAATTGCTGTTACTGGCAATAACTGAGGCTTGTTTAGGGTATATTGGGATATGGGATATCCACACATTTTCTTAGTGGGATACGGAATATTTGAGGCAAAACTTATTGGGATATGAGATATTTTTGTCAATTTTATTTACAGGGATATGGGATACTGGAAAAACATTTTTTTGGGATACAGGATATTTCATGAAAATTTTATGGGGATATGGGATATTGGTACCCCCCCTAAACAAGCCCCATAACTGTTAGCTTAGGAGAAAACAAACCAAATATACAGTGTTAGGTCTGACACTTTCCTCCAGACAATGAATAAAATATCGTCACACGAACCTATGGAACACAAATGTTTAAATCGCAAAAAAAAGTACAACAAATAAGAATAGCAAGAAAAAACTCAACAAAACACTGTTTTTTTCTTTTCATAATCTTATATATGATTATAAATGTTTTTGAAAGGTAAAATCAAAAACGAAATAACGTATACACGAAACAAGTAACCACCTTTTTTTCATTTTTCAGACCCAACCGACTGATGAAAACAGTACCTGGATAATTAAGGTAAAGTGTTTAGTTATATCACTTTTTTTACGCGACGTCCCGTGCGGGGCCCGGGTGGCGAATTAGCCCGCAGCAGAGCCTAGCTTGTCGTAAGAGGCGACTAAGGGTCTTGGGATTCTGACTTCGGGTCATTGCTCAGCCCACAGAGCGACCAAGTATGTACCCTAGGTGGCGGAATAGAGTGGCCCTCGTCCGCGGGGGTTGTCATGTCTATAATACGGAAACCCTGACCGCTCACCATTGTGGGCCAACGTGTGTGGAGAGAGCCTCGCATCATGCACGTAAAAAAAACCTTTGTGGACCGCCATGCAAGTAGTGCGCCACATATGCTAAATTTTCTGCTCCTACCCATTCTCCCCTTTTACTGTGGTTCTTCATAATTTGCATCATCATTTCATGTTCATTTTATCATCCTTTTCAAGTTCATCGCCGGTAAATAACCTATAGTGTTGCACAGGCGTAAAACACCAACTCACTCACTCACTCACTCTTTTACGCGACCACTGCTTACATTCTAAATGGTATAATCTGATAGGCTTAAGTTAAATAGAAAATAATGAGATGTGGAATAAGTGTACGCGACACAGCTCACATAAAAAGCGGTAATTCAAAAGAAAAAGAAAAAAAAACAATGGACAGCCGTCAGCATAGTATTCAACGAGGTTTTTACTATAATTTCTAAATGTTTTTGACTATTTCTGAGATAATTAAACTAAAGTTAAAGTTTTAATTTTCTCAGACTATTTCAAAAATGAATACATGTATAGTCAAATCTTTTTTATCTAAATCATTTGGAACGACTTAAAACTGTATGGAAAGCAAACTCCAAGCAAGCTCGGAATTGATACACGAATCATGATTTGATAGGCTATCTATTTATAGTATCACACTTGCCCAAAACATACGTTTTTTTCCAATTACTAGATTTTTAATTCAATTGAAAACTAATTCAGCTATCGTGAAGCCAATCTAACTATTATAGATTTTATGAATGGTATTTTATTTAATAGATCATGAGTTCTATCTGATAATCCGTTTTGTAACAAAAGTGTCAGTTGTACAAGAGTCCATAATATAGAGCTAAACGATTTATACAGATATAAACTCTATCAAGATTAAAAATCTGTCCTTTAGAAAAAATATCAATTAGGCTTTGACAGTTCTCAGAGATGTCAGTTTGGCTTAGTAGAGTCTTTCAGAATTGCATGTTCACATTTTAAAAGTACAACATACCAATTGATTAAACAGAATATTTTTGTATTTATATTATACTTATAGTCTATCAGCCAAATCGAAAAAGGCCTCTAGTTTTCGAGATGAATGTCTACCCCTGGGAACAGCAGTTTTTTTGTGGTTTGGTATAGTTTAACATCTAAACTTTCAAATTTACCTTGTTATACCGGACAAAAAGTGTCCAAACAGGGTATAACATGCGCCATTTTGAATGTACCCATTTTGACAGACATAAACGAAGTTGAAAGCATTGAATTCATATTGCTGTCAAATTTTTACAATGCGATGGAATATAATTTTGGTAGGTGTTATGTAATCAGTATAGTATAAATAAAAATATGGCGTATAATATTTATCGATAAGTATCGATGAAGTACCGATATCGGGGCTCTTTTAAACACTCTCTATAAGTGGCTTTTTTTCGTTTAATTTTTGTCATTTTTTCGTCGCTGAAGTCATATTTGCATTGTTTGTTTGCTTTCAATGACCATAAATCGTTCATTGATATGTATTCTGATCATAACAGTCGATGGGTATTTAGAAAGTTACACCAATGGGAAGATAATCGAGTCTTAATACTTCCTATGCATATTTGAGCTAAAACCTAAGTACAGAAACGATGCATTTAACATTCTATTACATGATAATTATTCGAGGAAAAATTTGTTTTTATTTTAAATGTGTGGTAATAGACAAATACACGTCGATAAACTAATCAAGAACCACCTTTGCACGATGCTTTTTTAGTAAAAGGGGGGTCTTTGTACATGCTTTCGAAATACTTACTAAGACAATGTTTTGTTCTCTGATACCAAATAAATTGCACAAAACGGTTCAAACATGTAGAAATAAAGTAAAATTGAATATATGTACAATATATAAGTGCTTATTTCCTTGTTTACTTTGTTATTTCCATACCCTTTCATAAAATATTTGATGTGCAAATTACAAAATTTGAGTACTAGTATATGTATTCGAAAGTTCTAACACAAATAAGCTACATCTCATTTTAAAGAAATGCCACTAAATGAAAGTATTTTCCTGCATCAATAAAACAATAACCTTTGATATAAATCTGTATATTTTTTTTATTTGAATAGTTACATTGTCGGAATAGGGGGGAATCTAGAAGTGTATTATTTGAAAACTACCTTTTTAGGGAGGTAATGAAATGCATCGAGATTAAAACCGTCACTACAGAAATCATTTAGGACATATGTTGCAAAAGCGTTAAGTCGTGTTTTTGTTGGTGAGAAATTTGTTGTATCTCGGCACCAATGACATAAATGTAAGGCGCATATGTTTTCATGTCCTAATCTTCCAGTTTCAATACTAAGTATACTAGAATGTGATATGATATATTGTTATATACGATTTAAATTAAAAAAAATAGTATAAACTCCTCAATTTGTAGAAAAAAGCTTTTTGGGGTTACCCTGCCTTTTGTTTAAACATCACATTTTCGTTAAGGAGGTACATCTTGAATGCTTTTGAGTTAGTCTCAAATGTACAGCATGTGTTTTATTGAAGGGTTAGTTTTGTTGTCCTTACATAAGGGAACAACCATTTGATTTTTATGGGGAGGATGCTATGGAGATTGTCTTCGTCCTGCCTTTTTATTTTCGGAAAAAGCAGATCCTGGATTTTTTTCGCGCTAGCGCGCGCAATTTTTTTTATATTTTTTAAAACTACTATAAATTTTTCAACCAAAGATACCATCCTGCCTTTTTTCATTCAAAGCACTGTCCTGCCTTTTTATTTCTGGATTTTTGCCATCCTGCCTTTTTATTTCGTTCACCATAGCCCTCCAATAAAAATAAAAATGGTCGCTCCCTAACAGTCAGAGTCATATTATCCTCTGGCCATGTATGTGTAAATTCTACATGTTAAAGAACAAGAACAGCCATACGAGTTAATACAGTTCGAACTTGAAATTTGATAGCATTGCTCTAATGTTTATTTTTTTTTTTTTTGACAAACTACTTAAAGTTACTGTCGGAAACAGCAAAGCCACTTATCAAACGATGCAAAGACATTTCATTGATGTAGACTTGACCATCGTTAAAACCTTTTGCTATGAAGTCCCAGGAAGCATATCGAAGGTATGAGATATAAACCATATTTTTACGTCTTAAAAGTTTACAGAAAGTAAATTAATATGGTTTATATCTCATACCATCGATATGCTTCCTGGGACTTCATAGCAAAAGGTTTTAACGATGGTCAAGTCTACATCAATGAAATGTCTTTGCATCGTTTGATAAGTGGCTTTGCTGTTTCCGACAGAAACATTAAGTAGTTTGTAAAAAAAACATTGTGGAATATTTGTTCCGATATTTTTGAAATACTTGTTATCAAAAGCTGGTCACCAAATACAGAAACACACGTACGTCTTGTCGTATACAGACGCTGGTTCAAAGACAACAAACGCTGCCTACAGTTATACACATTTATTTACAAGATATAGCCTGTTTGTTTTCAATTAGTTTTTTTGACATGTTAAAATATAATTTACAACAAAGAGTCAAACAATACACTTTGCATTTTATATCTATTTCAAATCTACTTTACACGGAAAAAGTGCATGTGGAGAAATATTCTTCTTTAAAACATCTGAGTAGAATCTTCTTCCAGACAATGCAACGGTGACTATTTATTACTACAACTTACTTTATAGAACTGCAGTGCTGAACTGAAGCTGAATGAAGCATAGTGGTACCAATAGGACATGCGAAAGTCAAAAAGTCCGAAAGGGCAAATTCAAAACCAGAAAACACAAACGATAACAACATGAGGAAACAGACAACACAAAAACAATAATTAGCAATCAAGATAGCGAACTCATGTCGTCCCGAGAGTGAACTTAACAATCATTTTTTTTTCAAACACTAATTTTGCATAAAACATTTGAGGTTTTCCATGACATGTTTACCAGAATGCTTAATTTTTTTATGGATATCTTCATATTCATTAATAGTACAGTATTATAAAACTGTTCGCATGAAATAAGTACGTGTTGTGTAAAATGACTCAAGAAATTGTAGATTAATGCACAGACAGATGTAAAAAGTGCATGTTTAACCATATATCATCCCATATCTTTGATATCTGGCGTTAGTAAAACAAATTTGGTTAAACAAAAACTATCTAAATTGCAAAAAAAAACTAATTTGAGAAAATGGCAACTGTATCGCTTACAAATGAGTTTTGAATAAAGCTGCAATCTGACATTGCAGTCTGAACAACAAAATGTACAAGACAGGCATACACATAAACCTAATTGGATACAAGCACTATTTCGAACTATTTAAATGTAAATTGTTAGAGATTTCTATACATATAAAAGGGTATAAATTTATTCTAAAAACATAAGACTATTTTTCTCTAATAATCTTATTTAATGTAGGTAACAACAAAACTACCGAACTGGGATGACCATTCTCATATATCCAAGAAGAATATACCAAACAACGCATGACATACCAGAGAAATTGAAGCTCACGATCGTCTTGATTTTGTACAACCAGGTTTTATGCTGCCAAACCTTCCTCTTCCAAAGAGAGATATGTTCATCGTTTTTTTTTATTAGAACTGGCGTTTACAAATGCACTATAAATTGGCATATAGTTCATCAAAGTTAACAAGGAAAATAAGCCTTTAGATATTGTAAATCTATCTAATGATAATATTTTTACATGTTTGAATCATTTTGTGCATTTTATTTCGTACTAAAGAACAAAATATTGTGATATTCAATACTTTAAAAGCATCTACATAGATCCCCCTTTTTGCTAAAAAAGCATTGTGCAAATGTGGTTCTTGATTAGTATATCGACGTGTATTTGTCTATAACCACACATTTGAAATAAAAACATATTTTTCCTCGAAAAATTATCATGTAATAGAATGTTAAATGCATCGTTTCTGTACTTAGGTTTTAGCTCAAATATGCATAGGAAGTATTAAGGCTCGATTATCTTCCCATTGGTGTAACTTTCTAAATACCCATCGACTGTTATGATCAGAATACATACCAATGAACGATTTATGGTCATTGAAAGCAAACATACATTGCAAATATGACTACAGCAACGAAAAAATGACAAAAATTAAACGAAAAAAGCCACGTATACCGAGTGTTTAAAAGAGCCCCGATATCGGTACTTCATCGATACTTATCGATAAATATTATACGCCATATTTTTTATTTATATTATACTGGTTACATTACATCTTACAAAATTATATTCCATCGCATCGTAAAAATTTGACAGCAATATGAATTCAATGCTTTCAACATGATTTATATCTGTCAAAATGGGTGCATTCAAAATGGCGCATGTTATACCCTGTTTGGACACTTTTTGTCCGGTATAACAAGGTAAATTTGAAAGTTTAGATGTTAAACTATACGAAACCACCGAAAAACTGCTGTTCCCAGGGGTAGACATTCAAAATGCTATTTTTGAGGGTTGGCTGATAGACTATTATCGAAGCTTTTGTTTTGTAAATCTTTTATTTTTTCTGTTAAAAGATTTGTAAAAAAACTTATTGCAGGTCTGGGTTGACTGTTTCTGGCTGTGTGTCTTCTGATTCTTTTAATATCGAAAGTGTCGGAACTATTTTTGTTTTTCTTGTTATGATTGCGTATACTTTTGCGTTCCGAAATTGATTCTTATTCGTGTATTTCTGCTCTTCCATCGAACAGGTTGTTGGTGGCTAAAGACCATGCCTTCTACAAATTTTCCATTAAATTGTACCCGTATTTACGCTTAAGATTTGTTTTATGTTTCCACAAAACTGTCAACGTGCATGATATACTAGTAGTGCGAATATACCAACAGGAAATTCCAGATAAATGTTTGCACTAATTTATCAAAGTTTAAACTGGTATGTTGTACAGTATTTTGTCACATCTACTTGTTAAACGTCTCAATGAGGGCTCTGTTATTATATAAATAAATCACATTCCTATCATTAGGTGGAGTGGGGCGTATCACCACCATACTTATTAACTTCTGTGTGCTTAAACATTACGTATTGTTTTGGTTTTGTTTCACAAAGACGTTTTTCTATGACGATGCATCTTTATCTCAAGTCTTTGAGCAAACTGTAAAAATTCTTAAGTCAATAAAACTCAACAAGGGATGATATCAAGGACTATCTATACATTGAAAGGTTACACAAAATGTTTGATTGACTTAGTTTGAATTGCAGAACTATACTTTTTCATAACCTGTTTTTAAATTCCTTCTCTTTCTCTGTGGGGGTCTTTTGAATTTGATAAAAATGAACTTTGAACCAAATAAACTTGATCAAATGTGTCGTCCCAATAAAGAATGGTATCCTTGGTCTTAAGACATGATATAAAAGCGAGGAAGTCTGTCAGACTGGGGCTGTTTCTGGCATTTAAGATTTTAATAGTTTAGATGACGGTATCTATGTTGGGAACATTCAGCCTATTGGTGTTTAAAACTAAATATTATTTCTGTTTCCTTATTTCATTATTTTAGGCTATATTTAGAAAACGAAGTTTTTTTATTTATCTATATCAACAAAATCATAGTTGTTTTCCAAACTACAAAATGACCCAAGGATTCACAAAATAATTCTATCATATAGGAACTTTGACACAATGGCCCATTTTCCGCAGCATTGATCAAGTGATCTACTCATTTAGAGCTGTCGCATCAGGATCCTGACATCTTACGTTAAAACATTGGCTTCCATGCCATGTGGACTTATGAGAACAGAAAGAAAGCACATACTACATGCACTAGCTATCTCCAATCATTTGAAAAGCTGTCTATAATGATAAAGAGAGATATATTGACCTGATTTATCAAAAAGCGGGAACACAACATCCTTGACATATTATATAAATTTAAATAATTTTAAATTATATTGCCATTTGAATAAGATATTTTATAGTAGGAAGAAGTAGCTTGGTTTCCCATAAAATATATGCTGATTCATTATTAAATCATATATTTAATTCAGTTAACATGTAGCAACTGTTGGGATGTTTGCTTAGATTTGACAGGTGTAAATACACGGTTTGTTGAAAATTTAAATTTCATATCTTTTAAATGTTAAGCTTAATACATCAACAAATTCACGCACTGACAGTAAGAGTGGGTGGACATACGGGTACTTTCTATCGTCGTAGTGATATCGTTCTAATGCTCTCATGATAATTCAATGCTTGTACTTTCCAATAAACTTCATTCACTATCTCTTATTAGCTCAAAAGGGTCAGGTGAGCTATTGTCATCGTTAAGCGTCCGTCTTATGTCCGTCCGTCCGTCCGTTAACTTTTCTTCAAAGATCTTCTTCTCTGAAACCATTGAAGGGATTGCTTTCAAACTTTGTATACTTGATCTTGAGGATGCCATCCACCAAGTTTGTGAAATTTATGCACACCAACCAAACAAGATGGCCGCCGTTGCTAGAAATAGAACAGTGGGGTCAGACCATTGTTTGTTGTTGTTTTTGGCATATAGCTCACAAAATATGAGATAGAGAAAATCCGGAGCAACCTTCCTGTTTCAGCATCAAAAGCTCTACAAATCTCTCCATTGAGTCGGAGTCGTGGAACGACTTTTTATAGGAGTTATCTCCCCTTAATCGACTAAATTGACCATTTTTGCAGTTTTTGGACTATATCTTGAAAACTATTAGTACTAGAGGAAAAGTTAGCATTGCAGAAATGTTAAGCTCATTGAGTTCTACAAATATGATTTCAGGCCGGTCGAAATTGTCAGATCAACCGTTTAAGAGTTATCCCCCTTTAACTGTTTTTTCAATCAAGTTTAACTGATTTTAAAAAAAAAATCTTCTCTGAAACCACCGAAGGGATGAATGAAAGCTGTTACAGATAGAGAAAAAAAAATGTTGCTTGCTTAAATCTTCAGTTCATTAAGCTCATTAAAAATATTGATAAGGCTGAAGCTGTCATATGACCCCCATATAAAAGTTATAGTCCCTAATTGTCAAGTTTTGGGGTATTGCCTTGCAGATTAAACCTATAAAGGATTAAGAAAAGCTTTTGTTTGCTTGAATGTTTGGCTGTATGTGCTCCTTCATTGGAGTTTTTCACCTGAGGTACCCCAAAATTATTTCATTCCATCAGTCATTGAAGTCAGGTGAGCGATTCAGGCTCATGGGAGCCTCTTGTTACATGTTCTTTAACATTTTTGTTGAATAGGTCAATTTTAGTAGTCATGTTCTCGGTTCCAACTTCTCACATCTTTCTGTTTCTCTTTCGTCTACTTTTTCCAGCTTTTCAAATCTTTTTCTTTTGTCATTCGTCTTTACCTCTTTTCTATAATTTCTCGTTTACTAGTCTTGTGCCGTTCTTATTTGAACACCTAATTTGCCCATAGAAATTGAAGCTATTAAATGTCATGTTAACTGTCTTGCAGTTGTCTAAATAATTCACATTCAATGTCTACAAAATGTGTGGGTTTAAGCGTTAATGAAGTTTGTTTTTGTAAATTTTTGTATAAATTATTGCTTGTATAACACATTGTAAGACGCAGATCAGATGACGAGCGTTTTAAATATACCCTTATTAAGTCAAATGAGCTATGGTTGATTAGATATATAGTAGGGTATTCTATGTCCAAATCAGCCTACCATCAGCCATACAACACATATCTGTATTGTGATTGTTTATCATACATCTGATTCCTTACAATAAGGCACAAGGCCGGTTTAAATTCTACATACTAAATGATAGAAACGTATTGACGTTGTCTTTAGGTAGTTTCTGAAGGGGAATAATTCCTCTTTGATGAATATTTTCAGTACTAGCTTGTGACTTATCAAAAAATTATCATAACTTTGGCTTTGAAATTTGACCTTTTCAAACAATATACGGGTGGTCTTTTGTTGGCAGGGTTCGACTTTGAATGGTTGTCTAAGGTTTGGCAAAGGTCCCTGGTTCTAGTGCATTGATCTGGTGTAGTATTTCGGGATTGTCATTTGGAGGTCGTGTGTATATGGACACTCCAATCTTTAAATTAACGTAATTAATACGTATTAAGAATTCCCAGTATCAAAGACTATAATCTTATGGTAAGTTAATTATATTTACATCTTGATTTTAATAGGATTAATTGTAATCTTATGTTATTTTTACAAAATAGTATGGTATGTTTTGAAAATGTATATCCTTTTGAAGGTTGTATGCTGGTTTATTGCACGATCGCATATATTTTGAAAAACTTTAACTTCAATAGCGCCGATTCAATAAAAAGCTGACTTAACACCAGGAATATGTTTTCAGTGCTTTCAATTTCAGAATTTTTTATTTTCAATGACTGTAAAACGAGCGTACCTTTACATTATAACTTAATCCTCCCTCGCTATTTTCAGAGGTTTCCCAAATATTTAAGCCTTCAGTGGAATAATAGGCTGCTTAACACAAACAATGTCATTCAATCAGCTTTCTGATTGGTTGAATATGATGTGAAATTGTATTACTTCTGAAGTAAAACTCTTGGAACATCTATAGCATAACATAGACCTGTATATTAATGAGTATAGTAAGAGCATTTTTACACACCAAAACGGTTGATTGGTTTATAAAAAATGATATTTTTGTTATATTTTGGTTCTTGTCACAATCTGTTCACTGGCCGTAAATGCAGAGTACGAAACTTTGCAATAGATAACATTGAGACTGGTTATTTTATCTGGAGAGGAAAGGGACAAATAGCGACTGAAAACTCTTCCTTTCCGTGATTTTCAGTGACAGTCTACTTTCTTGAATGTAGATTTTTTTCACATCTTTGTACAGAAGGAGTTACTGTGAACGTATCAATACAACCCATCACGATTTGTATTTATACATGCTCAAATGAAGTAAAACATTATAATTGCAATCGAAGCTTAATGACATAATGATATTAATATAAATACTTTAAAGACTTTCAAAGCCATTTTCTTTTAGCTTTTAAAGGTTTATTGTGAGATCAATTATAACTCCTACATAACATGTAGTAAAACAGTTGACATATACACCTTTTTTTATTGTTAATATATGAGAGTAAGCTCTAGCAATAGCTTTACAGTGTGAATATAGAGCGGCATAAGTATTTCTAGAATTTCACAAGTCTTTAGTTTGTTTGTCATGTTTCCTCTTCACATTAATTTTTTAAATTTCTAATTTCATGTTTAATCAGTTATTAATTATATTTTGGGTAATTCTATCCTTTTATTTGTATTTGGTTATTTTGTCATGTACCTCCATAACAATGTGATAACAGCCTAATATGAAGCATCTATGCATTCTTTGGCAGAGAACAAACTAAGGACCTTACGCCTATAATTTTCTTCCACTTTACCGCATGGTTATACTAAGATCAAACATTGATCGACCTTCAAACTGTGCAGTATCGGCCCCTTTGATCTTGTTGTGCCCATTGATGCACCTCTAGTGTGCACTATCCATTTATCTCTGTGTGGTAGGTCTTTTAAGTTTGTCACATTTCTCTTGTGTTTCTGCTTGATCTATTACATAAGATTTATCTTTAAACTATTGGTGTTGTTATCCCGGGTTGTCATTTGGCACGAGGGGGTTTTGTCCTTGTTAGCGGGATAATGGATGTTTGGTTCTGGGTCGTTGTAGAATTGATACAGATTTAAGTGAGAAGAAGACAATCATTGGGTTTATCTTCACATCAAGAAACGTGTGGTTTCATCTCAGAGATGTAATGTTTTATGTCATATGTACTTCTTAATAAGGTTCATTCAAAGTTTTACTTGGGTATTCACCCATCGAAGGAGATTAGGTTGACAACAAGAGAACAAGCCAGCTAGGAGTTAGCTGTCATTGAAGAGGTAGAATGCACTTTGGCCATGAATATTTACCAAATTAAACAAAATGTATACATAATCACAGGATTGTGAAGATTTTTGCTGTAATTAAGACTGATATTTTATTTTCATATAAAAGATGAGGGAAACAAATCTTAAATGTGTAATTTCAACCCTCCGAAAATGGCTTAAAATAGAAAATTTAAGGTTGAAAGTTAAAAAATGAGAAAAGAATCCATTGAAAGAATCTTTAATGTGTAATTTTAACCCCCCAAAAATGGCTTAAAATCAATGTAAACCAAAAAAACTCTCTATCGAAAAAGACAATATAAAAATCTATGAGTTTTATAACTCGCAGAGGCTATAGGAAGCCTTGAAGTAGAACTTGGTGCATACAAAATTTTACAATTAACATAAAGTCGCCTTTCCATATTTTCATGTTAATTAACATTATTGACAACTAAAGGCAAGTGCTTGTTTGTAAATAGTTCACCATAAAAGGCATAAATATGCAATTATGATTCAACAATATGACGAATTTTAATTTTTTATGCCTTCTAGGTTACATGATGCAACATTAAAACAAACGACTTTAGATACTGTCTTCATAGCCTCCCAGCGAACTGTACGGTTTCATTGCTAAGATAGATTTTCCTCACATTTTTAGAGATACATAATAATTAATGTTGACAATTATTTGAACTTGTAAGATCCAGTTCTGAATCATAAACAATATGAAAACATAAATTATACATTTTAATGACAATACTAAGAAAACAGGAGCCCAGGGTAAAATCGAGTTTTATTTGGATATGATACATCTGTAAGCATCTTTTATAATTATATTTTAATTGGATGTTTTAATACTATCGAATTCTTAACCTGCTTCCAATCAAAAGGTTAAACAATATGAAATAACAACGAAATACAATTGTCTGATATGACACTAAATAAGCTGACCAAATAAAAACAATGCAAACCCTATTGTTTCAAATCAGTGGAAATAGACTGATGAGTGAAATAAAAAAGCAACCAACAAAAAAATAATCAAATTCACTGTCATGAAGTTATTACGGAAAAAAACCATGGGCATTTTTCGTAGAGAAAACAAGTGCAACAAGGACTTTTTGAAAAGTTAACATCCCATTAAAAGACAAATTTTCATATTTTTGTGCAACTTTACATTTTTTTTCAACAATTCAGCAGTTTTGACGTCATACATTATATGCACACTCTATATGCACGAAGGAAACATTTGTCGACAATAATATAAAGTAAACAACATTTGTGATCTCTCACTGAATTATTTCTTATAAAGAGCTTTATCATCTTTGTACTGAGACCAACAATAAACAACAATACAATGGGACAACAATTCAAAGGACAATAACATGTTTACTTAAAGAATCTTAGGTATTTTAAAGACGTACGGTCTCTGTCGCCATTGTTAAATAATAAACAAGAAATATCCTCAAAATACCCTTTTAATTCCAACTTTTTTTAGTTGATTTACATGCTATATGTTTGTTCTCAAAGCGGCAGTCTCGGCAGTGTTAATTGGTATATCTCAGTCTCAGAGATCTCAGTACGTTGATATCGATATGCAGTGGAGCAGGTGAGGTTTTTTCTTGTCGAGTCTTACAAAACACTTGGAAAAGGTAAATGTTTGTTTTGAGTAAACTACCTATTTGTTTTTTGAGTGCAAACTTAAATGGGGTATCCCTTTTTCCGCAAATACACCCTGTTTCTATCCAAGATTTTAGGTTTTATACGAGTATTCCTGACCAACTTTCAATACGACACAGAAATCCCACCGTAGAATTAAACGTTAAACCTATCGCTTTCCAATTAAACTGATATCAAATGTCGGAATATTGCAAGTTTGACAACTGTAACATGTAATTTTGCTATATTTTGATGTTGGGGGCTGTGTCCTACATTAATACGACCTTCACATATGAAACAGACGGAATCCGCTGAATCACTGAAGATGTTATGTCTAGAGTGTGGACAATGGAAGCTCTAGCCATCCTCCCGCTGGGCTGTCCACCACTTAATAACTTCATTAAAACTTAAAAAGCTTACATTCCTTCTTTTCTTTTCAATTGACGATACAAACAAGTATAGAAAATTGGGTTAAAGTTTACCGTTACGAGGTAAATATGCACTTTAAACTCAAACGGAGAAAATTGGGATTCTTTTTTCATACCTTCGATTATGACTCAACGAGCGACCATTTGATTTTTGGGAGGGGGCTATGGTAAAATTTGAAATAAAAAAGCTGGATGACAAAAATCTAGAAATAAAAAGACAGGAAAGTGTTTTGAATTAAAAAAGGTATGATGGTACTTTTGGCTGATAAACGCATAGTAGCTTTAAAAGGAAAAAAAAACGAAAATCCAGGCTATTTTTTTTTTCGAAATTAGAAAGGCAGGACGAAGAAAATATCCATAGCCACAGTAACTTGTTCCTGATTTCACGTCTGAACAAAGCTACCAATGGTTTGGGAATGCCTTTTTTTTTTTGGATTCTGCTTCCAAAATATTAGATATATGTGTGTGTGTTGTGTTGTATGTTTTTTGCGTTATTGTTTTCTTTTGTGCCAAAAGATTTTTCTCTTTGCCTTTTTTGACTTCCCTAATTATAATGATCCATTTGGTATAAATGCTAATAGAATCTAGAGTTTGATATTTGCAAGTCTTAAATGTTGTTAGGACCATATTTCGTCTAAAGTTGACCTTGGTGTCGAGTTATTTGGTCAAATTACTTTAGAATGATTCAGAGACGATTCGAAGACAATGAAAGCAGATACAAAGTATTCAATTAAATGAAATATTCTCGATATCAGCCAAGTGTTTTTATACTGCCCAAGTATTTATTATTATACACGATAAGATGAAGTGTAAAAGGGGCTAAAGTAAACACCATAACAGATAATAGCCGGGTATCTCTTCCTGATCATACCCTGTCTTTGGTGTGGTTACAGACATGTTCACGATAGACCCCTTTATTATACGTTACAATTGTGAGACACCAATGTTATTTATCTCAAGTAACACAATTCTTTAAATAAAGGAAGAAGAAGTCAAGATGTCATTTATATACATTTCAATCAACAAACAAATAAGTCATTCTTGTGTTTGTATGTTGTTGTTGTTGTTCTTGTTCTTGTTGCTGGTTGTTGTTGTTGTTGTTGTTGTTGTTTTTGCTGCTGATGTTGTTGTTGTTGTTGTTGTTGTTGTTGTTGTTGTTGTTGTTGTTGTTGTTGTTGTTGTTGTTGTTGCTGTGTAAGACAATGAAACGAATAACAAATTACAAGAAGTAACTGTTACCAATAGGTGGCAGTATTTCTCTAAGCAACCTTTTTCCTCAGAAGAATGTTTTACTCGGATTTCGCATTTAATTATTTATACATCTTTTAATTGGGGTGTGCTTGTTTTGATGCAGATCTATCCTAGTTTACTCTAACGCTTTATAAGATAATAAGAAATGTTTCTTTTCAAGTGCAGACGTATTCATTTTTGTAAACGTCGTTTGCTTATGGGAATGCAGAGCTATTTTTCTCTAAAACACTGTAAACAATACATCATCTGAAATAGTACAAACTGTAATTATTAAGTTGAATCTCATTTATATCCTTGGTGTGACATTGTATTCATAAAAAAACATAAAATTATTTCTCGAGAAAAAACAACACATGTGAAGATGAATATCTTTTAATTGAAGGGACGGTCATGCGGTTCATATTGTGGTCAATAGTCTTACAGTATATGAAGAATAAGGTTTTTTGGCTTGTTACCTGATACCACGGAACAAATTATAATAGCCAAATTATGACGGATGATACCGACAACTATGGATACCCGAGATCTAATCTTAGGTTTGCAAACCTAAAAAAGTTCCGTTCTGGTAAAATTGACTATCTCTTACCGTGAAAAGCATGAGAAAAGTCCCTTATTTACGACAATTTGAAAATCTGATCTATCATTTAATGAACAAGAATGGAATAAAGACCGAAAAAGGTTACTCTTAATTGTTTCTAATTGGTTTAAATTTCAGTAATAATTTCGTGTATTTAAATGGACACCGGAAGAGATCAATGTAGACAAAACTCAATAAAATTAAGTCTAAATGTCGTCCTAGCTGATATGATATTTATCATTAATTAGAAAACGTTAAACGGACCGTAAAAGATAAAACCGAGATAACATACGGTAAATAAATTCCTTCAAATTTATGGCTCATGGAAACCTTATGAATGACGCACTCCGATGTCCACGAGGGTACAGTGCTGTATCTTGTGTATTGGAGAACACGTTTGTGCCCCCGGGTCTCTCCGGCGTTATCATGTTGACGACAGGTTTATGGGGAGCATATTAAAATTTCGATGTAATCGTTTAACTCGGTAAAGATTAGAGAAAATCGTGTCCTTAAACCAAAATATTGTAAGGATTTGTGTGCTTTCGTTTTTACAAGGACAAATAGATCTTATGATTTTGAGATACGTATAATGGTAAAAAAAAATGAAATAAAAATTCTATTCAGGGAAGATTTAGCCGGGCAGGTGACGACTTTCGCACCAAAGATTACATACCGCTTAACTGTATAACTATGCTTTCTACATTTTTACCACAAAGCAAATGGTTTCTGGTTCATGACCAGAAGGGAATATTTAACCGTTTTATTTTAAATCCTTGCATAAAATTGTTCAAATCATCATTTTTACATGATTTCGGGGCTAAACATAGTTTGTATAGAATGCATTGGATAAATGTGAATCATGGAAATAAATGATTGAATTTTCTACCCACTTTCAAGGAACATTATATACTTTTCCGCCCTTGTTGATGACTCTCTAAATTTGACTTTTGCATGTTAATAAACTTTCTATATAGTTTATAAACTTATCAAATTAACGGAGATGTATTAACATTTAAAAAAGCAAAAACTTCATCTAAACTTGAGTCATCCAACCTAGGTTTTGCGTTGGTGTCTTAACATACTGTAAGTTGTTCCGTCATTCTAGTATTTATTTTGTCATAAAATGATGTTCTTGTTCAATAAGGTCATGAGATTTTTATCAGCAATTATTGATATATCAGTATAAATACATTAACTTTAACGGACTGTTCATCACTTATTGTTTCTTGCATAATTTTAATTGATGTTTGGAAGCCACGGGCTGTTTTGTTGGAAATACCAAAAAACCAAGAAGCGAATCTTGTAAAGATGTTTGAACTTTTGACTTCAATGTTTTGTCAAAAAATGACGTTAATTGAAGTCACATTCTACCTAAATGAAAATCTATGTATCTCTTCGCTGTGTTCTTTTCCTAGTTTATTAAATCCCCCATTTTAGAGCTTGTTCTGTGTTGGCGTTGCTGATTCCAGACACAAAGTTCGATGTCCTCTGTTTATTTTGTTATTTTTGTTTCTTCGTTTTGTAATTGGTGGTTTAATTGATCTTAGCCGTTTGGACTAATGTCTCATTGGTAGTCTACCCGGTATGCATTTGTTTCTTTCAAATGATGATATGCACGATGTTAATTGAGTGCAAACTATCAAAGTTTGATGCAAAAAGGCCTTGCAAAATAAGAATAGACTCAACGATAAGACTCATCTTGTCATAAAATTTAGGCTCATGTGCGTACAAATGTACTAACTTTGCTTCTTTTCAGTTTAAAGATCGATCTTGTAGATGAATTTGTTCCATATGACACCTAAACATTGAATACACATCAGAAGTTATTAATATCAAATTTAATGCGCACAATTTATACTCCTGAAATATTATTCAAATTTTATAAAATTTATTCATAAAAAATCTCAGTGAATACAAATGTTTTTTTGTGAACAATAAACTATGAAAATTGAACTGGCATGTGGACAATTTGTTAACACGAGTGGAGATCGTACACGCTCGGATTTCATATTTATCAATCTTTTATTTCTATTTCATATATTTTAGTCCGAGTTTTTGGTGTTATATTAGCTATCAATATTGTCTAATTTTAGGGTACCATCAACAAATTTCCGGTCATGTAATATCCCGTATCATTGCTGATAGCATGAAGGAAACTAACTCTTCCGGGCATAGCATATCATTTATACCAATTTCTACGAGTTTTTCTCAGAAAACAATAAATTCAAAATGACATACACCATTCGTTCACAAGATTGAATATCATATACACTTTAAATCTTACGTTTGTCCGACAGCAGTGTCTAACGAGGCACAAATTTAATTCTGGCATGCCAAATGTGATTGTAACCTTTGTCATCAACGTTGGTGCAAGTATTTTGGTGTGTTAATCGTTTTTTTTTAATAAATTGGTCATTTTTATAACTTCTCGTATTCTCTCCAATTAAAATGGGGTTTCGTTGTTTTTTATTATAAAAAAGCAATCAAATTTCCACTCAAGAATTGTTACATAATGAAATATCAAACCATTGTTTCCTAGTAATATATATATTGTTTCATTCCTTTCACTTTATATTCATTATTTATAACAGTACTTATGTTTATAGAATATCATACATTATACCTCTCTTCAGCGTTAAAGCACTGTAAGTACTATCAATTTAATGCTTTTAAAACAAAGATATCGGAGTACATTATTAGCTAGTTAAGCAAACAAATACATGCTAAAACTACTATAAAACATGGTATGGGGTCGTTTCCCTTTTAAGAATGGACTTATTTGTGTGTTTGAATAGTTAAAGTATTACAAATGTCAACACTTTGATTACGGTCAATGTATAACTCATCCATGGAATTCCTCTTCAATATATACATGTAAACAATAAACCAAGGTCAGGGGTATGTTTTGATTTTGACGCAATTGTGTATTAAATTAACCTTCTGATTTAGTACCCCCGTGGTCTAAGTTTGTACGCAGTGGTCATTCGGGTCCTCTTTGACATTTAGTAAAAGTCCAGCGAACTGTTTCTGTTGCTCTATCTAAAGTACGTGATTTTGATCCTTGATGACTTTTAAAAACGTAAATAACTCACTTGAATCTTTATTGGTCTATAAAGACAATTTCAGACTTATATATTATAGTAATGTTGCCAATTTAAGGTCGTAGAATTTTTTTACTGAGTTAACCTAACATACTTTGCAAACTAGTGAACGCGTTTTTTTATTTCGATTTTACAATTATCCCGCGAATTTATTTCGTCCGTCCGTCAGTAAGTTAGTTAGTCGGCGTGTGTTCTAGTTGGCTATTCATGATACAAACTTGATCGTAAAACGAACAACTGAAATATTAGATTGATTGACAAAGAAGCAAAGAGGTACCAATGGGACATTTGAGATATAAAAGTCCGAAAGGACAACGACAAAACCGGAAAACACGAAAAAAACAGCCCGAAGAAACACAAAACACAAAATCAACCGACGCCAACTCAAGTCGTAACAAGAGTGAACTCAGGTGCTCCGGAAGAGTAAGAGGTTTACTGCCCATATTTGTCTATGAGTGCACTGTGTCTACCGTAAAATTTCTTGAGTTAAGACAGCAACTTCTGTGTCAAACGTACGCTCTGCCAAGGAAATCGATGTAATTCCCGCAAGCGCCGGAGTAACGAATCAACTGTGATACTAAAACTCCATAAGCCGGAGCAGATGGAATGTTGCTACATGCATAAGAAGGGAAAGTTGACGATAGGAAAGTTGGAGTCACCACGTTTGTCAAAGCTTTGTTGAAAGTCTTCTTTGAGAGTCAAATTCGAGATGAAGATCTAAATATGAAGCAGACTTCCTTGAATCCGTTGTTTCCTTTATCTCAAGTTCCTGCGGATAAATGAGATGGAGAAAGTTTCCAAAAAGTGAATTGTTCAGCTAAAGGACATCATCAACGATGTCTACGATCTTTTTTGTCTAGAAGAGATAATAAGAAATCTGCTTCATATATGAATGAAGAAACAAAACAGCAAGCCAATGTGCACAATTAGTGCCCATTGGAATCCCTATTGTTTGCTGAAAAACACGTCCACCAAACTGAACAAACATGTTGTCGATAAGAAAATTGAGCATGTCGATTATTTGGTCTTCTGTATACTTGTTCTTTTTCTTAGACTCATTGATTACAAAGTAAGTCTTACTGTAATCGACTACCAGATATTTGTACCTGCATTTTCCATTCTTTTTGAAAAAAAAAGCTGCGATTAATCATCTGTGCCAATCATGATTTGAGTTGTTCATGCGGAATAGAAGTGTAAAGATTGGAGAAATCGAAAGTTTTGATGCTCATGCAATATGAAACTGATTTTGAGCTAAGAATCTCCAATAGTTCTTTCGAATTCTTCAGGATCCATATTTGATCGACACTATTTCTAGAATTACAACAATCGTAATATTTCTTGAGGCCGGGTTTTATTGCCGTTATTTTTGAAGTCAACAGAACTGAAAGAAGTTCAGTGGTGCATTATGATGAACATGCAATGAAGTGCTGTTTGTATGGATCTTTATGTAATTTAGGAATCCAATACATGGATGGAATGTCATCATTGTCAGCACCAAAAAAAGAGCCGAAGAAGGAAGTGACAGATTTGTGATTGTCAATAATTTCCTCCTTAGACAGTGTTGTAGCTGTGTATGAGGTGCTATTGCTGGTACAACAAATCCCTACAACCAAAACCTTGACATGTAAGGTGAACAGTGTTCCTGGAACATCAGCGTTGTTAAAAATGGATGTTGTCTAGTTCTCATTATGCCCTTCAAAGAACTGATTCTATTCAAAATCAATGACCTCACAGCTTTAACAGTTTTTGGCCTGACAAAGACCAGAAGATTTTGTTAACGTTAATTCGAGTTTATCTTGGTTAAGTGATCCAAGAGAGTTTCCATTAATGAAATGCGTCAACGTGATAGAGATTTAGACTTTTATGAATTATTATATACATTACAAAAAAGTAACAGTTTATATAAAACATATGTTTGTAATATATTTGATATATCGTACCAAATCTTACTTGGGCATAACGACGTCGTCTTAATATCATCTACTTGAAAGGAAACATTCTAAATAAAGTCGGTCACAGAAATATTTCTCATTCATTATTTTGTTCATATAAATATTTTCAGTCGTAAAAACCTGACGTTTTTGGCCTGATTATTAATTTTCATACTAATTATGATAAATACACACGCACTATACTTTTCTAAAGTGAGAGCCTATAAATGTCCAATACAACATTAATTTTGTACCCTCGTTTCGGGTTAATTCGGTCCATTAATATAAGTCACAGAAATTAGAAAAAAATAACTTTTTCGCTTTCAACAGTTTGGATTTGACCTTCCAATGTTTTGATTTAAATGCTACTGATGAGAGTTTACTCCTTGAAATATCGATATATTGCATATCCAAATTAACCGTTTATACCCGCGTTTTGGTATTTGTAATTTTGAAACCACTGGGCGATAACCACTGCTGGTGGACCAGAGGTCCCCGAGGGTAATCACAAGCCTGGTCGTCAGACTTGTCTGACACGATTTACCATAAAATTTCTAATATTTTTGTTGCTGAAATTTCCGATTTTCAAATTCTAAATTGTTTAAAACACCAGGTTTCTTTCCTTGAAATGCACATGGTCGATATCCTCGGTGCTGGATTTGGCTTCCTTGTTCGAACTTTTTGGTTTTGAGTACTTTTCGCTTTCAACAGTTTGGATTTGACCTTCCAATGTTTTGATTTAAATGCTACTGATGAGAGGTAACTCCTTGAAATATCGATATATAGCATATCCAAATTAATCGTTTATATATACCCGCGTTTTGGTATTTGGTGATAATGTTTCGTGCAAAATTTAAAGCAAAATTGTATTTGGACCATAGAAAAATGACATGGTTGGAGCTAAAAACAAGTATCTCTTTAATTCGTTTATAAACGAGTGCGATATTTTGAGAATTTGAAGCTGTCGACATTCTTTAAAACTAAAGTTAACGAAATGTCATGGTAACAATGTGGAATCTTCCCAAACCTGACAATTCGGGGGGGGGGGGTGTTGCTGTATCTCTCTCTGTTTGTCGCATTAGATTATTGCACGTTTTGAGTTTATTAGTCCCTTGGATTACATACGTATAAACCTTCACTCTAATTTTTGGAAAGTCCAGACGTTTCGGAGATCTAGGTTTATAACTCAGACCTAGTGTGACCATAACAAGTAACTATGTTCTCAATAAAACTACTTTATTTTGTGAACCATAATTCCCCGGGGCATGTACTTTTACGCGCATGGATTATTGTCTCCGTAAACATGGTAAAAAAGTAATGAAGTTTATTGTTTTGACAAGTTCGAAAAAAGTTTATTAGAGTGTTCTTTAATAAATATTCAGACCCCACACAAGGTGATACAAAAATCTACGAAGTAGGCTTTTTACAAACAGCTAAACCATGGAAAGGGCTGCATGGTCAAACATATTCAGGTACTTGAATTATGAACCTTGCTTGTGCAGTAGCAAAGTTTCATGATGATAGATTAAACTGTACAGAGTTTATTGAGTTTCAAAAGTTACTTTTGAAGTCAGAACTGCACAAATGAGGCGATAAGATGAAGAATAGCAATACAAGTGTTGTGTTTCTTTGCTTTTGTGTTTTCATATTGTTATTTTGAATTTTGCATATTTACTCATTCTTCGTTTAAATGGCCTGTAACGTTAACGCAGACAATATACGCAGTCACCTCTCTCTTTATATGTACAGGAAACAGCATGCTTTCTTAGCATTATGTATAATCAAATATCCAAAAACAATGACAGTAACATAAAAATTAAACAACTACATCATTTAGGAAAACAATTAAACAAAATACTTTAAAACTATCGTTTCTTCGTCACGGAAAACTTCGTTGACATGCCTTAATGGAGCACTAAAACTAAACAGATACAAAAGAAAGCGGCTCGTGTCTACACGACGGACATGTAAGTCAGGCATGACAATGGGCATGTTTTAGTGGCAAATACACATAAAATACTTATCATCTTATGACAATTAGAAGAGTCTGGGCCGACAACCCTGTGATCTAACGCCAATGGCCATTAAAATTGACAGTCTAACTACAGCTTTATGGGCTTTCTGACAACTCGTATGGGTTGTAAGAGATTCTCCATTTATTAATTTGTTTCCTCGTCACGTGATATTTGTTTATAGTTTTTGTAAACAGTTTGCTCGTCGTGTTTTGGTTTTTGCTGCTTAACAAAATGAATTGACAATTTGTATTTGTGTTGAGATAATTTAAACGCCGTCATGTCCATAATGACCGTAGATTGTCATTTTAAAGAAAAGAAATATATTTAAAAATTGACATTCATAAGATACATTTCCTGTGTTTTGGGGTATCTTTTTTTACATCTTAATTAAAGTTTAGAATACACGAAACAGTTGTAAAAGATATCTAATGCAGCTTTCAATAATTTGATGACGGAAAGTGTATCTGTTACTTTCCTTCAAGAAGCGTCACAGCGAAGGGACATCCAAATAAAAAAGTCCATAAAACAACTATATGTACTATATGCACAACTTCGCCACAAAAAGCAAAAAGAAAGCACTACTGAAATAAACTACAACCAGTCACATTTCAACTAGAAAGAACAAAGGTGCTCCGGAATATTAAACAGATCCTCCTGCTGCAACACATCTGTCTTGTAAATAATATTGCAAATGTTTCGTCAAAGAGAAAATATGATCGTCTATACGTAGCAGATAACACTTTCAAACTATATGTAAACAGCTGTATCATTTACAACTGGTCCAACACTGATGGGTTACAAATTCACCAAAAGCTTTGTTTGTTTATAGAAGAAGCTAAAACAAAATATCCATGTTTTCTTTGCATTATCGTTTCATTAAAGTGTCGTGATTAGCACTGGCCGTGTTATTACAAAGAGATGGGCTGATAAGTGAAACCAAATTACAAAAGAGAGAGTTTGATGTGGATGTAGTAACACAGCTGATATTCAGGGTTGGTACCACTCAATACAATTTTGATTTTTGGTTTAGGAATTCAAAACTTGAAACTTACAAATTGATTCGTTTCTTCCTTATTTACTATTCCTGGGTTCACTCTTGGGTTCACGTTGTTGACTGCAATTAAGTAAGCCTTTCTATACATGTACTTTTGTGTTCATTCTCTCTGTTTTTATACGTCTTGATGTCTACTATATTGTGTATCTGTTGTTATGGACTTTAGACTTACATGCCCCATGAATGATACTCCTTTACTTCTTTCTTACATTTAAGCTATGGATACTGCAACCTATGTACATATAATATCTTTCTGTTTTGACCTGTGTCTTCAATATCATGTAGTACGTATGAATTACATAAGTATACATAATACTATTCTTGCAAATTAAACAACTTGCCAGCGAGACTACTAGACTTAAGAAGTATTTTTGCAGTTGAAAAAAAGCCTGATACATTAGTTTTGGAACAAGTCAGAATGACCCAAGTGTCACTTAGTTCGTCAACCTTTTTTTTATAATATTTTTTTTTTATTTTACTCCTACAAACTACTTAATAGTAACATAATATTAGTTGTACTTGTTAGAGAATTAACAATATATTTGTCAAAAACATAAAGATACACCGTGTTGACAATGACACAGTGATGTATGTGGGTACAGTGCCTTTAAACCAGTCCTAGAAGGACATGCTACTTCAGTACGCCCTACCACTACATGACAGAGGGGATAGCTAGATCATCCTAATACATTCTTTCTATACAGTTCTTTACATGGTATACAGATTAATAGACCAGAATTTCCAAGCAGATGCATAGATAACTAATTTGTTGTTATTTCCTTCTAAAAGAAGTTAGTTAGATTTAAGTAAAAAGGTAAATATTTTGACACTTTGTCTTTTTGTTTATGAAGTTAATCAGTACAGTTGACTGATATTCTTATTGGTTGTATTGAGTTCAATGTGTACAAGATTGCATTACTGCAACATTATTTTTTGCAATAAATTGTGAAATCATTTAAGGAATAATATCTATTACTTAAATGTTTTTTCTTTGAAATAGACCAAAAAACCTGTCCAAACCAATACAGGATATGATATTCCCTCATTTAGAATCATAAGAAAAATTGTTAGCTTTTTTTATGCAATAATCTGCGCTTTCAAAGTGAAACATATTTGTTGTAAGATTTTGATTCCCCTTTTTATGCTTGCATCATAAAGGTTTTTAGATATGTATGCTTATTCGTTTTGTTTCCGGTCTGAGCCTTTATAGTTACAAATGTTTTAGTCTTGGTCTTCATATAGTTACAAATGTTACAATCAGACAAACAGAATTAGGTGAACAAATACAATACATATCACTTTATTTAGGAACAATATTTTATTAAAATACAAATGACAACAAAGTACCAGACAATAAATTTTGCTACGCCTGACGCGCGTTTCGTCTATTCAAGACTCATCAGAGGCGCTCTACCAAAAATATTGAAAATGCCAAACACTGTATGAATATGAAGAGCATAGAACAGTATAACCAAAAATACCAAACAGGGGAACCAAATAATTACTAAGATATTCAACCTATGTCTGGGGTAGGAAGAACCTTAGGGTTTAGATAATTTTGAAATTTAGACGGATGATTTAAAGCTTTGATGTATTCTCCAACTCAAAAGTGTTGGTGCCGGAGCGGGCTAACCTCGGGGAATTTACACTCCACCAGCAGTGCTAACCTTCACGTGTGTTCTAAAATACAAATGACAACAAAGTACCAGACAATAAATTTTGCTACGCCTGACGCGCGTTTCGTCTATTCAAGACTCATCAGAGGCGCTCTACCAAAATAAGGAAAATGCCAAACACTGTATGAATATGAAGAGCATAGAACAGTATAACCAAAAATACCAAACAGGGGAACCAAATAATTACTAAGATATTCAACCTATGTCTGGGGTAGGAAGAACCTTAGGGTTTAGATAATTTTGAAATTTAGACGGATGATTTAAAGCTTTGATGTATTCTCCAACTCAAAAGTGTTGGTGCCGGAGCGGGCTAACCTCGGGGAATTTACACTCCACCAGCAGTGCTAACCTTCACGTGTGTTCTAAAATACAAATGACAACAAAGTACCAGACAATAAATTTTGCTACGCCTGACGCGCGTTTCGTCTATTCAAGACTCATCAGAGGCGCTCTACCAAAAATATTGAAAATGCCAAACACTGTATGAATATGAAGAGCATAGAACAGTATAACCAAAAATACCAAACAGGGGAACCAAATAATTACTAAGATATTCAACCTATGTCTGGGGTAGGAAGAACCTTAGGGTTTAGATAATTTTGAAATTTAGACGGATGATTTAAAGCTTTGATGTATTAAAAGTGACAGACGTTATGTAACAAATCAGAACAATTTGTTTTCCATACATAGCCTGCATCGATTCATGACAAGTTTTTACAACTTTAACATTTGTATAATTTATGTTCTGTATATCCCGATATTAATGCATGTAGGACAAATGACCAGAGATTGTGTAATGGAGAATTGCCAGCAGCTCTAAGATGAAGCAGTGACCTACTTGTAAAACAAACAAGGGTCAAACAATGGCTCCTGGTGAAATGTTACTAATACACATTTGTCTCCTAGTCAATGTCCGATACCGAAAACTAACTACATGTCAGTATTGGAAGGGATTCATTTGTGATATTCAGACCTTCCCAAATGAAGCTTCTCGATATTCTCTCTCATTTTAAACCCGTGATGGATGGTCAGCGTTGCCGGTCGAATTTCAATTCCCGAGGTTAGCTCGCTCCGGCATCAACAATTTCCTACTCAAGACATAGATTATATTTGGGCTCCAATTCGGAAAGTTATTGCTCTTCATATTCACATGTTGGCAGTTTCAACCTGTTTTTACTAAACGCCTTTGATGAATCCTCAACAGACAAAACGCGCATTAGGTGTCGAAAAAAAATAATGCCATAACTTTTCATAACTTCTTTAATGTTTTGATTCAAGCGGTTCTATTCCTAGTTTTAAATTAATGATGGTATCATGGAGTTATTCTAAGTATCACGAAAACGGTATATAAGGTTGTACAAGAGATGGAATTACATACAGGGTATCGAAATATAATACAGATGTAGTGCTCTCTTAGCACATAAATATGCCTCTTTGTCTTTTAATTCAATACAGTACCATGGAGGAAGATTGTTCTCAAGGGCAAAGTAAAGTATAGATCGAGGTTTATTCGTGTTTGTGTCCTGTAGACGTCACAGGGTCATCTGTTTTAGATATATACAAATTTGTCAATCTATAAACTTTAAGACGTGCAATTACATGTTCCTATTTGCATCTTCGTTAGTACAGAAAAATAGTAAGATGAAGGAGGGGTATTGAGTTTTGTGTCTTTCTACACGAGTTTTAATCTGTTTAATGTATGTTTTGTTGTATAGAGGTGCTTTGTGTGTCATTCCACAGTTGTTAAACTGATTTTAAAGCCCTCACTGTTTTTTTTCATCTGTTTTTCTTTTTATTTTGATGTGATATTTATATGGAAAAATGAAACAGAATTATGATATATATCTTACAAAACCTAAGCCACAAGAATTTCTTACGTAACTCGTATACTTAGGATGATAAGCAGGAAGATAGTTATGTTAATGTAAAGTCAGGTGGTAATGCCGTATACATGTGTGACATTAAATATGTAAAGTGAAGAAAATATCACGGGCCGTTGCATTTGTTTTGTCCTCTTTGGTATTTTGACTAGGATCGGTATCCTATTTGTTAAGCAGATCTCATGCATGTATCATTTTTAAATTTTACTTAACAAACTACTTGCCTTTCTGTAAAAGTGCAACATTCAATTAATTTTAAGTTTCACAATAATATAAGAAAATAAATTAAAATAATTTGTTCATTATATAATTATGATTTACAGAGCAATGATTAATAAATTTGTCAAGAAATGATGTTGAAACTGTTTGTAGTAAACCACCCTACCCCTAGAACCAAGCTCTCTCGGTTCAAGAAAGTTTCAGGATCTCAAATTGAAGGCATTTGCTTTAAGTTATGTCTGACAGTGAAAAACAAGGACAGAACATTCAAAGTCTATAAGAGAATTTACACTTGTGCATATTTTATAAAATACTTACACACCATAAAAACATATTTAACCTCATACTGAGAATATTTTATTTTAATCATTATAACATCAAAAATGTTTGAACATGCTATAGTGAACAGTAATGAGAAATGATAATTCAAAGTGTAAGATGAATTACTTCCATTAACTTGCTTTATTCAAAAATATGATGTGCATAAAATTCTGCATCAATATCTTTCTCTTTATCACCTTTTTATTCATTTTGCATTCAAATATTATATAATATCATATCCTTTTATTTTGAACAACAATATTGCTTTCATGTTTTTTATCGTCCTTTTCAATGCAATTGATGTTTAAAAAACGTCCAAAGGTAATTATTATTTTTTATTTCATATGACTTGGCATATTTACGTCAAAGACAAATGTGATAGAAACTTGATAAAACTCAGTTATTTCATAACTAAACTAGGTTTCTTTACACGAATAAAATACAACGTTACAAAAATAATAAAATGCATTCTTTGTTTTAACAGATAAATCCACAATAAGCTACAAATATGGAGGAGAGTGTTTCAGACTCAGAAGTAGATTATCAAAAGTCCGAATTTGAACATGAACAGAATAAAATAGGTAGTAAGAGGTGGAGTTATGCTGTAAGACGCCAGTCGATTGGTTGGAGTCCGTATCAAGGGGTGGGGCCAACTCAAGATTCGATCAGTCAACCAGAAACTGTCGTTGAAACTCTAAGAAGTCCTTCTGTTCAAATATATTCAACTCTAAAAAGGAAACTACTGAAGGCTCGTTCAAAACCGGGATGGATTTTACGTTTTTTACATCATGATGGTTTGGAATTATTGTTTGAGAGTTTGGATCAGATCTGCAGTCAGAAAGCGTCTAGTTTTCTGGATTCCATATTACAAATTGGATGTATAGAGTGCATTAAAATAATCATGGATACTTCAATAGGTTTGGATTACGTTGTGGAAAATAGGGATTTTATATCAAAATTTGCATCAGGTAAGAAAAATATCTTTATTTCTATTTTCCTTTTCTTACTTTCCATATCCATTTTACAGATCAATATTTTACTAAAGGTTTCATGTTAAACAGGTGAGAAAATCATACCTGTTCATGTAGATAGATAGCTCTTTAATACAATAAAAGGGACAGAAATACTGTGTAATAGAGGTCTAATATTATATTTGTCAACCAGTCTAACATATCATGTACATTATACAACATTAAAACAATGATTTTATTCACCTTTTGTTGTTTTAAATGACAAGATTTTGATTGAAAAAACATGTTGATCCTGTCACTGTGGCGGTTACCCATTCCAAAACATGTATTTGCAAGCTTTTTAATGAGTGAAACTTATTAAGTTTTACTTTTACCAAAATTTAGATGAAACCATAAATGAAAATCTAAAAAGTTAAACAAATTTTATATTTCAAAGAAATGTCAGTTTTGAATCGAAAGTAAAAACTTACCAAAATGCTAAATGTATTTATAAGTTACTCTGCTAGGAACAAGAAAAAGAAAATTCTGAAAGTTGGATGCCAGATAATGCAGATAAATATTTTAACATTTGGTTACTAAAAAGTAGTTTCTTGGAAATGTTAACAACCTTTAAAAACGGTCAACTTTACATTTTTATCTAGAAAAAAATATTGAAAAGCTTCCTGAAAATGATAGAAAAAAATTATTTTAAAACGTCATTGTTGCATGCCATTTTATCTGATATATCTAGAACAAGGATGGAATCAGTGATCGAAGATTGATTTCAAGTATCAAATACCGTCCTAGGGAATCGAATTGCACAACAAGCAGTTTACTTTTAGTTGATTGCTCCACCAAGCATCATTTAGTGAAAAAAATGTAGTCCAACTTTGTGGTATACTGACTTTTAAAAGCTACAGGAGTTTCAAGAAGTGCTAAGTAGAACAAATTGCGAATATAAATAAGGACCAAGAAAGGTTTTCCTCTATTTTTAGATATCTTGTATCCCGGGCCCGGGTCTTGTATATTTCATATACGGCAAGATGAAATAGGAAAGTTATATAATGTTTTGACTGACTAAGAGGCGGAAACAGAAAATGGCTATTGAATAATCATGCAACATGAATAGGTTGTTAATACATTCAATTCCTTCGAGTTATTAAAAACAAATTCATATTGCATTGATTAAAAATCTTTTAATTCGCTTAAATTTTGTAAACATACAGTTTCAGAATTTCCCGCTATTTTGGTTCCGTCTGATAATGGATTTTCCATCCAAATCTTAGTTTATCGTTGGATGATTTTATAAGGTTAGCTTCAAGACACTTCTCGTTGAATGCCATTCACTTCGGAGAAATTCTGCTTTCATATGCTTCTTTAGGGATTTCCATGCATTCAGTAAGTTCATGCAGGAACTTGTGTTTAAACTTTACTTTTGCAATTTAAAAAAAAATAATTAAAAGGAAGAATAGGACATTCACAGAATCCAGTTGAAGGGAAGAATGTGACATCCACAGTATCAAATTTCGATCAAAATGAAAAACAAAACAAAAACCAAACAAACAAAACCCTATCTTGCGCAATGTGCCAAAAAAAAAAGTAGAATTTTAATTTTCGTTCTCAAAGGGCACATACAAGTCTTAAGCTATAAAAGGACAAACAAGTTTGCTAGTTTTGCTGGAAAATTGTCAACACGAATCTAAGTTTTGTATTATTTTTCAACAGTGTATGTTTTTCAGTTATATAAAAGAAAACAAAACAAGGGATGGTTATATGTAGGCGCAAAGTAAAATGTTTGTGGAAAATTTAAATTCAAATCTGAATAATAATTCTAAGTAGGTTAAATCTCGACTGCAATCGAATGATCCAGCATTTTGATTGTTAAAGACCCCAATGACTAAACGTCCACCAACTGTCCATTGGGCACGGGGCCAGAGATAGGGATAGCTTGATAGCTTTTACCCAATAGCTTCTTAAAGTGTTTTTGAGCGGCATGATTTGTTATATTATAAACTCATATTTACATACCAACTTAGTAAATAAAGGTAATAACAAAATTACCGAACTTGGAGGATCAATTTCAATGTCCAAGAGAAAAGACAAAACATTGAAGACACACTGGAATAGGTACAGATCACAATGGTCCTGACTTGGTACAGGCATTTCAAATGAATTAGTGGGTTAAACCAGGTGTTATGGCGCGCCAGACCTCCTTCTTCCATTAATTGCGATCTTACGGACCGGTAGTAACACGGTTGTTAAGACATAATAGAGATAATAAGATGATCATGTTAGTACAAAAATCAGCAATTTTTAAACTTTGTAACATAAGAAATGCTAATCTAAATGTTTATTAATCCGTGTAGAACTTCCACTTTTTATTGCATTGCAAAACAAATTAGCATCGCCAAACCAATTAAAACAAAAACAACAAAAGGACTGATACCAATGAAAAGCTACAAGAGTAAAGACGATAAAACCAGTCAAATAATTTTATTTTTAGTAACCTTTTTGTTTGTTTTCTAAACTGGCTTTCCAGTTAATAAGATATTTTGTCATCAAATGCCATCAAAAATTCCCATGCAGTAACCATAATGTCATGACTGTAGGGAATGTAGACTAAATATTATCACTATAATCGATTTTGAATATTTTTTGTCCATTTTTTGATTCCTTAATCTAATTCCTGGCTCAAAGACATGAATAGTGATCTATAAAAGCCTCGTTCTTAGGCACGATAAAGATAGTCTATATAAGGTAGAATACACAATTTGATTGTCGCTGTACTTGGATTTGATTCTATCACAAGGCTTGTGGTTAATATTAAAATAATATCTTTAAATATCTTCTGAAGAGTAACACTTAACTTGATGACAATACGAAGATAGCAGGAGGAATCCATTGAATTGACTGGTGTCATTGATGACCCCTCATTGATTTGAATGTTTTAAGAACGATCTGTGACATATGTGGCAAGGTGTGCCCTTTCATAGTGCCGGAATTTGGAACCCAGTTTGGAAAAGAACCAGTAATCGATTGTTTCATCCTTCCGGAGTAACAATATATTAAGTTTCATTTTAACCCCATTTTTAAAATTTACAAACAAACAAAAATGATATGACCGGGAGTTGAGGTTAAGATCCATTCCATTCAAGATATTATCTCTCCATGTATAATAATCCGCTTATGATATTTTAACACAGATTAAAGCTTTAGGGACAATGAATTGAATACAACATATACTGCTGCTAGACAGTTTTAATTCACTCCTTACTTACCAAACTGGAATAACAAAACAACCTGTTTATCAAAGTTTGCAATCTAGCTTCCCAAAAACAAGTAAATTAGAGCCCCCAGGTCAGAGAGATATTATGTTAAATACTTCAGTCCATAACTTTTATATTTAAAATTTGATAAAAATATTAAATTTGCATATGCATTATGATTTGAGCCAAATATGCATGTGGTTGCAGTGTTACCATCTCCTAATAAGACGAGAACCAGAAGAACCTTAAACGGTATGTTGTTTATCACATGGAAGTATACATGTATATGCAAATGTACATTTCTTTTTATAAATGGGATGGATTAATCGGTCAAAGAAGTCTCCTTCAAAGTCAACTGAACATGGCAAGGTATATCTGGAGTGAATTAGAAACCCGACAGGACAGAAAAGCTATTAATCATTTTCTCACATAGATTTTTCAAGTTATCCAGCAGTCAATTTCACGCAAAACCTGGTACTTTAAACTATATGAAGAACATTAACGGTTGAAATTTCCATAAATTCAGAATAAAAGCAAATAATTTTATGCATAATTAGCTTGTTTATATAAGCTTGGTCATGTTTAGTTAACAGTAAGCAGAGTTGAAGGAAAGGGCACTCAAGCTGTAGCCTTGTTAGTCAAAGTTTTAATACTCTGTATTTTATCAGTGAACAGGGATTCAAAAATTATTTCAGTCGAAATTTTACCATATTATTTGCTCCCTTAAGTAGACGAGCGGTTGCCAAGCGGTGATTTAGTCTCGTACTCCTTCATTTCCTATCGAATATAAGCACTTTGCAACCCGCTACTTTACGTTTTTGTCAACTTTATAAGGCATGTAGTTGGGACAGATTTTGCTGTTAGACAGTAGCGTTATGACTTTCAAAGCATAACATGGACAAAAGAAAAAAAAACAAGACTTGAAAGTGTCATCTAAATTTGAATTTATTGATAAAAAACAGTTGCATGGGTTTACGTTAATTTAAAATCAAAATTGTCATTAGGTAGTTGTCACCTCATTTGTAAGGGAGCAGACCGAATCATGTAATTCATCTTAAGACACAGACGTACTAAATAAACCAGGATTGATTTTTCTCATACATCAAATGATATTTACCTGCATTAGTTACAGGTGTTGTTTAATTGTCATTCGATTGTCAATAAACGTCAGAAGGACACTGGTCAGTCTTATAGACCGATCAGACAAGGTGGCAAATACCCCCTGTAATTATTTTGTACTATTGACCAAAACAACATTAACGTCAAGTTATCTTGTCAATGATAGACCAGTAAAAAATATATTCTTTGTGGGGCGTGTAATGGAGAAGGTCATTAAATTTCTCCCACCATCGTGACGAGCTTGATATCTCCTAAGATGTGAAGGAAATCTAGACCCAATCTAGCTTTGTTTATGATCCGCCAAGACCCGGTACTTTAAATCGACTTGTACCGCCTCGTAAATCCTTGGTATTTTCATATTTATGAGATTTGTCCATAAAAAGATGAAATCATATGCATCTGTTACCCGTAAAATATAACGAATATAATGTAAACTTCAGCAAAGTTCAAGAATACACCCAATCTTTTTGTTTATTTACTAAGAAATCTAGCATATTTAGAAAAAAATGTTTAGGTCATAAAGTTAGCCACCAAGGTGAAAATCCAATGAATAAATTCTTGTTTGTATTCTCCTTTAATAGGTTTGTTATACGATAGTAACAATTAGTGTTGGACATAATGTCCATTCCACCACCCAGGGACGTGTCCAGTTCAGTGTTGGACATAATGTCCATTCCACCACCCAGGGACGTGTCCAGTTCAGTGTTGGACATAATGTCCATTCCACCACCCAGGGACGTGTCCAGTTTAAAGGTGACATAATGTCCATTCCACCACCCAGGGACGTGTCCAGTTCAGTGTTGGACATAATGTCCATTCCACCACCCAGGGACGTGTCCAGTTTAAAGGTTTCTTAACCCCTATTCACAATTCTCTACTCAAATACCGATTAATTGAAGTTTTTAATCAAACTTCTAAGTTACAGTTTAATAGAGTAAAGCCTTCAAATTAAACGTTATATTCTAATAAAATGGTCAATCGAAGCCATTAAAACATGAAATTAAATGCCAAAGTAGGCGTTAGAAATTCACAGATTGATAAAAGAACTGCTAATAAGTTCTACACACACAAGTCATGTCTATTGTGGAAAAGTGACACTATTTTCCAAAAGAAGGGACTACAGTGACTTGGCACTTTAACTACTTTCTGTAGTTTTGCGTCATTGTAAAACTGCAGCTGGTCCTATAGAAGAAGAAGAAGAAGAATGTTTTATTAACCAAAAGCATGGGCCTACAAGGGGCATGACACAGTGCAATTAACAAAGCAACATTGGTGAGCAAATTGGCGATTAGCAACGGTAACAGTTGGCATACTCATTGTTGTATTTTTAATATGGTTTTTTTTTGGGGGGGGGGGGGTTATAGCGAGAATTAGGCTGTATCAGAGAGATGTACATGATAAGGGTGATAAAATGAACATGATAGGGTGAAAAAATGAACATGATAGGGTGAAAAAATGAACATGATAGGGTGAAAAAATGAACATGATGGCGAGAAAAATGAACATGATAGGGTGAAAAAATGAACATGATGGGATGAATAAATGAACATGATGGGGCGAAACAATGAACATGTAAGATGATGAGGTGGACCACAAAGCCGTCAATTGGGGAAACGAGTATCAACTGTCACCTGAAAAAATGGGGATTGGAGATCTTTTTTGCGGGATCAATGTGCCTTGTAAGAAATGATGGTCTGTGTCGTTCATGGGTATGGAACTAGATCACCTTAATTGTATTTAAATCTTGCTTGATAACTGAATATATTGAAGGGTTTTTCTACCTATGGCTAAGTTAAGAATAACCAACCGACTTACCAACCAACTAGTTTGTGAGTAGAGTGAGACATACGTCGTCAATGTTTTTTTAAGTATTCTGCATAATGTATTAGGTGTATATTGAGACGAATTACACTGCCACCAACAGCCTGCGTTAATTTTTTGTTTGTAGTGGAAAAAAGTTTATTCGTTAAAAAAAGTCGACCACCTTAAAAAGTTAATGACATATTTATTTTCTGTATATAGCATTCAATCTTAATTTGTATGAAGCGTTGCACTCCATTGAAGCGGAAGTGACAGAGATCTTCAGCGGGCGACGGTTTTTATGTGCCCCAAAAGTAGTAAATGTGTGGGTATTCCTTGATCAGTAAAACTTATATAGACACTTTGTAATTGAGAATTTTTATCACAACTTTATGTAATCCATAAACAACCGTAAATATATAAATGATAAGTGTTTTACATTAGAATAGTATGTAAATAATTTGTAAATGAGTTATGACCCCGTAACGCGCCCCATTAATTTCGTCTTTAATGATCTATCAGATGAAAAACTTGAAACAAAAGCAAACTTCTGTCGTTTACCTATTGTCTAAGGCCATAGCATTAAATAAGAGATATGACAAATGAAATATCTTTTATCAAAGGTTATTTAGAACCACAAAAAGGAAAGAAATATTCTTTATTGATATGTACTTTACATTAACCGGGGTCGAATTTCATATTGTGTTCACGCCCTTCCATTGAAACTTTTGTATCGTATAAGTTTCACGATCGATTTTCACTTTGATAGTACTCTTTGTTATACTCTCCTTTATTAAATATCTTAATATCATAGAAATATTAATAATCTTTGTCTACACGCGTGCCAAATAGTTATTTAAGATAAAGTGTTCCTTGTAAAGCAGGAAAATTTTAGGTGACACTTAAATTTATTCACTTGAACATGTTGGATCGCCGGTCGATAACCCCCAAAAAATCAATTTCAAAATTTTATAGCTGAATATAACAAGTGTGGCCACTAAAAGTATGTCTCGCCTGCCGGCACCATCACTAAAATCAACTACCTAAGCTTTCATTTCTTGATAAAAACAAAATGAGTGTCTGTATACCCAATATCAGATGCCTAGCTATTATAACTTTCCAGCAATTCATCATCCACAAAAGTCTTACAAAAAAGTTTTTCAGCCTGAAAATAACCTAAGTTCACAGAGTCACTAGAGCGTGAAAATGGGGTCAGGGTCACGCAGCATGGATACAGTTGTGTAGACCATAACCTAAACTGTCTGTATACCTAATATCAGATGCCTAGCTAATATACTTTTCCAGCAATTTATCGTCCACAAAAGTCTTACAAAAAAGTTTAAGGCCTGAAAAAAGACCTAAGTTCACAAAGTCACTGGAGCGTGAAAATGGGGTCAGGGTCACATGGCATGGTGACAGTTGCGTAGACCATAACCTGAACTGTCTGTATACCAAACATCAGATGCCTAGCTAATATACTTTTCCAGCAATTCATCGTCCACAAAAGTCTTACAAAAAAGTTTACGGCCTGAAAAAAGACCTAAGTTCACAGAGTCACTGGAGCGTGAAAATGGGGTCAGGGTTACACGACATGGTGACAGTTGCGTAGACCATAACCTGAACTGTCTGTATACCAAATATCAGATGCCTAGCTTATATACTTTTCCAGCAATTCATCGTCCACAAAAGTCTTACAAAAAAGTTTACGGCCTGAAAAAAGACCTAAGTTCACAGAGTCACTGGAGCGTGAAAATGGGGTCAGGGTCACACGGCATGGTGACAGTTGCGTAGACCATAACCTGAACTGTCTGTATACCAAATATCAGATGCCTAGCTATTATACTTTTCAAGCAATTCATTGTCCACAAAAGTCTTACAAAAAAGTTTACGACGCCGCCGCCGTCGCCGCCGCCGCCGCCGCCGGAAAGTAATACCTATGTCTCGCCTTCCGCGACTATTCGTCGCAGGCGAGACAAAAATTAAGGAGAATCTTATTAATTTACTTACAAAATATAATATGTCGAAATTACCAGTGGTTTCATTTGACTCTGAATGTTTACTCTAAACTCATTACTGATGACCCAGTTGAAGAACCTTTTTTTAGTGCCTTCAGCTAATTAAAATTAAGATTAGGTCTAACAATAACCAAAAAAAAAAAATAAATAAAAACCAAAAAAAAAACCCACAAATACCAATTTGAAATTTTACGCTTACAGGACACACTGTATTAATTCCTTTCTATGTTCAGCGTTAACCACCATTTCTGTGTTTAACTGCTAGCATTTTGCTTCTTTTTCTAAAACGGGTTCGTTCAACTTTGTCGGTTAATGTAAAGTTCAACACGTTTTATTTGGATACATGTATTAAATGAAACATTTTGGATCAAAACATCAATGAGTCAGACCAAAATTAGAGGCTTTCCTTGAGGCTTACATTGTGTTGACCTTAAAACAATCATCACATGTAAACGTAATTAAATTTCACGCAACAATGTCTTGAACAAACATTAACCTTTTGTTGAGAATAAAGTTGTTAGGTTTGAAGTTTACATGTAACTCGGATGTTTGTTTGATGTATGTTGACAATACAGCTGAGATGTTAAGTAAGCTCCTTGTCTCAATCCTTGAGTAACTTTATATCTAGGCGTGTGCTCCGTTAACAGTAGGCCGAAGGTGCTGGAGATAACACAGCTCGGGTAAATCATACACGTTAATACACTGAGGGATGAGTCAGCTACATGTACCTGTATCATTCAGTGGTAAAACTTCAAAAATTCTTTCTAGTCTCCATAAAACTTCTTTCTATTACAGTATATAAAGAATTTAAACATATGATTTTTTTAAAGATTAATAAGCCGTCACGCAATAAAGGGTTTTCAACTAAGTGTTGGAATAAATAGTTTTTTTCTATGAGCTTGTCACCAATGTGTTGCTTTGCGATTCAGATTCTGAAATAAGTTCTAATTCTAAATAATTACACCTGAAAAAAAAATCAAAATAGGCTATTTTTATGGTCTTACAACCGGATTTTATTTCTGACAAAACGATCTTCAATCCAAGCATCCTACAAGCATCGTAACAAGGGATGGTTTTAGTCAATCCTTTTGTCCACAGGCTTACCAGATCTATTGTTAACGCTATGACAAACTACTAAGATGATCTCTCAACCATTGTAAATTTGAAATATATTTTGACCTCATTTGGATTTTATCGGGTCATCATTTTAAACTATCCTTAGAACGGGACATAATATCAATTTTCTCAAACACATTAAATTGAGTTAGTTAGGCGATGTTTTGAGTGTTAATAGATAAAGCGAATGACAAGCGATTTTCATTATGTTGGGGTAAATAAACTGGTTACGGGTATGATGATTAGATCGGTTCAAGGTGGCTTTTTCCATTTATAGATTACTTACATATGTAAATATGAAGGTATGTACTATGGGTGAAAAAAAGGAAAAGAGAGAAGGGACAAGGGACAAAATGATCTGTTTTTGTTGATTTCCATGGCTTCAGAGAGCTGCGTTGCAAAACAAAAGTTGTATAGAAACCAAAGCAGACAGAACCTTCTTCAATGATCTTTGAATTTTTCAGTTTAACCTTCCCTTTGTAATTTACTGTCCTCAAAAAGTCCCAATTCATTTTCAAGTAACATTATCTAATTCAAAATCAGGACAAAAAACCACCGCCCAAATATAACACAATACGTAGTATGTCTTGACTACTGATTTCAACAAGAGGAAAATATTTGAAATATCAGTCTGTTATTTTAACTTGATCAAACAGTTACTGTTAATTAAATAGAAAAATTGAATTAACGAAAATAAAGCCCAAAGAACATGGTCATTGGAAGCTTTCATTTCGAACTAGAGAGGGTTTATTTAATGTCCACAAGCATTAGACAAACATTTAGAATCGTCACAATACAAACAGAGAGGACTTTATTGTCAACATTGTTTTGTTTGCTAGTCTAGTGTTGGCTTTATCCATTATCGCACCTGCTGCAATGGTCTTGTATAATACAGAGAGTGATTCAGCAGGCTTTGAATTTTCACACATGATTTACAAATAGAAGTTACATTTAACAATTTAACGTATTGTATAATAAACAATGTTAGATATTTTGAAAACTTCCTTTTATAATACTGAATTTATACTTTTGAAATTTTGACCAGAAAACCGACATTGAGTTTCAGTACAATTCCTACCTCATGCATGTAGATTAAACTTAAAATAATCAGAAAATTACATTGCAAAATCATTTTTTATAACTTATAAGTAGATATACAACTGACATATTACACTGAGACGACAGTCATGTATAGATAAGAAGATGTTTCTTATGTAAAGAAGTACGCACCTGGGTATAATATTGTCAATACACATTCATTACATGATGAGCTTAACAAAACCCTAAAAGAACAAGAAAACATTGGATACGTTTTTTGAACACCTTTAAAATCATAAATAGTCTTAGAAGTGATACGATACTGAGGTAATTAGGATTTTAACACCAAGATATACACTTAAGTCTGACATAATGGGTATAGAAAACATAAGAACATTAATATACTTTATAGAAAGGTAGTAACGGTCATGGGCTTGTTTGAAGATGGGTCGTGTTGCATGGTAGAGTAAATATCTGACTTGAGAATACCGGGAGGTACTAGGAACGGTGAAGGGAGCGAAACCAGAGCTTCTTGTAAACTTCTTACGTATATATGTGGCGGTGTCTTTCAATTTTGTCTATTTCACAAAAGTTTAAAATATCTATTTCTATTCATTGAAATGATCTCGCACCCATATATATTCAACCTTAAGAAATCAGTTTTCTAAAAATTTCCTTATTTTATAAACCTTACTAAACGATGCTGTCTAGTTTTCTATGAAGCACAAAGGCACATGCATGTTAAGGCACCATATTGGACATCTCTTATACAAATTCTAAATGTTTTGGTCAATTTCACGTCTAGCCTTGGGTAGTATGACCATCTAAAGAGAAATCAAAGATATCGTTTATAGATCGTTAACTTGAGACCATGACAAATGAACACTGATTTTAACACTGATAATGGCTTTATACAGCCATAGTAAACAAACTTAATAACGCCTTAAAAAGACCTGCACTTAACTTGTATAATGGAGTCTGTTATTGAACTAGTGTTGATTTGACCAAACGGTGAACCCTGAGGGTGTTATAACGGGGATATAGTAATGGAACATTTCTTACGGACTATTCATGGGATAAAACAGAAATTATATCTCTTGAAAATAGAGTTTTGGTATTTAATAACATATTTTAATGGCCTTTTTTCATTGAATAGTAATAGACACAGTCCCCTTTGCGGACAGATATAAATACAGGCCCACAGTATTATTAGGGTGACTTTTTATATGATTTAACGCTTAACCATATGGTTTAACGTTATATATACGCCAATGATAGTTGTTCCCGTATCAAAATGTTATTTTTTTACTTCCAGCACTAAACACAAACACAGAAGCAACAAAGAAGCAGGTCTTCGAACTACTCTCAGCTTTATGTGTTTACTCCAAAGATGGAACACAGTACGCATTAGAAACTCTTGCACACTTACAGGTAAGAGTCTACCTGGCATTTATTTTCACACTTTTCATACCAGTGTCACCTGCTAAACCAAAGACTGTCATTTATATAAGAAACATGCAGTTAAAAAATGTGGTGCTTCTTAAAATAAAACCCTTATCACAAGGTAGGTATGGACCGAAAATATAACGGGAAGCCTACGAGCTTTTCCGTGTTCTTGTGGATTAACGTTGATTTTTTGTGTTATTTGTTTGTTACTGCCCTGACAAGCTCAAAATCGACACATTGAAAACATGGATTGATAAACTTATGTTAAAAAAAATGTACCTTTTATGTGTTTGTGTGGTGTTTCCAGATGATTTGGCAGCTACAAAGATTTTGTGTGATATAAATCATATATTTAACCCCTGTAAGTGATTGGAATAACTTTCCAGTAATTTCCCATTGTCCTCACTAACGTCTGATTACAGGGTCTGCTATTAAAGTCACCCATTACACCCAATAATACAGGCCCGCTTGACATACATAAATACTTGGTAAAGTATATAATTACCGTCCATTCAAACTATTTCCAAATTATAATTCTTAAAATTGTAAAATGGTAAGGAAGCCTGTATTTTGTGTGTGTGAAGAATGTTACAAAGATTCAAATTTAACAACTTTTTAAAACGGCGCACATGACTTTGCAGTAATGTTTTGGTGTGCCCTATAATTTAATCCCTATTGATAAGTCCACAGACCAATAGTTAGAGAACGGGGTCAGATTTACTGACACAGATGTCGCATTATTCAATTACGGAGGGCCAATACAGACTTTTTCTCTAAAAAAATCGACCATTTTGTTAAAAATCTTATGGCGACAAATGAGTCCCTTTGTTAACCTCTGAAGCGTTTTAATCACTGTCCTAGATATTTTTTGTAAAGAAATTTTATCCCATTTTCAAAGCGTGTTATCTGTGAAACAAAACTGCTAATGTCATAATCTGTCGTATTCAACACCTTTATATGTTCTACAGACAATTTTTTTTTATAATTTCAATGCTCACTGTCCAAGTCTTGTGAAAGTGTAACACCTTATCTGGCTTTTTAGGATAAAAGGTTTTAACAACAACAACACTCCCTCATTTGGGTTAAGTCTTTAAAAAAATGACAACAAAGTAGCAATGTTTCTCTTTAGACGGATCTAAACACTAGTCATTATTAGCAGATACCTGCATGTCCTTATCTGAAAACTCAAAATACTATTGAATTACCCTTCTATTGCCTTTTGACTTTGTAGAATCCAGAAAGGTTTGTTTTGTAAATAAATTGTTTTCCCACACAGATGAAACATCATTTTTGACTAATTAAACCAGTAACTGGCTTTAAAAGCCTTAAAGTGAGAATCGATGAAGAAATCGTGAATTATTTAAAATGTTCTTGTAAATATTATACAGTAACCTAGGTCTTTACTAGTAAGTTTAGTTTTTTATACGTGTTTACGTCATTCGAACCCCTAACACCCGTTGCCCGGTAAAGATATCTTCCTATCTCGAGTTTTTGAGAGGGTTTAAATAGACAAGATAAAAATTAGTTCTTATATTGAATTGATTTTTAACATGGATTTATTTTAAGGTATTAGATTACCAAAATGTACCTGTTACCTATATAAAAAAACTCTTTTATTTTCATATTTCAAATGTATTTATACTGCTTTTCGGGCAAAAAAAATTGATAAAATACTCACGATTAAATGCTAAATGATTGCATTTTATTAAAGCGCAAAAATGCCAATTAAAGAATCTTAAAAAGAGTATGCAATAAAAATAAACATAGATGCTAGTTATGTTATAAGATCGGTGTAATATTGATATGATAATTATGGATTTGATCTATGATTATAAAATCTTTGACAAATGAAAAATTGCTCTTCGAATTATTAACGAATTATTAGAATTCAATAAAGTTGTCAAACTGATCAATCAAAACATATTTTTTTTAAAAGTGCAATCCTTAAATCATCGGTGTCAGTAGGTCGTATAGACAAAAACACAACAATTATTCAAATCAACTTAATAGTAGAAAATTAATCGCTTCCATTCACAAAAAAGTATTTTGCACATTTATCAAGCAATCAAAACACTTATACAAACTTGTTTACACACACATAGATGGAAAAAGACCTTGTTTATCTTTATTTGAATTTTTATGTCCATTTGCATACATTAGATGCTACGGGTTTTCAAAAGACAATTATATCTTCTATATACTGAAGGTTTTAAATGATAAGTAATTATATCAGATAGGTTGAATACATTATCTTCAGTCCATTGTCATTTCAGACCCATTGGAAGCCAAGTCGTTCTCGGTTAGAATGACATTTCAGTTGACAACCTACTATTATAAGAGAGTATTAAAACACAAGACGATGGGGATGAAATTTCATCAAATATCATTGTCTCATAGATCAAAAAAATTCATCAAATTCTCATAAAGGAGGCTATTAAGTCTAAATCACGTGGCAATCATTCAAGTCTTGATACAATATCTGAGTAAATGTTTGAATAGTTTTTAGCATGATCGACCTCCTGTCGGGCTTTTCCTTCATTACTAAGACTAGATAAGATGTATTTAATTCTATCAAATCTTCAATCTTGCCCGCGGTTTGCACGCACATTTAAAATCCACATTTTTAGATATTTAAACATTTTAAATCAGGTCACATTGCTAAATATTGTCCTTGGTGTTTGTCTCTCTTGCAATGTATATGTCAACCAGTTGTCATTTATCTTAGTTTACAAGATCAATGCTTAAACTAAACTATCTTGGTTTTGAAATCTTTATTATTAGAAAGAAAGCAGATTCATTATATATGATCACTAAACATAGAAAATAAAAAGACACCCAGTTAGAGAGTTTGCATTACAAAAAGCTACATATAAATATATCCTTCTTTTTAAAAGATCTCGAAACTTTTGAACACAGCAATAGGGAACAACTTTTACGTGTGGAAATACCTAATAAACCCCTTTTTATGAAAAAACAAACAATAATGCAAGGGTTGAAACTTTGCAGTTCTGATTCACTTCCATCATGAACAGTTAAACCAATTGTGACACGTAAAAGAAGGGAGCCAGTTTACAACCATGAACATTACAAGTAAAACTTGAATACGTTCACCAAGAAATCACTCCAGCAACAATCCCCTGTAACCAGATCTATTAAAACTATGTAGTATTCTTTGTTTTGGCAGACATCTTTGTTGACACATGGTATTTGAATGGGACACTAACACGCCATGTTATTTCATGACCGTTCCGAGTTTGTCTTACTATATAGGTGTAAACTGACTTATAACCTGTGCTTTATTAACTAACACTCCTATGAAATGTTGATCTAGCACCAGAGTGATGCTACCCCATGCCAAGCTTACTGGATCTTAGTCACCTAGTCAAACTAAAGCTTTAAATAGAAGATAATGAGATGTGAAAAAAGTGTGCGCGACACAACCTTCAAAACCAAGTGGCCATTAAAAAATCCACAAAGGAAGACGCGTATTTGACGTGATAAGCGATTGCTGGCCGATTGTTAGACGGCGAGCAGCCTTACATTGGCCCAAGATTACAAAAATAATACAGAAGATTCAATACCAAGCCAAAAATTATCAACGAAAGGTTTTTTTTTATACAAAATCACAGGCACTTGGAACATGGATTTTTTTTTTACCCCCCCTTTTTTCTCTACAACCCCCCAACAAATAAAATCTTGTTCAAAGTTATTTAAATAGTCTTTTCTTATCATTTCTAATCATAATATATTAAAATATTGATGTTTTATACTATCCAAAATTTTTACCCACTGGTATACATAAAGCGAATGTATACCAGTGGGTAAAAATTTTGGATAGTATAAAACATCAATATTTTAATATATTATGATTAGAAATGATAAGAAAAGACTATTTAAATAACTTTGAACAAGATTTTATTTGTTGGGGGGTTGTAGAGAAAAAAGGGGGGGGGGTAAAAAAAAAAATCCATGTTCCAAGTGCCTGTGTACAAAATTGCATATTTACATTTATTGTTTTCGTTACATAGAAACTGTATTTCCAGCTAACTAGTGGAACTAGGTCAATCATTTTCCATTTATGAACACATAAAATTCTTTGCATTTGGTTGACTGTGAGATCTCTTTTTTTGAAACAGCCTTAATTCCTGTGTAAATAACAGATACTTGAACAGGCATTTGTAAAATATTTATGTATAGTCCTGACTCTTGACCTACGAATGTTTTGCTGAGAACATCGATAGTTACAAAATTGGAGCATATTTACTTTGTTAAAACCGCCTTTCACTGTAACCCACCCAGTACTAATATTTTATTTCCTAAGACATATCCCCTTTAATCCAGGCCAAATCTTCTCGTAGATTTAAAAGTTTAAATTACAAACCAAGATGATACTGTATTCTTTGTCTGTTTTGTTAAACTAAAGCCCAATAACACAGATTTAAATCAAATTACAAAACTTTATCTAACAAAGATATATGTATGGGACAGTGCAAATAAAGTGAAAACAGTCGGGTATTGATAGTACTGACGTCATCAGAACGCTGGTCTGCTTTTTTTGTGTGACCTTCGGCTATATTTAACTGACCGGTTTGCAGGCTGTATCTTCTGTTCACCTAACTAAGCTTAAAATCGTATCCGGGGTGTCCGAAATGCATTTTACCTTTTCAGCATTGCATCAAATTCAGAAACCTTCAGTTAAAGTACAAAGGTCTTATTACACCGCAGTTCAGCTATAAGTTGTTTCTTCATGTTTATTACTTACAAAAGTATGATTTATATCTCCATGTATCATCTGATACACTAAAACATTACTTGCAATTTATTTCTTTTATTTGAAACCATTTGATTTCACAGATTAAGGGGCGTTAAACGAGGTTTTGATGGATAGGTTTGCAACAAAATGGGTTGTTTGTCTCGCATACCCGACCTTCCGGCTAGTTCACTCTAGATAAGTGATTCAACTATAGGCTCGACGCATTACATAACGGATTTCATACCGCTGTGTGAGAAAATTATGGGAAATCAACTTGTTTGGACCTGGGAAAAAATGGGATACACCTTAAAAGTTGGATTGTAATTTGCCATCAATGCAATTTATATGCATTTGTTATTGTAATCATGTGGTAAACTACAGTGTCACGTGGTTCGGTAGAATGTTGGACATATATTTTCAAGCACGTGTACAAGTTCTTCACTACTGAAAATATGTCATTATACCTTATTTTTTTCTCTCAATTTATTGAAAGGCCAAAGTTTTGTGGACAGAAAGTAAAGAGAGAGATTATGATGAGTGTCATTTTTCTATACGATTCGTCGGTTATTCTATATATAGAATGCATTAGAAATTAGACAGGCAAAAAGCAAATAGACCTTTTCAGTTTAAAACTAATATTTATGGACTGATAGAAACTAAAATAGCCCTAACTGGTGCTTGACTGCTTTAGCAAATAAAAAAGGATTAAAATATGTTTCATAAGCTACAATTTAAACTGGATAACCTTTTTATCCTTGGTGAAGGTTGTCTTTAGGACCATACAAACATCTGAATATGTAAAGTGAAATAAAAGAGGTTTGGATAGAAAAACATATTCACAGGTATTAGTTATTTATACCTATCCCCCAACCCTAAAGGACATTCAACGTTGTCAAACAATGCAAAAATACCTAATTTACATATAGTGTTCACATTTTATGAAATAAGGATAAAATTGAATTTCATGCCCATTAAGGTGATAAATTAGACATGAAATTGCCCCATTCTCCCACATTGTGTCTACAAATTTATAAAATATCTGAGGTGAATTACAAATAGCCAACAAATCTGTTTCCCCGTGGATAATAGATTTTTAACATGATTGATCAGATCTTGTTGGTTTGTTAGGTAAATCATTTATATTAAGTTCTGTTCCTGGTACAGAACACATTTTTTCTCAAAACTAATAGCTTTAAATCATATTCCAAACCAAGAAAGTATGATGTATATATACTGGTCATTGCTTTGAAACCATTACCAAAGTTATTATAAAAATATGTTTTACTATGTGCCAATTGCCAAAGCACATTTCGAATTATATTCTAATTCAATATTATACATGCTTCATCGCGATTCGGCTAGAGATTGCTGCTATTTATATGCCAATGTCCGTGTTGTCTGTTATCAGATAAAGCTAATATCAAACATGGTATAACCCATGTAACAATTAGTCCTACAAATAACCTGCAGAACATGTGCTAAGATCACTAAGAATGCACAACTCGCTGTGGGTTTACATTGCTTTGTAACTTACTGGTTGGTAAATCTTTACATGTTTGTAAGTTTATACATGGAGAGACTATAGTTTACATTTGTCGCAATACATGTAAATAGGCTGTCGAAGGTTATCATAAACTACATATAAAATTGTACAATTTAGAAATGAATCTTTTTTTTCCTTAAAGACTGACAACACCTTCTCTCATTCATGGTCTAGTTTAAACATGGAATTAGGGTGCCAAAATACCGACGATGATCACTCAGTTAGGAAATGTTTAACCAAACAAAGGCAAAAAAATTATTGATGCATACCGGAAGTGCTAAAATTTCAATGGTCCTTGAAACATTTCTCTTCTAGTATAAGCTGGATACGACACATTTTCATTATATTTAAAACGTTTGCATCCGTTTGGGTTTTAAATAATGGGTGCTTTCGAATATCCAAAATTAAGAGTACGCTTGTGGGAACATGCACTATTACAGCACATATTAAATGGAAGATGTAATTTGAAGATATTTACGCCAAATGATTAGCAAATTAATTGATAAAAGTAGAAGTTACCTTGAACAACTTTGATTATTGAGATGTCTGTCAATTGTACTGTTGTATTAGTACTGCATGCGTGCTGAAACAAAATTGTGAAATTGAGCATAAAATTTATACAAGGCCAATACAATTCAGAGTAATTCTGAATGAATTGTATACATGTATGCTATCAGTGAAGTTTTTTTCTATGATTAACAAGATATAAATTATGCTTACTCGACATTGTCCCGGAGCATTGCAGTCAAAGGCTTATTGACTAAACGGAAGATTCCCTAAAACTTTGACATTTTAATTTGACCTCCACTAAAATCACATGGTATCGAATGTTTCTTACATGATTAAAATGTCAATCGTTTCATAAATCAATGGAGTTTAATTTCAAACATCACCAAACAAGCTCCATTATTGTTTGGCATCTTCTAGGGTTGCACTCGATTCATTCATAATTCTGAGTCAGAGTGAACCTGGGAGTGAACCGGTCCAAAACGGAAGAAATGCATACCAGCCCAGTTATTTGGAAATAACAATGGGCTTCTATTTCATTTTACTTATATAACAGTTATCGCAGTAGTAAAAGAGGGTAGATATATATTTTTTTATTAAATTCCACTTTAGTTTGTCATAAAACTACTATAGTACAGATGACACGACTTATTTGCCAAAATAATAACGAATTGAACTTATTTAACAAGGAAACTGTCAAAATTTGTAGGTGCAAATATTAATTTTGATAAAATTTGATATTTGTCGAAGGACAAAGAATAACATAAGTTAGTGAAGTAAAAAAGAGGAGATGTCATATCACGAAACAAGCACTAAAACTTTAACATCTAAGAGCAACTTGTATCGCTGTACTGCATGGCATTAAATTTGCGCATACAGACTTGTTATTACCAATGCACTTTGTATAACTGCCCTTTCTGCTGAATACTAAGTAGCTTTACAATGTTTTTACAGACACAGAGAAAAGAAACCTACAGATTTTCAGTTCTCATAGAGGAACTTCGGAGCACCGACAATACAGAATATAAAACAGTCTTGTTGCAACTTATCAACTGTATAATAATATACACAGAAAAGGTTGAGGACAGAATCCGGACTCGGAACGAATTTTTCGGTAAATATTTGTAACTTAAATCTAGTCGACAGATTTAAATATTTGGTATTTTGTGTGAGCGACTCTATGCTTTCGGGTTTGAATTCTTCTATTTTGTATTGCAAAGGCATGAATTTGTATCATTGTTCCAATTTAAATGTTTCTGAATGTTCTTAGGCCATTACACCAAAACATATAAATGAGGTATTAAGGTCCTTTCGTTTTAATCTTTGGTCCGACCACAATCTCTTTAAAACAAGCCCCCTAACCTAGTGGGTCTGTTCAAAGTCTTATCCTTTTTAATTCATTCAAACATTATACAGTATTGTGATTTCCCAAATGCCTTTAAGGCTATATTTAAACTATTATGAGTACAAATGAAAATATTGTAATTGGTATATTTTTTCTTCAAACTCAGCGAGACATTTGGCCTCAAATGTGTTTGGGTTAGTCGGTCAGTGGAAAGTCTTCGTTAATTAGAATACCAAATATTCACTATTTGAATAAAAGTAACCTGTAATAGAATAGAATCCCACAGACTACATGAGGTATCCATTGCAGTAGAAAAAGAATGACCTACTGGACTCTAAACAAGTCTGTGTTATGTAAATATAAATCATACAAGTTCTTTCATTTTTAATCAGTCAACTTCTATAAACTTTCATGCCTACCCCTAATTCAACATGTACAAATTTGCCTTGAATGCCGCTATCGGAATCAGTTGTCTGTCTGACAAATTCAATCAACAATCATTTTGACAAACTACTTAATACAAATGCCCATTAGATTTAGTGCCAATTCAGGACTGGAGTGTTAGATATTTCTTCTAATCAGAAATAAGATTGGTGTATGTTGATGCATTAGGTAGCCCTATTAATTGTATATCTATTGATAAACCCATTCAAAGCAATAACTCAATGTTTAGGTTGTTAAGTTTGGATATGATTACTCTGTCGTTTAATATGTAATAATGTGTCGTGTGTAAGTGGTCTCTGCATTAAAATTGTACTACCAAGTTCTTCGTGTCTTAAGATGACTGTTTGCATTACTACACTTTACTTAAAATTCTTTACCAGACTGATAACTACTAATTACACTGCCACTGTTGCATATAACACTTAGTAACTCGTATACTGTAAAACAATGCTTGTCAGTTCTGACCTCCTTGGAAATGCTGAATCATAAAAATCACAACATTACAATAAGGAAAACTACAAAACTACCGAAATAAGACGCCCAATCACAAAATATAGAGGTACGAAAAGTTCTACCCGGCGTGATCCTGAGGTATCAGATATACTGAAGTAGTGCAAATCACAATGGTTCTGACTTTGTTCAAAATGTCGCTGTAGACCTATATTTTTGTAAAGTCCCCTGTCAAGGCTTGGTAAATTTAAATTTTAAATCAGAATATTACTGGACAGTAGCATGATCAAACGTATAATGAAATGGGTTAAATCCATTGTTTATTACTTAAAGTTTCATATATTGGGTTAGAGACAGGGTTGGGTTAGGGTTATAGTTGAGTAAGGGTTCAAGTTATTAGCAAATTTAAGCTAAAAGTACAAGTGTATCTATCTACCTGTTTCTGGTGTTCTATTTAAAACATATGATTGTCATGTAGTAATTGTTTCCTCTTTTTTTTCAGGTCTAAGGTTACAAGAAATAATCAACAAATTACGGTAAGTGAAGTTTATTGAAAATTAATTGTTTAATTGACGTTTATTGTAAAGTAGCTGTTAAAATGTCTTGAACAATACAACTGATATTAAACCACAGTGTGAGGAAATATAAGTGACATATTTGTATGAATGAAACTTTGCAGGGAGATCTCAGGTGAACCATTTGTGGTCTTTTAATATTTACTCTTCCTTAATTACCAAAATGCATGTTGGAATCAATTATATAGTTTGTAGGAAGAATGGGGAACTTTGGGCTGTCAAATAATTAGAAACTTTATACATTATTTTTTTCATATTGAGAAAGTAAGTCATAACTTGTTTTTGCTTTTTCCGGTAGCCTGGATTGGTCTAAATGAGTACTCCTTGCAATAAAAAGAATGTGACGGCGTTCATTTAACTGAAGTGATGGTACAGTTACTTTGCTTTAGTGGGTTTACTTTTGTGGGAAAAGAAATTGTAGGAGAACGAAACGTCGTCTGTAATGAGCCGCAAATGCACGTATTTTCTACTGTCTCCAATATTTTGTCTGGCTTTATTCCTCTATTCTATTGACCTTCATTTATTCAATGTATATGCATTCGTTCATATTACTCATCTTATACTTATTAATGCCTACAATCTATTATATGTAATTTGTCTTCTGAGGATGAGATCATAATAGTTTTTATTGTGATCTTTATGACATAGATCTATAATTCTAATGATCTAGATATACAAAATGTTCTGTATCACGTTTGCTCTTATTGACCTTAAAAGTACGTTTTAGTTTTTCTAATGTACCTTTTGACACCTGGTCAGTTCCATTTAAATGTTGTCTCCGTGCAGTTTTCTTATCTTTGAATTGATACTTCGAAGTCTTCTACCTAAATAGAATATGATGTTGATAACAAATTATGATCTTTATGATTATTTATTATAATTATTTCCTGGTTTCCATTTCAATTCCTTTTGATGTTTCACTCTCAACACGAAGTCGGTTTCTGATTCCTGTGTTTGTGTTTTTCTTTGTTGTTTCCTGGTTTTTGTTTTTGTCTTTGTCAATTTGTTTTGCTTTGGTGTTTTCGGAATACGAATGCTCTCTAGTACTTCTTCAGTGCTTCTTTCATGTATATGAGTTTCCACTTGCTTCAAATGATTACGATTGTCCGTTTCCTTTCATTTGCAATATTTTGTGTTCTTCCCTTCTGAGCACTGAATTTGTTTGCTGTTTGTTTTGTCTATAGATTACACATGAAACAAATGATGTCTTCCCCTCTACATATTATTACAGAGAATTGTGCAAGTCAGCATTATAACAGCTGGTAATTACAATCCAATTCAGACACAAGGTGCTTAATTAATTAACGAGCACCTGGCATTAATTAAAAACAAATCTTATAAGTTATATCATACGATTCAAGACAATTAAGAAAGTCAAAAGTAACTATATATACTTAGTACAGATGTTGATGAGGAGATGGTATACGTTTTCTGACAGATTGTGTTAGTCTATTAAATTAACATGAGCCGAACAACATCGAAGCTTTGTGGACGACCGAACAACATCGAAGCTTTGTTAACGAACGAACAACATCGGAGCCTAACTTCCTTCTGAGATTAATTCGAACAGCTTTATATTTTGAAAAAGCACCAGCCACCATGAACTGTTCAATGTTCTACTTTTTCCTTTCGTAAATCTTTGTGATTGTTTCATTTTTTGTTAGAATATTAATTGAATGATAAAAACCAGTGCCTCGAATGATCACCTATGTAGGATTGCGCTTTTCGTAGATTTTGCAAATCTTTGGTCTAGTGGTCAAAGTTTGTAATTGCACTGATGAATGGAGTAGCAAAATATCGGAGTTTTAAGTTTGTTTTCATTGGTCCTAAAGATTCGAAGGATTTTCCTTACCTACGACAAATGTAAGTTTCTGAGATTTAACAACCTTAATTTTCCTATTATCTTGATTTATAGATGTTTAAGAGATAAATATGTTTTACGAAAACCTTATTTTATCCTTTAATTGTATATAAACTGATAAGTAGTGTATACTAATGGGTTGTCGTTATCTTTATTGGTTAAACATCATAAGTATATCCTTTTGGTACTTTGGCATACTTTATAAAATTGTTTTCTTTGGAAACTGGTTTGTTTGTGACTTTCAAAGGTCTATGGCCATCAATGGCGTCTGAAAAACGAAAAGTTGGACCGTGTGACTGTCGTTGTGATAGTTCTAGATTTGGAACTTTTATATGTTGCCGGGTCGTTGTTTTTCAAAATAGAACTAAACACTTCAAAATATATTTTGTTCGATTCTAAACACTAAAAACCCGTTTGAATTGACAAGCTCTTTTCGTATTGTAATATCAGCATTTTGTCGGGCCATTAAAGATGCCAGTAAGCTCACAGCAAATCTCATTGACAGTTTTTTTTCCCAAATTATGCAACTTCCGCATATTTTTTAAGGTGATAAATGATGAATTACTATTTGGTTTCTAGCCTATGATATTTGGCAAAAGATGGATAATTTGTACGTGATTGAGGGTAAAAATGAAATGATTATTTACAATTTGTATTGTTTGACACTATCGTTTTTATATATTTGTCTGATCATGTCCAAGATCTGATTTGTTTGTCAAATGTTGCCAAGTTCTTGAAATTATTAAATAGAAGAGGCCTGGCTCCACCTGGTTCTTAACGTAAATTTAGTGAAAGGGGACAGCTTCGAGGAATCAGTGAGTGGCCCTATTGAAATATTGCACGCCCCCCCCCCAAAAAAAAGTCATCGACTTCACTTATTTTCAAAGAATCATAATATTTGCATTGAAATGTCATTATTGATTGACAAAGATAACATTCCCCAAATCCTCTTCAGTTGTCAACTATTTCTGTTAGTACCAATGTCTCTTCAGTTAAGCCAAGTATTAAGATGAGAGCAAACAGCTCACTTATGTTAGGACAACGTTCGACAGATAGTCTTGCCCATGACGTAACGTAGGATAACAAATGTCACCAGTAGATCTGTAACGTAGATGTCGTTATCAATGTCAAACGGCTCTTGTTGAATACTAACTTACTGTAGATGCAAAACATTCAGAGGTGAATTTTAATGCGAACCACAACACAGCAATAATTAAACTAATATAAACAAATAAATGGACACCGAAAAGAGATTTGTTACATTACTACAGTTTAGTTGAATCTGGCGGTAGGGCAATCATTTGTTAAAATGCTTTTAATGCATTTTCACATTTAGTTTAATGGAAAACTAATGGTCAAGGAAGTTTGCTCATTAACTTTTCCAAATCTTACGATTTGCACAAAAAAGTTGACAATGTTTCTGTACACCGCGGATCTCGTAAGGCTGAATAGGGGGAGTACGTAGTTAATATCTAAATTACAATGTAATTGAACAAGAAGGCATTGAAGATATTTCCCACGCTCCGAGATACAAGCGGCCTCTATTTACTTACTTAAGTAGATTAAATATTCGTTCCATTGATCTATCATTGCTGATCAGAATATTCAATTAAAACCTTGCTGAGTGTGACTCACCTTGGCAGGTACCGGGATTCTTTTTTTAGGGTTGTCGTTTGACGCTAAGCACCTGTCAAAACAAACAGGGATTTTAACAGTCTATCAAAGCACCTTATATTCTCTTTTTTACTTTTTTACTTTCACTGTGTTTTCACTCCAGGAGATTGTCACTTCATTCTTGTCAACTGCAAATATTTAGAGTAAGACAGTAAAATACCCTTAAAGCGAATTCTTTGAAATCTTCATTTTTTTTGGTGAAAGTAGAAATTACATATTTTATGGTGAAATGTGAGAAATTTGCTTTATATAATTGACAAAAGCATACCAAGTACATGCCGTCAATAGCTTTACAGTTAATAGCTTATTATGCAAGTACATGCATATTAAGGTATCAATTTTGAGAAAATGAAATTGGCTTTTACATTGTGGTAAAATGTATATACGCTTATTTCATATGCAGGAATGTCCATTTAAATAAGATCTACCTACACAGGGGGTTATAAATTTCGACCAAGGAACTGAACAATTCTATAACGTTTTACATATTGGTCAAGGCTTGTTATGAAGCAAATGAGTTAGACATGAGATATTTTGTGGTGCGAATTGTATATTAAAACTTGTCTTTGATCTAAGATTTGTACATAAAGGATCTGTTTAAATTTGATTGTACATATAAGTATGAGAGATCTAATAACTAATTTCGTATGTAAACCACGTTTTATTAAATCTAACCAGGCTTGTAAGTGTTCCTTTATCATTCTTTAATTCTTCAAATTTATGTCAAAAATTAAGACGTAAATAGAAAACTTTGACATATTATTCACCATTATTATAAATAGATTTTGGGTGGGAGTGAAGTTAAGATGAAGGGCCTACTCAAATAGGGTGATGACAAAGTTCTTCGTCAAGGAGATCGTATCTGAACGGTACAATTTAAATTTAACGCCACTATAAATTAGCCAATTATATATTACAGAATCCAATCGTATTATATTACGATTTAATTCACTGATTAGAAGGCTTTCTCTTTGATATTTCTCGATTTTAAATCTTTCATATAAGATCTATGGACCCTATATTTAGAGGCCTATCAAATCTATATACTTTTTAGTCTTGTCAAACTTAAGTTAAAGTACAAATAAAGGTAATGATATAGAGAAATGGAAACCCAACATGAAATCACCCGTAAAAATTAAATATAAACGTTTTGTTTAATTATTTTGTCTATTTTGACAACAATTTCTAAATATATCTATGAGATATATAGAATTTAAAGTGGAATGAGATTAAGAAGTTAACAGTATTGAGCTTTTGAATGGGTATAAACGGGACCTCCTGATCCTGGACATTCAGGTTCCACAACAGAAGAGACCTCTGATTACCAGTTACCAGTTTATCAAAACCCAGTCTGCCTCCTCACTATTTCATTATAAAACTTGCTGTAGATTTTGTAAGCTTTAATTACTATCAATACAAGTTTTGACAATGATATTTTTACGTTTCCACAGAAAACAAGAAGATGTTGACTCACAGATACTTGTACAACTCGATGTTTTTGATGAGCAGAAATCAAACGACGAAGAACAGTTACCGGGGGTTAAAGGTGTGGACCTCAACAGCCCCCTGGATGTCTTCCATGCTATTTATAGACAGGTAAGCCTCCTTTTCACTGGACGTCTTCCATGCTATTTATAGACAGGTATCTTCCATGCTATTTATAGACAGGTAAGCCTCCTCCTTTTCACTGGATGTCTTCCATGCTATTTATAGACAGGTAAGCCTCCTCCTTTTTCACTGGCTGACTGACTCCATAGTATCCTTTGTTATCGTTGGATGCAGGGCCCGTCTTCCACCATGGGGAGGTACTGGTCGGAATTCTGGAAGGCTTTTTCACTGGACGTCATCCATGCTATTTATATACAGGTGGGCCGCCTTATCCTCTGGACGTCTTTGATCCTCTTAGAGTCAGGAAAGTCCTATTCCTCTTATCTAAAATTTTTTCGCTAATTATATATGGGCAGGTACTTGTGTGTTCATTTTCTTTAACAAAGTCTTGTATTTTATCCGTATGAAGAAGACACAATTAATGTACAATGTAGTATAAAATTCATAACACTCTCAATAATTGAGATTTTCCTAATAACCTGTCAGTGGGACTTTCTTTCAAAACTTGGAATAATTTGACATAAAACTAGGTTGAATGTAAACTAATTTTAAAGAAACACCAGGAAAGCATCAAATTAGAGACATATTTCAAAATTGTTTACCAGAAACCATCTATTTTTATTAAATAATTTAGTAGTGATAGGACAAACAAACTTTTGAGACAGAGTGTCTTGCTGTTCATTGAAATAATCTCTGACTTTTAAATGAGATATCATCAAATGAAGATGTGTATTACATGGTTGTCTATCAATGATATATTGTTAAATATCTTAATGTTTTATAACCAAATATCGTAATAAGAAATTTTAAAGAAATTTAAAATACTCAATTAGTGAAGGTTTATTCAAGAAGTCGTTAATAAGATACAAGTTTCCTGGGACTTCAATATTAAGTTGAATAATTCCAAAACAGCATGAGCCTTACTTAGATATCGGTACTACAGAGACGTCAATTCTCATGATTCTTATAACAAAGAAGACAACAAACTGACAAATATTAGAAGATGTACAAGTCTAAGTTTATCAACACGCGTGTTTTGAAATTCATTACCAAATTAATAAGCTTATAAAGATTGCTGGAACGACCTTATGTCAGATAATTTGTTTATGAACTACACAAAAGAAGATTATCATTGTTGAGACAATGTTGATTTGCCAATTAACCTGTTGTTTCTTTATGTAATATATGTTCTATCAATATTTCTAATCACTCTTATACCATCACAGACTTGATAAGAACAGTCCCATGTTTACTTTATAAGTTTATTCAAATTTATATGTTAAACAAAACTAATAGTACAAGTACTTATCCAGGCATTCAACTTGGAGGGAATGGGTTGAAATTGGTGAAATCAACACCTTTTCTGAAAACTCACCTTAAATGGTAAATATTGACTCTATTTTATGTTTAAGTTCCAGAAAAGTAACAGAAAAACAAGCTTATAATTCTCTTTGTCCTTACAATTTAATGTAGAAAGATATACTATATGTAAAAATCTTTTTTCTTCTGTTTTTAAGATTTCGGATACACCTCAGGAGATTTGCTTCCTTACAACGCTTCAGCATATGCTGAAAATAGACCCGAGTGATGTTAACGGACAATTAATATGGCAGACAATAGAAAAACTAATATCAAGAGCTACTGTGATAGAAAATGCTGAGGATTCTCAGAAACTTATAATGTCTTCTATGCGAAAGCGTGAAAAATCCACCGATGGGAAATGTACGTGTTCCTGTCATGATGGACGTACAAGAGTTATGTCCCCTAAAAGACTTTCGGAATCTACTGAAAATTCTAACAGGTTATCCACCGTGTCTTCGGCTGTCGGAGGACCACCACCACCGCCGCCGCCACCTCCACCAGGAACAGGAGCACCGCCTCCCCATCCCCCACCTGTGGCTCCAGGTATGCCACCACCACCACCACCGGCCCCTGGCATGGCCCCACCTCCTCCGGGTCTCGCTAGACCTCAACTACAAAAACTACCTCAACAAAACATTCCGAAGCCTAATACAAAATTACGGACCTTACAGTGGCAGAAAATTTCAGCTAATAAAGTGCTATCAGGAAAACCTAATATATGGAATACGGCAGGGAAACTCTTTAATGGTTATGTTACGAAAATGGATTTTGGAACGATAGATGAACTATTTAGCGTTAATTCTAACCCAGATGGATCAATGGACAAGAGTGGTGGAAATAGTGTTACTGACAAGAAAAAGAAAGAGTCCACAGAGGTAAGACTGTTAATTATGTAACCTCATCTGGACCTGCCTTACCTTCCGGAGCACCTATGTTTATTCTCGTTCCCACGTGAGTTCGAATCGTTTCTTTTGTGTTTTTTGGTATTGTTGTTGTTATTTGTTGGTATCAGCTGATTTTTTTTTTTTGGGGGGGGGGGTCTTACAGATCCCCATGGTACTTCTATCATGCTTTGTGTGCCATGCTTGAGCGTTTATATATTGGTCATCCCGATTTCGTTATTTTGTTGTAACATTTTATATTTACCACGTGATATATACTCATAGCGTTGAAAAAGCAAAATCAAGTGGAAGGTATTAAGTTAATGTATATACAAGTCATTTTGTAATTTGAGAAACTTTATTGCATATGCACGCTTGACAAATTAACTATAGGTGTATGATGACAGTACGTGGTGATATGCTCTGTTGCATAGTATACTTGCTGAAAGACAAGATATGGTACATGTGATAACTGCATGATGAGTTTGCCACCTGAAAGAAATATCTGAGTTATGATTCGATAATTTTTGCATAAATATATAAATTTATTGCAATGACAAAGCAGAATAATTTTTCAAAAAAGTTTCATGCTTGGTGTATTAGGTTAGCCTCCAAAAAATCATGAAAATGAATGCGAATTAAAAACAGAAATTGAAAAACAATGGCAAAGAAATTAGGCATCATTTGGTCGTATGTCTGTTAATTTGCATTTCGTATGCACGAAAATCATGAAAAGGACTGAAGAAACAAGTAGTATTTCAATATAATTTGATTTTATTAAAACATGTGTTTCTTTGACTGTTGTGCTCACTTATTATAAGTAAATTTACTTATTTAGAACATCAAGTAGCGGAAGTACCTCCACATGTAGAAACTATGACAATTAACACCTTTGATCCAATGACATTTGTAACAACTAGGGGGTGCAGCGACAAAAAGTCATCTTATCATAAAAGCAAGTAACGGTCAGTCCTGACTTGAAGCTCAGTCTACCATTGCTATTTTGTTATATAGCTGTTCTAATTTAACCTTGCATTTAGGATAAAATTCTTATTTTAAAATACAAATGACAACAAACATGACAAAGTTCCAGACAATAAATTTTGCTACGCCTGACGCGCGTTTCGTCTATTCAAGACTCATCAGAGGCGCTCTACCAAAAATATTGAAAATGCCAAACACTGTATGAATATGAAGAGCATAGAACAGTATAACCAAAAATACCAAACTGGGGAACCAAATTATTACTAAGATATTCAACCTATGTCTGGGGTAGGAAGAGCGTTAGGGTTTAGAAAATTTTGAAATTTAGACGGATAATTTAAAGCTTTGATGTATTCTCCAACTCAAAAGTGTTGGTGCCGGAGCGGGCTAACCTCGGGGAATTTAAACTCCACCAGCAGTGCTAACCTTCACGTGTGTTCGAAATACAAATGACAACAAAGTTCCAGACAATAAATTTTGCTACGCAATTGATTTAATGCTCATATAAACATTTAAAGCATCGTTTGTGTTATTTGCTATATTCCATATTAATATTACCATTTAATTTGTCCACGGAAGTAGAACAATTTCTATAACCAATCAATTTGATAAATCTCCCTTAAATATCACCATATGAACACCACAGGAGATCTTCTGACAACAATGTTGTCTCGGAACATTGTTCTGATCTTTAGGCATCGTTACCGCTATTTATGGTCGTTTAGTAATTCTCCTGTTTAAAACATTTACAAATGACACATTTTCATATTTATTTAGACATACATTTTATAGTTTGGTACTTTACCTAGTTAAGCTTCTCCACGTGACGTCACTTTGATCTGCAGATTTCAGGAAATCTGGTCTGTCATCTTGTGGGTCTTTCCCTTGTTTAAAACGTGATGCACCTGCTAAAATAATACATGTTTTATAGGTCAAAAGTTTGGCAAACAATTCATTAAGGTTTGTTGATTTTGTTGTTGTATATGCCATCCTGATCAGCGTATAACAATCTTGTGTTTTGTTTGAACAGTATTACATACTAGTACATGATATAAGCGTTTTGATTTTGATTTTGTTTTGTCTTAGTATGGAATATTCGCCATTCAAAACAATTTTTGAAGATCTTTTTATATTTGGTTTTTATTTCAGTTTACGTTTAGTATAGGTATTTTATCGCAGCAACTTCCCTTTTCGTTACACAGGGTGATTATGAGTTTGGTCTTCCTTCTTTTTCTCAGTTTGATCACACATGTCATATTCTATTCAAAGAAGACATTTTACTTACGGTGAAACGAATCTTTTAATAAAAATAACCTACACTTATTTTGTCAGTTTATATTCAATTAGTTTTCGCTTGAACAACACGGTTTAAAATTTTTGACAGCTTTCCATAAACATTTAAGAGGGAAGCTAACTGATTCTACGGACTGATTCATTAAAACATGATATACATCTAAAGTAGATGCGATAATTAATTAATAAATAAACCAGAAACCAGTGAAAAAATATGTCCTTTCACATTGCATTATCTCTTTCAGATAAACCTACTGGAAGGCAAACGGAGCTTACATATCAATATATTGTTACGACAGTTTAAGATGCCCAGCGATGAAATCGTACAACTTATACGAGACGGTGCTAGTGATAAAATTGGTGCAGAAAAACTCAGAAATCTTCTCAAAATTCTTCCTTATGAAGATGAGGTAATTAAGATTTCGCATTAAGATAGATAAGCCCATGGTTATTTGGTTTCCTTTTTATTTCTCTTTTTTAAACATTCAATTTAGCCTTACAATCTAATACTTTATTAATATTCAATCTAATATCCGATATATTTCGAATTACAGTCCAACCTGATTATGATAGAAAATAGTAAGCAAAAGTTGCTGATAACATCAATTGTTAAAATAATTCAAACTTATTATAGTAAAACTTTCCATTTACACATACATTTTCAGTGATGATCCTCTGTAATGAATTTTAGACTGAATAAAATTAGTTAGTTAGTTAGTTAGTTACATTTCCGTTTGGATTAAGCCAGCAACGGCAGACTTATTATAGTAAAAGTTACATGTAACATGTTCTTGATTTCATTGAAAACGAAAAAACTATGTTTTTCTACATTCAGGCTGAGAAATTAAAAAGTTTTGACGGTGACAAGAGTAAACTTGGAAGTGCTGAAAAGTTTATATCCAGCCTGCTAACCATCCCATAGTAAGTCCTGAATACATACCATCTAGAAAATAGACATTTATAAAGGAGATGCACGGAATCTTCTTTTGTTCTGTTTTTATTTTGTATCCTGAAAATATATAGTTTTAGCCATTGAACATAATAATTATTTTAACATAAGAGCGTCATTTGTCACTTTTCTCCTATAACGACCACCGATCTTTGCTTATTCCTGTTGGCCACATTCAATTTATATAGTTTTAAAAATGTTGCGTCTTGTACGCTTATTACACTATCATTGTTTCTTTTCTCCAGCTATAAATCAAGAATTGAAGGGTTTGCAGTGAAGGAAGAATTCAATACCAACATGGATTGGATTAAGCCAGCCATCGAAGCTGTTATTGATGCTGCTAAAGGTTAGTGCTACAAGGGGGCGGATTCAGTGGGGGAAGACAGGGGATTGGATTAAGCCAGCTATTGAAGCTGTTATCGATGCTGCTAATGGTAAGTGCTACCAGGGGGTCGATTCAGTGGTGGAAGGCCGGGGTTTGGATTAAGCCGGCCATCGAAGCTGTTATTGATGCTGTTAAAGGTTAGTGCTACAAGGGGGCGGATTCAGTGGTGGAAGACAGGGGATTGGATTAAGCCAGCCATCGAAGCTGTTATTGATTCTGCTAAAGGTTAGTGTTACCAGGGGGTCGATTCAGTGGTGGAAGGCCGGGGTTTGGATTAAGCCGGCCATCGAAGCTGTTATTGATGCTGCTAAAGGTTAGTGTTACCAGGGGCGGATTAAGTGGGGGAGGCAGGGGATTGGATTAAGCCAGCCATCGATGCTGTTATTGATTCTGCTAAAGGTTAGTGTTACCAGGGGCGGATTCAGTGGGGGAGGCAGGGGTGTGGATTAAACCAGCCATCGAAGCTGCTATTGATTCTGCTAAAGGTTAGTGTTACCAGGGGCGGATTCAGTGGGGGAGGCAGGGGTGTGGATTAAGCCAGTCATCGAAGCAGTTATTGATGCTGCTAAAGGTTAGTGTTACCAGGGGCGGATTAAGTGGGGGAGGCAGGGGATTGGATTAAGCCAGCCATCGATGCTGTTATTGATGCTGCTAAAGGTTAGTGTTACCAGGGGCGGATTAAGTGGGGGAGGCAGGGGATTGGATTAAGCCGGCCATCGAAGCTGTTATTGATGCTGCTAAAGGTTAGTGTTACCAGGGGCGGATTAAGTGGGGGAGGCAGGGGATTGGATTAAGCCAGCCATCGATGCTGTTATTGATTCTGCTAAAGGTTAGTGTTACCAGGGGCGGATTCAGTGGGGGAGGCAGGGGTGTGGATTAAACCAGCCATCGAAGCTGCTATTGATTCTGCTAAAGGTTAGTGTTACCAGGGGCGGATTCAGTGGGGGAGGCAGGGGTGTGGATTAAGCCAGTCATCGAAGCAGTTATTGATGCTGCTAAAGGTTAGTGTTACCAGGGGCAGATTCAGTGGGGGAGGCAGGGGTGTGGATTAAGCCGGCCATCGAAGCTGTTATTGATGCTGCTTAAGGTTAGTGTTACTGTTGATGTCTATGCTGTTCAATACTACCGGTATGTCAAAAGACACCAAATGGAATCATAAAAATGGAAAACTAAATGGTGTTTTAAAAACATCTATTAAATCCATGTGTAAAAATACTGCTGTGTTAGTTTGTTCTATTAACATTCAATACATACTAGTATATACCATTTTTTGGCCAAATTAAGTTTTCCATATCTATATTGACCTATTTTGTTATTTAATAAAAGATCTCAATTTAAGGGTATTATATATTTTCAGAAATCAAAGAAAACAGTCATTTACATGAACTACTTTATTTGGTGCTAATTGCTGGAAACTACTTAAATAATGTAAGTATAAAAACGATAATTCCTCCTGAACAAAACAACCTGGTTATGCTTTTAAAAATAATTTCAAGATCATTTGAAAGGATTAGTAGAACTTACAAGGATCCAGATTTAATCTCTATAACTTACTCTTACATGTCTCTTAAATTGGTACTTAAATCGTTCAATGTATACTGTTTACTAATTTTAACTTGAGATGAAATTTAAAACCATGTTTCTCTACTCCCTTAAAGTACATATAATTTCTCAGTACAGTATAATTTCTAAGTCTTAAAGTTCATCATTTACAAACGTTTAACATAATACCTGCATTATTACTGTATTTTATATAATGACATAATACCCAAGTACAAACTTTAATTATCTTTTAGTAAGCTTTATAATTTGGAGCCTAACCTTAGATAAATATTATGATTCATATAATTTGCTACAGGTCAAGAAATATTCAAAGATAGTGTGAACAAAAATCTATTGAAAATTATAATGTGCCATAATGCTTTGGAATAAAAATCTGTTTTGTTAAACTTTGTTGTTAAATCTCAAATGATATCTCTGCCAAATATTTATAATAAGGATTAATAGCCTAGCCTTTCCCCAGCTTTCAAATGTAGTAATCACCTATTCATTTCCATTTAAATAATTCTGCACAGTAAGCAGTCAGTTACAATTTTACTACCTTAATGTAAAATATTTATGATATCTTTTTAATCCATTTCAATTTGTTTATCTTGCTTAATGTTTGTTCGAAGGTAGAGAGAGACTTCAGCAAAGAAAAATGAAAATAAATAAATCATATTAAAATCATGAAGGCAGTAATGTATGTGCCTTCCAATTTACTATATCTACCTTGGTCAACAAAATAATTAAAAGTGAAGTAATATTTGAGTTTTGACCCCTCAACTCCTTCATTAAGGTATTATATCTCAACTAAATTCCCACCATTTTCCTGTGTTCTGTGGTTTCACAAGTAAGATTATATTTGCAGGGTAATTATGCTGGAGATGCTGCAGGGTTTAAGCTCTCCTCACTGATCAAACTTACAGACACCAGAGCTAATAAACCAAGGATGAACCTTCTTCACTTCGTTATACTGGTAAGTTTTCATATCATGGAAAAAGTCATTAAAATTAGTTTCTTTTAATTTTATGCCTAAGTCTATATCTTTAAAAGCAATAACAACTAGATTAGAGCTAGGAAGCAAATATTTTTAAGATGTGTCTCAAAGTCAGATGATAAGTTATTTTATATTTAATACTGGACATGTATTCATCTTGAGTTCAACAATTTCCTTCTTATTATTATAATAGTGTCCCAAAAAGCCAAGTATGCTGTTTTAAATAAATGATTTGTTTTGTTTTTTACTACAGCAAGCAGAAGAGAAAAATCCAGATCTTTTGAATTTTCCTGATGAAATGAGATATCTCAAAGATGCATCTCAGTAAGTGTTAAATAATGGCTTATGGCATTGTTATTGTAGTTCAATATTCAACCAGTTATATCATTCTTTTGTACAGTACCATACACCTGTAGAAACATCTGTTCAAAGCTTAAATTTAGACAATTAAAAATAAAAACATAGCTTACCATATTTTGTGTTTGTATCACAAATACAAAAGCAAACCATTTGCAGAAGCGAAGATACTATATTTTGTGCTCCATTTTTTATTTTAGAGCCTCCATCGATAATCTGACTGCAGATATTAAAGGTCTCCATGAAAAAATCACCAAACTCTCAATGCAAGCGGAAACCATTGGATTAGACTTCAAGCAACAAATGTGTGACTTCTTACAGGTAAGCATTCATTGACATTGCTAGATTTCATTATCTATAATTTCTTTGTGTATCAAATATTAAACGGAGGAAAAATAAAAATTGCATAAAGTATGTTAAAATGATTAAAGTGTATAAATTCGTTTTTAAACTTAACATAAATGTTGGATGTTGTAAATATTCTTTCATCGTTGTAATGAAGAAATAATGATAAAAATGATTATTCTTCAATACCAAATCTGGAGAATGTGGGAAAGAAGTCATCCAAAATAAAAAACAATGATAAATAGTATTTGCTTGAATTATTTAAAACTTAATTTTTATCTGTCTTTTTACAGTTAGCCACTGAGGACCTAACAGAATTACAAGAGGACCTAAAAGACATTGAAAGTCTACGTTTAGAACTAGCAGACTTTTTCTGTGAAGATCCAAGCTCATTTAAGTTGGAGGACTCCTTCTCAACACTCAACACATTCTGTACAAGATTTAAGAAAGCAATTTCAGTGAGTAAAGTTATAATTTCTAATCTACTCTTGACTAATTTCGTTTGTTTTGGAAATTAAGTGTTAATTCAATGAGCAGAGAAAAGATATTTGTGACATGTATATGCTTAACAAACATATAAAGATTCTATTCATACTTTGATCATTTTCTTATTCTAAAAATGTTAGATATCTAAGGGATAAAAATGCAATAGACTTTCAAAAAATTAACTCTAATAGAAGATATGGACATGTTGAAAAGCTATAGATGTAAATGTAAAAAACCAAGGCTTTCTTCCATTCAAGTTAAATTGTCAGTCCCTAACTAACAAATATTTCTAAAATAACAACACTTAATATGTATTTACGAAGTTTGAAGTTTGCGTTGATAAATCAAAATTTTGATTTTTAGGAAAATGAACATCGAAAGAAGGTAGAAGAAAAACAAAAGGAAAGGCAGGCACAAAAAGAATTAGAGAGAAGGAAACAAATTCAAGGTAAATGGTTAAATCTTCCTACCTTACACACCCTGTGATTTAATGTCACACATGAAACGTCTTTGTATTTTGTATCCTGTAACAGTTCGAGAAAAAATAAGTTAGATAACTTTTAAATCATTTCTTTCATTAAGAAATCTTTCAAAATATAAAAAATAAAAAGCTAAAGAAGCAATCATCATGAACACATGATGTTGAATAATTCTAGGCTACATTAAAAAGTGAGTCCTTGAAAACTTTAGAAAAAATGTCTCTTAAAAGTTTATAAATATTAAATACTATCCCTATGATATCCATAATAACTATATTTTCTTATTCTTATTTTTTAGAAGAGGTAAACCCACCACAAGATCAAAAGATAGACCACGGGTCCGAAAATATTGTTGATCTGTTATTGGCTGACGTTAGAAGTGGATTTGCCAGCAGACGATCGGGAGAAAGTAGCTTTTCTGTTACTAAAGTGCGAAAAGTTAACCTCGATTCAAATGAAAACATTACTCCTGATGCAAAGTCGACAGCTCCTGACAGTTTTGTACGTCAAGGGTATGGGAGAAAAAGTTTACGACGTAGGAAACCTGATAGAAATGATGACGATTCTGAAAGCACGTGTAGTAGTTTGGAAGACGCTATGGAAACAGACAGAAGACGCGTTCTTCAAAGTTCACAAGATACTTTACTAGACATTCTTTCACAGTCAGATTCAAGGGCTAGTGAACCTCAATTTGAACGTTACCCAAGTTTACGCAAAAAGAGACAAGAAAGGCGCGAAAAACGAAGTGTCATGGATGTCTATGGCGATAGAGAAAGAGCAGCTTCGCCTGCTGTTGATAGCCCTGTAAATTCATCCGCAACATCTAACATCACATATAGATCAAAGACGCCTAATATAGAAAGGCCAAAATCAGGTGATTATAGTTCGGAAGCAACTCACTCTTCGATTCGCCGAACGAAAAGCCTAAATGAAAAACGTGATATACAACGACAGGAAAGTGATGAGAGTGAGGACTTAGTAGAAAGACTCAAACGAAAGTTTTCTCGTAAAGAAACGAGGTCTCCAGACGTCACTATGCAACGTGAACAAAGTCCAGTTGAAACACCGACTGAGGACACAAGGTCAAGATGGCGACATGGAATTCCATCAGAATTACAAACTATAGACGAGAAATCTAGACTTGAATCTCCAACTAAGAAAATGTTTGCCACGTCAGTTAAAAATGCAAAAGAGGAACTTGAACGCCGAGTTAGTAACTCATTGGATTCAAAAGAACTTAAAAAAGTCTTAGATCATGTAGATAGCTCTGTGACTGAAAAGCTAGAAAACAAATCCGAAAATGGGGATCAACAAGTTTCGGTCTCGGTAAGGAAACAACTCAATCAGCGATGGAAGAGTGATCTTGGGAAATCAGAAATAGACAAGGTCCTAAAAACAATCGAAGATAGAGAAAAACAATTTGAACAACCAACACAAACTCAAGATGATTCTTACCTTGACATTGATATTCCCAAGTCTGATCCGAAATTTGAGGAAAATCTACAAGTACGACGGAAACAAAGAAAACAACGGTCTACGTTGTCATACGATGATGTTCATGCGGCTCTCAGAAAAATTCGTACAGAGGAGGACCCCGAGGAGTCTCCGACACATACCATAACGGTTACTGCCGTTAGCACACAGGCAGATCGAGAAGAATCGCCTCCACCTATTCCTCCTCGGTCACCATTCAAAGAAAACAGGGACAGTGAATCATCCTCACCCTCTCAAAAGTCTAACATGAGCAAAGCAGCTAAGCTGGCAGCTAGACGGAAGTTTAATCATAAACGTTTTGGAGATAAGGAAAGACCGTCATCGGCCAGTGGCGATAATCGATGTAAAAGTGATGTACAAATAGATCATGTTGATCAAGCTTTACGTGATATTAAAAATGGAATGAGCAGATCGAAATCTTACGACGAATCCGTAGCAAGGAAAGCTGTTGAAGGTACCCTCAATGGCGACGTTTCACCTTCTCAAAAGAAGTCCTTCCGTGGGAGTGTTGGTCGTCTAGGTTCCGACGGTCGAAGAAATGCACAGTACTATCCTAGTAGTGATAGCGAACAAGAGGTACCACCGGATGGCACCTCCTCACCTAAACGACCATCAAGTACTAAAAGTGACAGCCCAAAAAGTTCTAGCCGTCTATCAATCAAATCAAATAGTACATCCACTGAGACTTTACGTTGTGATACTCCATTCAGTGACACAGATTCCCCCGGTCAGCGGCGTAAGAGTCAGGAACTGTTAGATAATAACGAGTCACGTGACTTTGAACAGCCAGTCGTACCCCCAAGGTCATCACGAAGGGCGATAAGTCTTGTTGAACATTCAGAGATAGAAAGTGTTGTTTCTAAACATGAGAATAAGCCCTTTGATGACGAAGCATCGCCTATGACACTGATGCAACAATGGAAAAGTAAACGAAAGCAAACAAGACGAAGTGTATATGACAACGTTCATGACTCCCCTACATCTCCTAGGAACAAATCAAGTGATATGGTGGAGGGCTCTACTAGCCCGCGTACGCATAACGGAGTACTCATAAACCACAAACAAGAAGGAAGCGGTGATTCGTTTAGAAATGATGTTGGCTCCCGTTGCAGCTATGCTAGCAGTAGTGATAGTGCAAGAGATGAAGGATTTGAGACCATGTCTGGAACTGTCTCACAAAGGACATCTATGAGCAGTACGTTAGAGTCTGAATTCACGCCAACTCTTCCACGTAAAATTCTTGAAAAAGTTCAAAGTGAGAAACCGAATCTCCTTGAAGACCTTCGACCTCCCTCTCAGGAAATTGTGGTTGCTCGGGTACATAAACAGACTGAATTAAATACTAGAAAGCAAAGAACCGAATCATGGACGGAACAAGTTGTTCAAGCATCCACTGGAAATATTGATAAGGACTCGTCTTTAGATTCCTCAATAGAATATTCAGCAATATCACCCGACAGTGGTCAGGGTAGTCTTAAAGAAGATGTATGGAGTGAAAATATTGACCTTGAATCTACAATTAAAAGTTCATCGTCTACAAAATCGTTAGATAGTAACAGAACTATAGTTAAAAAGACGCCCCAAGCACCTCTAGCGACCGCCGAAAAATCATTTAACATTACTGGTAAGAAAAAGTCAGTGCCAAGCTATATGCAAGGTACTACTAGTAGTTCGAAGAAAACTGATAAAAAAAGTACAGGAACAGCCGAAACAAATAAACGAAAAAGTACGACACCATCTAGAACATCGAATCTGAACAAAAGTAAGACCACTTCAAATTCAAGTATAACTTCCGCTTCGTCTGAAACTAGTAGTAAAGTTTCTAACAAGACGACCCCTAAACGTACATCACTGGGCGTTGGAAGCACATCCACTTCACGTTCTTCAACTCCAAATCCAATTTCACGGCCGACAACTCCACGTGTTCCGTCGTCAACACCTAGATCTAAGGCAACGACCCCAACTCCTACATCTGGATTTACTAGAACACAATCACTTAGACTTCCTAGCAAAAATAGACCTAACCTGTCAGGAAGTCCATCGGAAACACAAAGCCCAACAGGGTCTCGCCCATCGTCGGCATCTTCACGAGCGTCGAGTGGAAGAGGTGGATTTATGTCGCCTACAGCGGCGTCTTCAGCTAGGAAGGACGGGGTAACATCTCCTGTTCCTACACCACCCCCACGAACTTCATCTGTTGCAACCGGAAGGACAACACCAACACCCGGAAGAACAACACCAACACCAGGAAGGACAACTCCAACTCCTACATCATCTACTAAGAAAACTACCCCTTCTTCAGGAAAATCCACACAGGCTCCTTCGCCATTAACTCGTCATGGGAGCTTACGATTACCAGCAAGATCGGCTACAAAACTTGTGTATGCAGAATCAGACGGCGAAAAATTGCAGTCCGATGCTAAGAAAACTTTACGTAGTAAAATAGGAGGAAACAAAGTTAAACCCGAATCACCAGGAAAACTACCAACTGTCACTGAACAAGAACCGCTCGAACGTGACGCCACGCAAGGTCAAGACAAAGAGAAACCCGCATCTTCAATTAAAAGTAGAATAAAAGATAAAATATTACCCAAAAAATCCACAGATACTTCAAAGAAAGAAACGGCAGATAAAAAGAAATCTCTGAAAAAATGAAATCCAAAAAAAAAAGAAAGATTATTTCTGTGGAAAAATAACTGTAGAGAGTGAAGTCTCTAACCAGAATTCTTGAACAACGCTCCAAAAATTAAACATGTTCAAGAAGTGAGGCAAGCCGAGTCAAAGGAATACGTGTGAAATGTGACCCTATCTGATGACGTCATCAGTTTAATGACTTGCTGTGATATGCCTTAATAAGTAACAAACCCTACCAGGTGCCAAAGTGATATTTACAATTTGTATAAGTTAAATTATGCAAGAGACGTGTAACTGTACTGTTTATTCATAGTGCTTCTAATAACATTGTATATAGTGTAACATGTACCCGTAAAATGAGATTTAGCTAATTTAAGTTGGTAAAAAAAGATGTACATATCATTACTTAATTTGTAAATTTCGCGGGAAATTTAAATCAAGATCTAAACCAAAATATTTTTCGCACGTTGACATTATTGTGAAATAGCTCTTATACTTAAAAGCTTTATATTAGATATACCGGTAACACTAGATTTTTATATAAATTAGAATTTTACATTTTTATATCTCAGTTTTTTCTCCTTTTTTTGATTAGAGGCTACTATCGGGAACTAGTAGATATTGACAAAATCCATTCGGATCAAATTTAGCGTTGAACTATTTATTTTGATAGAATATTTGTACGAATATTTGGTTTTCCCCAAATGGAACGTGTTCTGTAGAACATTATGTACATTACCTTTTTCGAGTCCTTTTGTTGAAAGGGAACGTATGCGTATGTACATGTTCAGTATTGTATTCTTGCCGTTACCCTTTATACATGATTTGATATTATAGAACTTTGAGCTGGTCTCAAAGACAAAGTGGTTGGTAAATTTTGTGCCTTTTTTTTATTACTTGGTTGTTACGTGTACAAGAACAAAACAATGAATCCATAGCGAAAGAATATTATGGTCTCAAATTTATACACGTACAGGAGGTGTAATGTTCGAGTCGCACCACACCCAATGTTGTCTTTTTTCTAAGACTATCCCTGAAAACTTAAACATTTCTTTATAACAAGTTATGTCTTGAATGCAAAACAACAATATTAAGTTTTATTTCGAGTCATTTATGTTCATTTGCTATGTCAAAATCTTTCACCATGTTATTTGTATTTTTTCCCTAGAATCTATACGTTTTATATGACTATAGGCACGTCTCTATGCAAGTTAAGTTCACGTCATTTTAAGGTTAGTTTCACCATTCTTTCATTGAATGTTGTATTTTTAAAAGAATATGTCATCCTTTACAACATTGTATGTTCCATTGACACGTCTTTGCCTTTCATTTACATACTTAATCAAACTAACTACACAATTTTGTACTTTTTAATGAAATGATGCATTTTTATAAATAATTATTATTTAATAATGACACATATATACACCTATTTGTACATTGGACAGAGAAGTATATTGTATAATTTTCTATGATATTTGTATAATGATCCTAATAATATTATTGTTATTTTTGTTATGTGTTAATGTGTTTAATATATTAAAACGAAAATAAAATATATTCTAAAAAAACAAACTTTTCGTTAATTTATTTGTATCATAGAAGAATAATATTTATGCAGAACCTTAACATTTAATTGTTAAGGGAATAAATTGATAGAAGAGGTTTGGCACCATAAAACTGGGTTAAATATACTATTTCATACCAAGTCGTGGCCATGTGATCTTCAATTTCTGTGGTATGTCTGCATTGTTTTGTCTCAGTTTCTCCATTGTTCATTACAGTCCGGTAGTTTTGTTACTATCCCTTTATTTACAAAAATAATCAGCCGAAAATCCACTAAAATAAAAATAAAAGTCCCCGTCAACAACATGAAGTTATTTCGAAAAATATTTTGGTGCACGTTGCAAGGAGTTACTAATTCTTGTTAGCTGTAAATGTATTTGAAGAGTGGTCTAAGCCGTATATGTTTATGATAGGAAACCATATGGGCACAATATATGGGAAATTTAGGAAGCGAAATATAAGTCCTACCGATATTTCATTTTAATGTTCCACATAAAAATAGATATAATTTGTTAAATTTGCCGTAAGCAATATTTTTACATGTTTAGCTTTTATTCAAATACAAATTTCTATATTACTATAACTGTATACAAATATATGGTCATACTGAATGACCTGATTCAAGCAAATCTCAAAAGGAGTTTCTATTTATCTTTTCATCAACATTGATCAAATTTAAACCTGAAAAGATCGAAAGCCTTCGCAAAACTTACATCAATTAATAAAAAACAACAAACAACCCCCAAAAACCAAAAACAGAAAAACAACAAAATAAGTTGTGTACACAGAAAGCAATCCAAATTTGCTCTTATAGAGATTCATTAGCATTCGTATAATAAGAATACATATATACATTAAAATTGCAAAAGGGCAAGGAGCAACCACTTGTCACATTGAAGGCTGCTGAATGTTTGCCGTAGTGGATTTTAAAAAGGACGATCATTTATAAATGTTGTTTTGTCAACACTTACATGACTTATTTCTTCTAATGGAATCCTCAATTAAAAGGAAAATAAAGGTGCACTGAAGTTCGCTGAGAAACAAAACAAAAAGTCGTTTTTTCAGTCAAAAAACCACAATGATGGTGCAATGAACAAATTCATTTTTATCTCTACGGTATTCTAATTTTGGTAAGCCCAAAGCATGAAGACGATAACTTAGATGACAAATTTATATTAAGAAAATTTAACATACAAAAAAGGTATCTGAAGTAGGACCATTTTAACCGATCTGTATAGGTACTTAGGTCAAATATAAACTTCATGAACAAAATGTCTATTAGTAGGTGTATAACGTATCATAAGCCTTATATAAAATCCATATTCTGAATGCCCCCTTTTGTAGTGATTCGACATTAACAATTTTTGATTGGTTATTTTTAAAAAGTATGAGGTTTTATTCATTTGACTTACTTAGGTTTGCCAAGTCTTTGTTATGCCTATACCAAGTCCGGACCGTTACGATCTTCTATTTTCCGTAATGTATTTGAGTTTGATCCTCAAAGTTCGATAATTTTGTTACCTTTATTTCTTTAAGACGATGTGACTGTGTAAGGGGTGTCGAGCAATGGTGGGCCTTATCACAACTTGTCCTTTACTTTGTTCTTACTTTATGCCTGCTGTTCATATAGGTATTTTTGTACCCGTAGATTACATTCTTGTTTATTTAAAGTTTCAGATTGTTATGAAATTGAAATTATAATTGCTGCAATGCATGGTTAGATATGGAAATAAAATCACTAAACAGATCATACAAAACATCATCTTAAAGCATGTTTTCTCCATAAAACGCCTCGTCAGATCCTTTTATGTCATATTCCCGTGAATGTTTGTGCAATTCGAAAGAAGAAGCATCATTTTGTAATAAAATGCATATAAATTTCACTAAAAATATGATTTTAATAAGAAACGAATATCTTTGAAGATAGATGCATATGTAATTTGCTTTGAAATTTAATGCACATAAATTAAGAGTCTCTATACATGCTTAAATGCACAAAAATATAAAATATTTCATATTCAGTCAAAATAATGCGATGAGAGTTATTTAATCTACCCGGTGGTACAAATCTACACTTTTTGGTGGATAGATTTTCAAAAACAAGCCAAATGTAACATTAATTCAAGAGAGGAACTTCTCGAGGAGAATCTCTTTGGTAACTCTCTTTTCAAATTTAGACGTCAAGCTTTATTTTTTGATAGTTTTTCTAAAAGCGGGATAAAAAAAGGTTAGGGATATATGGAACACACAAACCGATTCCTTTGTTTCACCTTTAGTAGTATTTAATATGTTAGATGATAAAAGGAATTGGATATCTCAGTATAGTCAAATAAAGGCATCTTTTTCTGCCGATCATATTAATATTCTTAAAAGTAATCATGTAAAACTAAAACAACAAAAGAGATCGTTCGAACTAAACGAAACAAAATTCATACGAGAGGGTAAAGTTATGGAGTCAAGGGATGTCAAACTGAAGCAAATACAAAGCTTCTACAGATATCCCTTGACACCAAACTGTGAACACAAGTGGGAAAGTTACTTTCAAAGCAATATCCAGTGGGATAAAATATGGAGTGCATTGACTAACAACTTTGCACACAGAAAATGCAAACAATTACAATGGAAAGTATTGCACAATATTATTTATACAGAAGAATTGTTACAAAAAATTAATTTATCCAACGGCATTTGTCATTTCTGTACAGAAAAGGAAAGTTTATTACATCTTTTTGTTCATTGTAAAGTGGTAAAAGAAGTATGGGGGGATATTTTTGCCATTATTAATTCATTATGTACTAGAATCGGAACAGATATGGTACAAAATTCTGAAGACATCATAATTTTGGGAAATCAAAAGCTTGATGTAAAACATTTATTAGTTGAAACGGTCCTTTCTATAGTAAAATGGGCAATATGGAAACATAGAAATATTGCAAAATACCAAAAGAGGACCGTCTCAAAATCTATGATATTGAACATGGCAATAAATGACATATATCTTGTAAACAAGCTTAACAGGGGTAGGATAGGCGAGAACCTTTACTTAGAAATGAATAGTGTGTTTGAGCAAAGTATGGACAGCATATTGTAGCTGATCCAGATTATAAACTCCCATCATTGTATCTATTGAAATAATCGTTATTTGATAGTTTATATGTACGATTTTGCTGTATTTAATAATTATAATAGTTACATGTATCCAGGTTATATTGAAATACTTTTGTGTCTTAATTTTACTGTAACTTACATTCTGTGGAACTTAAATAATCCACGCGTAATATAATTGATATTTAAGGACTAGCCACACAAGTTTATAAAGACAGCACGTGCACATCGTCAAAACCTTTTAAATTTACACAAGCTTAATCAATCAATGATGCGTATAGAAGTCGGAAAAGTGAAAACGGTACATATCTAGGTCAAAATACATGTAGCTATTATTGTGAATAGATAATTGATTGATGACATTATTATGATAAGTTTAAGGGAGTTATTTTTCTTTTTTACCTTTACGCTATCCCTGTGCGTGAGGGGTGTAAAAATCAGGGAAACCCTTTACTGCTATCCTGGGCGGAAAGGGGATTTGTATTGCAGGAGTTGTAAATAAAGAATGTATATATCCAAAAAAAAAAAAAAAACAAATTCATTTTTATCTCTACGGTATTCTAATTTTGGTAAGCCCAAAGCATGAAGACGATAACTTAGATGACAAATTTATATTAAGAAAATTTAACATACAAAAAAGGTATCTGAAGTAGGACCATTTTAACCGATCTGTATAGGTACTTAGGTCAAATATAAACTTCATGAACAAAATGTCTATTAGTAGGTGTATAACGTATCATAAGCCTTATATAAAATCCATATTCTGAATGCCCCCTTTTGTAGTGATTCGACATTAACAATTTTTGATTGGTTATTTTTAAAAAGTATGAGGTTTTATTCATTTGACTTACTTAGGTTTGCCAAGTCTTTGTTATGCCTGTACCAAGTCCGGACCGTTACGATCTTCTATTTTCCGTAATGTATTTGAGTTTGATCCTCAAAGTTCGATAATTTTGTTACCTTTATTTCTTTAAGACGATGTGACTGTGTAAGGGGTGTCGAGCAATGGTGGGCCTTATCACAACTTGTCCTTTACTTTGTTCTTACTTTATGCCTGCTGTTCATATAGGTATTTTTGTACCCGTAGATTACATTCTTGTTTATTTAAAGTTTCAGATTGTTATGAAATTGAAATTATAATTGCTGCAATGCATGGTTAGATATGGAAATAAAATCACTAAACAGATCATACAAAACATCATCTTAAAGCATGTTTTCTCCATAAAACGCCTCGTCAGATCCTTTTATGTCATATTCCCGTGAATGTTTGTGCAATTCGAAAGAAGAAGCATCATTTTGTAATAAAATGCATATAAATTTCACTAAAAATATGATTTTAATAAGAAACGAATATCTTTGAAGATAGATGCATATGTAATTTGCTTTGAAATTTAATGCACATAAATTAAGAGTCTCTATACATGCTTAAATGCACAAAAATATAAAATATTTCATATTCAGTCAAAATAATGCGATGAGAGTTATTTAATCTACCCGGTGGTACAAATCTACACTTTTTGGTGATTGAAGATAGATAAAAATGTTCAAAAGGTAAATCTCCTCTCAAAACATAAGGTACCAAACCCAGTCTAATTTTGTTATGCTGTTGGTGCATTTTTAAAGGAGTCCCATCAATTCATTGGCATTTGAATTAAAGACATTCCAAGAAAAACGATCAAAAGAATTGAAAGATAAGCATTCCGGAGAAGAAAGCCAAAACCAGTTCCGAAAACCAGAACAAGGACACCAGCTGTTGTTTTAAGTAATAAAATAGTTACCTCAGCCGTATCGCATTTCAAAGTACCAAAGCGGGTTACTATCTGCTTAATTTAATTTGGTTATGCGGCATAACAACATAATAAAAAGAGTCTTAATTTTATTTTGGTGCCATATTCTACGAATTTTGTAGTAGTGACCATATGGAATTTACACTTGCCTGAGATTATAATATGTCTCATTCGACTTACCCGACAGGTAATCTTTGCAAGAAACCTTACAGTCCCGTTTCTTGCGTCGGCTGGTGTCAGACGTGTGCAAGGCTACTTTATCATAATAATGTCACTAACTGGACGAGCAGACAATCTTACAATACTCCAATGGGGATTAAGTTGATGTACAATTATTTCTGGAACGGTTTAGACTTTATACCAGAGTTCCATTTCTGTTTATAACCATTTATTCACCAAAAACCAAGCTTCAATCCTGCAAAAGAACAAATTCAGGCCATAAATGAAAAAAAACGAAAAAAAAACAAATAAACAAAAATCATTACAAACAAAGAGAATGAAATCAAAAGATATAAATTGATCATCTACAGGAATTTGTCTACCCGAGCTGGGAAGTGTCATTTGTATATCAGGTAACACAGATGATGATATAACATAATGTAAGTGAGAAAGCCGAACATGCTTTTGCTGCCTGGAGACGAATTAGGTTTGATACAACAGAGCAATGAAAGTACAATACAAAATTAATAAGCTTTATTTTCCAATGTGTAATTCATATCTATTTATACATCAGAAAACTGAAGACTAATAGATTCTTAGAAACACCATTCAATTTGGAATAAATGGCAAAAAAAATCAAATAAAGACTTGTTAACATGAACATAGCAAGAACTTAGTAATAGAACCCGCGGCTATATGGACTGCAAATAACAGAATTTTCATAAGTATGAACCCACGGCTAAAGACACGTCACAGGTTGTTGTTCCGAATGAAATTCTGTCTATTGAAGAAATACCATGAAAAAAAATAAATGATCATGGCTTCAAATGTTTATTCATCAATTACTCTTGTGATCCGTGTTATAGCATTTTTATAGTCATTAAAAAATTGGCTCGTCTTGGTGCAAAAAAATGGGGTAGCCCTGTCAACGTAATTGACGGAATTGTCTGACCACAATACAGAAAGTGCTCGCTTACTTCCAGGGTTTTCATGGAATGACATTGAAGGTAATGATGCAGTCGCCTGAAATAAAAGATCTCCTTGGTATGATTTCTACGATGTCACGGTATTATTTTTATCACTTATTGGAGCAAATCATAGCTAAATATAATCAATTATTAATGAGATGTCTAATTTTTTACTACTTTTGATCGTGATTTTCATAATAAAGCTCAGGATCAAAATAGTAAAAGTGATAATATCATCGAGATATTTAGACTTTTCAACATAAGTAGAATAGAAACCAACAGCATTTTGTAAGTTGTATATATTTTTTCAGAGATAGCTATGTGACTCTCACAAGTGATGTGGAGGCTACACTAAAAATATTTTGCTCTTTTGGCCAGTGATAGGTCCATTTTGTAGCTCCGCTATAACAAGGGCTCAGAAGGCCTGCGTCAATAAATTGTTCCTAAAAAATGTTAAGATAGCAAAGATGGCAAAGCTATTCATCATCATCTCCTGTTCATTTATCACAATTTTCATGTTCACCTCTCTGATACAGCCGCGTTTTCTCTGTTTGGGGGTAAAGCAATAATTAATCTAACCTAATCATATCAAGGAATCTTAACAGGACCGCTCATGTTAGAAATAAGCAAAATAATCAGAATCATACAAGTACTATAACAAAGTATTACCCACTGACCAAAGATCAATGTTATACCATATGTTCATATGGAAAACCTATGAAAGTTTTGGACCAACAAATGGATAAACGACGTAGACGAACAACGGTAAATATATTTGACCTATCACCTTCATGATCGGGGCATGAAAAGCGAGATTTGTTCAATTACTTTTTATTGTAAATCGGCCACAAGTGAAATCGTCAGGTTTATCAGCACATTCAGGAAGTCCTCCCGCAAAGATATAATCCTTTTTGAATTTTGAAGGCTTATATCCATATCATAAAAAGATGCAAATCTCAGTATACAAATGCTTAACGTTTGAATAGGAATGAATACAGTTTTAAATAAGTTATATTTTTTTCCTTATTTACTACAAGATGACTCACGACTTATATTGGTCCTTGATGCAAATAAGACCTGATTTGTAAATATCGCTGCATCATGTATACATGATCTTAATAAAAGTCAAAAGATTTATTAAATGATGCATCATCCTACATTATGGGAATCTTAACATAAAGTTATGTAATAGTGTATTCAAACGTGGGATTTATTGCTGAATTTATAGACCTAGATCCAGTGTTTGTATTTGTTGTTGCGTTTATAATCAAACATCTATATTCAGATTCAATGTAATTGACTTGACTGTTTTTATAACTCTGGAGGACAGTGATATGATATGTTTTCGAAAGTTAGATAATTCTTAATTGATTAATTTATACTTTGAAGTACGCATTTTCTGATTTTGAACCTTTTTAGCGGTTTCCACTGTCCTTGCTTTGTCCGCCAGGTGAGGGATCTTTTACGTGCGTTAAGGTCAGACCATGGGTAGTCTTATCTTTTTCCCTTATTTCAGACCATCTTCACGAAAGTAGGCAACTCTTCCCATGAAATTTTCGACATAAACGAGGTTCAGCAATACTATCCGTGAAATATTCGACGTATACGCAAGGCTCTGCAACTCTATCCATGAAATATTCGACATAAACGAGGTAGAACCTTAGTATTGGAAGACTTACGAAATATCTATACGTCCTGGTATAAACTTGTACAACAGCTTGTAGACAAAATTGTGTAGTCATTCACTACAAGTTGTTTTGAAATTCCTAAATATAAAATACATCTTTTTGAAAAAATAATTCAAATGAATTTTATTTTTAACGCCACATCATGGTAGTAAATGTTACAAATTGAAAGCAAGGTCATTTCTAATAGTGACAAACAAACACGCCCGACTCGTAACAAGACCTTCTTATGCACAAATTCAAAGGTAATATAATCAAAATTTAAGTTAGGATTGAATATCATTTCATTTTAATCTTTGATATAAGAAATCTTAATGCATCTTCATACATTGTTAATTTAAGTGATAAGATCAAAGGTATAATCATTTACATGATTTCTTAAGAAAGCAGATATATATCAAATTTCATTAAAATCTAGCCTTTTATAACCGCAATCGGTGTCTGTTTTGATTTCATGTACAACACATTTTCTCGCCATATGTTTTTCTCTACCCTTTGATGGCATCGTGAAACCATGTTTTTAGACAAGACAAGACAAGACAAGACAATTTTATTCTTTAAAACCATGTGCAAACAGTGGTACAAAGAATATTATTTACAAATGATACATAAGCAATTAACACAGTGCGAATGACAAGATGGAGAAAACAATAGAATGATATAAGGATAACAAGTAAAATATTATAAAAAGTATTTGAACACGCTGGGCTCAACCAGGAGGAACAACCTTTGAATTTATAGCCCTGATAAACATGCAGATAATTTTTAAGCTTCCGTCTGTTATATGTGTTGAACAAATTTTGAAATTTCAGAACGTTTGGTCCGTGCCAATAAAACCGATTGAGATATAATTTTCGATCATCTAATAAAGCCGAACAATCAAATAGATAATGAAATTCGTCGCCAATATCCCTAGATTGGCATATATTACACACCCGTTCCGGCCTGCTAATAGCTAGCCATCGCCCAACCTCAATCGGTAATTTATGATTCCCAGTCCTGAATCTGCAGAATGTAATTCTATCTTTATCAGGCAGTATATTCAAATATTGTTCAAACTGAAATAGCGTTTTATATAGTTTATAATTTAATCCTTTTGGAGATATCTCCATATCAGAAAACCACCTCTGAATAAACATATCTTTTAATTTTTGCTTTATAGTCTCGCTTAACCATTTACAATTAAAATTCGATTGCAACATCCATATATTTCTATAACCACATGTATTCAAGATATTTTCAATATAGTATAGCCAATCAGATCTAAGATTGTTCTGTAGAGAGTTTAAAAATAGATATTTATATAAAATGTAAGTAAACTTTTCTTCTTTCCCATTTACAATTCTTGCCCAATAATTTACCATTCTTTGCTTGATATATACTGACATAGGAAGTGCTCCTAATTCTCCATACACCATAAAATTAGGAGTAGATTTTTTTAGGTTAAGTAACAATTTGCAAAATTTTAGATGAACTTTTTCAATCATATCAATGTTACTAAACCCCCAGATTTCACAACCATACAATAATATGGGTTTAACAATTTTATCAAAAAGATCGTACTGACATTGTATAGATAAATTAAGCGATCTACCTTTTTTCAATACACCATACATTGCTTTCATTGCCTTTTCAACAATAATTTTCTTAGCATTAGCAAAACTGCCACTTTTTGAAAAATTCAAACCAAGATATGTAATGTCATTTACAATCTCAAGGTTATTTCCTCCTAAATTAAAGTTTAGGTTTCTAGAAGTTTGTCCATTTCCAAAAATTACTATTTTAGTTTTGTCTGAATTAACAGACAACTTCCATGTGTTACAATAATCAAAAAACGAGTCTAGCTGTGTCTGTAGTTGTTCTGGGCTCTCGGACAATAATACGGTATCATCGGCATAAAGAAGGACAAATAATTTTATAAAAATATCGAACTGATTTTCAATATCATCAGAAATACTAGTATAGCTAGACCTGTGATATTCTTAGAGTAGAAATACTCTTCCAAATCATTCAAATATAGAGAAAACAGGAAAGGAGAAAGGTTTTCTCCTTGTCTAACACCTATATTACATGGAAAATATACTGAAACATTATCATTATAAACAATTCTTGATTTTATGCCTTGGTACATATTGTAAATGACATTGTACATATTTCCATTTATTTCGTTTTTCAGCAATTTACACCATAGACCCTGACGCCAAACAGTGTCAAACGCTTTGGCGAAATCTATAAATGCACAGTATAATTTCTTTTTCTTATTTTTCATAATAGTTACAAGTGTATATATAACAAAAAGATTATCAGTTGTTGCATATCCATGTCTAAAACCAGCTTGATTTTCACATAACAAGCTATACTCATCTGAAAACTTATTCAATCTATCATTTAAAACAGAAGTAAATAATTTACCAAAGCAGCTGATGATTGTGATAGGCCTATAATTTTTAGGATCCTTGTTATCCCCCTTGTTTTTATATATAGGTATAATGTTACCTGATAGCCAAATTTCTGGAACGAGTCCACTACTGAATATAATATTAAAAAGCTTTACATAGATATCACGCATACTGTTAAACGAATGTTTTAAGAATTCATTCGTTATATTATCGTCCCCGGATGACTTATTATTCTTCAGTTTCTTGATAGCATTTTCAATTTCAATTTCATCAGCTGGTACATTTAACTCTTCATTTAAACTATTTACATCTACATTGTCAACTCTATCGTTTTCATTATTTGCACTATTCAAATCCTTAAAATAATCATACAGTAATTCAATAGGTATATTTGGACTTCTTCGTTTTCTACCATTGTTCAAAATTTTCCAATATTCTTTCGGGTTTTTCGATTTTAGGTTATCTATATCTTATTTCGTAACTTTTTTCTATGCTTTCGCATACTCTTATCCATTTCATGTTTATATTCTTTCTCAATATTCTTCAACTCATCGTGGGTTATTCTATTTTTCTTCCGCTTGCGTTTTGCGGACTTGTATTTTTTTCTTGCAGTCTTACAGTTTTCATCAAACCATGGTTTAGGTGATTTCCTGTTATTATTGATCGGGTTTTTAAACACTTTCATATGGACTTCGTTTGTAGCAGCTCACAAAATTATGATTATCCCAAAATTTAGCTCTTTGAAGAATCTTTGCAAAACGGACAGATGACCGTGACAAACCAGAGAGAATAGCGCCCCCAAAAATGTTTGATACAGAGTCTAGAATTAATCAGCAAAATGTACAGTCTTTTATATATATGCATGAGTTTTTGGATTCCCTTATATCCCTTGAATATATTTTTCGTTTTATCTCAGTCTATGACATAACCTTTGTCGAGACAACAATTAAAAACTGAAAAAAAACTGTGACCCACAGCTCTTAAAAGAATACCCCAACAGATGACATATTCATAGGAGTTGTACATCTACATTACAACGATTGTGTAAAATTTTCAGGAAAATCCAAATGGTTTAGAAGAAGATACAGGTAAGCGAAAGGTATCCCTTGTCGTCAAATGGACATGGTTTGTTCTAAATACCATCCTTGTCAAATTTTAGAATATATATATATTTTTTTTCCATGTCACAAGCTTCACTAGATCATGTAAATACTACTAGGAGGGCCGTGTAAAGAGTAAACTATAACATTCAATATTTGTTTTTGTTACGTTTGAAATTTCTAATTTTTCAAAAGTTTTAGGATAATAGTTTCAATTTCATGTCTTTTCCCGGGTGCATATAAAAAAATATCATTTACATTTTCAAATAATTCAGATAGGTGCCACTTAGTCCGAGATTGCTCTGACGTTATCGGCATTTTCCAGCAAGCTGGTGCCGTGGGACTTCAGAGCTCCTTACATATAAAAAACACGGGATTTTAACGAATGTTTTCTCAATGTTAAAATAACTCTTGTACATCAGTCGTTTTAAGAATTAACTGTAATATCTTTTGGTTTATTGAATCATAAACTAAATTTTTCACGGTGCACATTGAATAATTATGTAAAATGTGCACCATTAAAAATTTAGTTTACTGCTTCTATAAACCCAAAAAAAATATTACAGTTAATACTTATAAATAAATTTATTGATATATATCTTTATTTCCTCTTATGCAGAGATTCACATATAAATACATACAGTATGCTGACATTAATACAAAATGACAATGAACATAAGGGTAAATTCAATAAATAATGAGGCATGTACATTCAAAACAAAATCGACACAGAGAAGTTAAGACAAAGCAATAATTATAACACAATTTAGAATAAAAACAGTTCGTTCATTGTATTCCTAAAGGACCTGGATATTATTTAAGAGAAAATGAAAAAGAATGTTTTAAAGTTTATAAATAAAAATAGATTAATTATTTACTTTATATTCTTTGGATAGAATCAAAAATCATAAAAAAAAAACAACAATATTTTCAATATCAAATAATTATAACATACATTTAGATGTACACATATTTTTCACAAGGTGACAAAAACGAATCTTATAGGAATGATTGGTTATTAACAATGTGATTGAGTAGAAGACGTTTCATCATGAAAATCTGTTTTGGGTAAATTTATGAAAACTCAATGTTGACAACTCGGTTACAAAATATAACTATGTTAGCTTGTACAATAAGACGAATCCAACATAATACTTTATATATATATATATGAGTGCTGAAAGTTTCATGAACATACACCTATAGACTAAATATAGACATAAGAAAGCATATCAATTAAAACTCTGAATGTTAACAACACTATTAAGATATGTAATTAACATGTCTGAAATGTAACGCACATACGATGAACGTAAGTAACACAAATTCTCGAAAATTCAAAGCTGTTAGCATCATCAAGTTCATAGTCTGTGTGACACGACAGAATATGTGAGGTGAAGACGTCAGACGTCATATTGTCAAGATATACACTGAATTCTATTGGGTCTATACTTATTAGTTCTTCCCAGAAATGTTCTCTTATGGTGCAAAGGCGGTCACAGGAGCAAAGAATATGGTCTATTATATTCACAAAGAATCTGCCGCATTTCTCACATAGCAAACTTGTATCTTCATATCGTATCATTGCACACAAGTCGATGACGTATTTAGCTGCTTGTAACAGTTTTTGATCCAGGCGCGCAACATGCCAGGCTCGGTGTGGAACTATATGCTTGTGAATAAGCCTAAACATATCAAAGTCAGGATCTGTTGCGGTTCGATGCAGCCATGAATTTTCCTCTATGTCAATTATGGTTGAGTTAACGATTTTCGTCCATAAATTCTTAGCAGGAAAATGTCCAGAGTCCATAAAGTCCATCAGGTAGTGTACTAAGTTATATTTCTTGGTGATTCTAACAATGTCAGGAATAAACCCACTTTGTCTGTTATTGCAGTTGTTTTTAAATTCCAAAAGTCTAAGAATAAAAATCCTTTTCGGCAATAACTTGCTATCCATTCTACATAATCGTCCTAGGAAAAGTAGTTTGCATTTGTCTATGAAGCATTCAACCGGTAGCCAACCTAGTAAGGCTAAACATTTGTCTGATCGAGTCTGTTTCGGTAATCCCTGAAGTGTCTTACACACAAATCTATGTGCGCGTTCTAGAGACAGAAGTTCAGTTGTGGATAAGTGGTACCACAGTTCGCATCCAAAAAATGCTTTGGTGTAACACATGTGCAGAATAATTTTAGTACAGGTCATTGGATTTAGAAAACTTGGATGTATACACGACTTTAATACTGATAGTACAGATGCTCGAAGAGTTTTACATGCATTCAGAGTCCTATTTTCAGATTTAAAATCAGAGCTAAGCAGTATACCAACATGTTTTGTTTCTTTCACTGTCGGAATAACTGAACCATAAAGTAAGAATTCTGTTTCCTGCTGCCGAGTTTTAATTGAATTGAACCTCAGTACTTCACTTTTGCTCGCAGAGAATTTAAAACCCCAGTTTAAGCTATACTTTTGGCATAAGTCAAGCAGAATGTTCATTCCATGTGTAGTTGTAGAAAGTAGAGCGATGTCATCGGCTTGTACAGCGCTTGTCACTCTCATGTCAAATAACAAACATCCACGCCCACTATTTTCAATCTCTAAGAGTAGATCGTTGATGTACACAAGGTAGAAAATAGCTGACAGTACACCTCCTTGTCTGACTCCTCTGCTTAGATTGAACCACCGCGACTGTTTTCCTTTGAATTGTACGCAACTGCGCATGTCTTTGTACATTTCATGGAGTAGAAACCATAGTCGACCTTTAATTCCATAATTGAACAGTTTCAAAAATAAGCCTTGATGCCAAACGGAATCAAATGCCTTCGTACTGTCTAGAAGAGTAACAATTACTTGACTATTACGCTCAATGTTGTGATTAACAACTTCCTGCAGAATATAGCTTGCATGAGTGCTACAGAGAGTTTTTTGGTACGCCACTTGAGTTGGATGTGGGAAGTCTTTATGAAGAGTTACCAGACGTGTGTAGATTGCCTTTTCGAAAAGTTTTGATAAACAGCATAATAATGATATCCCCCGGTAGGAGTTAGGGTCAGATTTAGACTTCTTCCCTCCTTTAAACAGTGGAATGATGCAACTGTCCTTCCAGCACGATGGGGTGTAGCAGGAATCGAGTATCAGGTTAAAAAGACAACATATATGTTTATGCAGAGACTTTCCTCCAAATTTCAGATGTTCATACTGTACGCCGTCGATACCAGAAGCTTTATGTCTAGGTAAGCTATTACAAAGTTTCGAGATCTCCTCAGTAGAGAATGTATGATTTTCTGAATTGTCATTCTTACACCTTGGTAGTATCTCATCTATCATACGGTTAACACGACTTATGTTTTCCTTATCCAATAGACTACTGTCGAAGAGAAATACCTTTTCAAAGTGTGAGGCCCAGCCTTCACGAACTTTTTCCGTTGTATCTAAGAGATCATTGCCAATCTTAAGTTCATTACAAAAGTTAGTTGATTTTCGACTACTTTTAATTAATGACCACACAAATCGTTGATCATGATCTACAGAGTCTTCAATTTTACGATTAACGTCAGATAAATAATCTTCATATGCTTTTTCAAGATGCTTTCGGAAATTAAGTTTCGACTTTTTATAGTTTGAGTAGAAAACATTATTTTGATCCCGAATTCTGCCATTCGATATCCATAGGGAACGTTTATCTCTCATCTCGCCGTGATAGCGTTTTACAGTTGGTGTCCAATAGGGTTTTAGATGTTTCTCAAATTTTCTATGTGGGAGTATCTCAGTGTCAGCACGTAAAACGGCACTTACTATTTCAGTATAGTATGACTCAATGTTTTCTGGTGTAGCTGCTGGAGTATTGACGTTCCACAAGAACTGCGAGACGGCATACGAATAATCGATAATAGCACCGGATTGTATTGCTCTGTCCCACTGCACTTGTCGATCCTTTGTCTCGTTACAGCCCACTTCTGGATTGAAGATGTTATAGTGTATCATCAGTTTACATCGTATAGGTTTATGATCAGATACGTTGAAAATTTCATCATCAGAGACAATGGTGTCCGAAATTGTCCGAAGTTTATCACAGGAGATAAGAATATGATCGATTGCTGTTTTTGGTCCATCAGAGTATGATTGGAATGTTTCAACTGGACCTATTGCATCATTTTGCAAATGAATAGAACACAGGTTGCTATCGTTTATGAAGGATTTAAGAGCGTAGCTCCGTTTGTCATAAACTACAGAATGCCTTGGCCCTTCAATCTTGCAGTTAAAGTCACCTAACATAATAACGGTACCATAATTTGAGTAAACGTTGTACGCATCGACCAAAGTTTCTAGTTCATTTAAAAATAGTTCGTTGCATTGTGTTATCGCAGGTAAGTATACAGCGAGGAAAAACAATTTATCGGAATTGGGAACGGAAAGTTCTATTGCCATAATGCGATTACTTGGTATCTCAAGGATTTGAACAAAAGGAGCAAGGCGTTTAGATACTAAAAAGGCCACACCTCCCCTGTTATTCACATTATATACATACGGGGCGTTGTCATCAACTCCTTTACCGTAACTAACGTAACTCACTGGATCCAATGTTTCTAGAAAACTTAACTGGCAAGAGCGCAACCAATGCTCAGAAAGTGCCATTATGTCTATTGTATTCTTATGTAAAAAATCCACAAGATATGGTGCCCCGGACATAATTCCGCGGCTATTCCAGCATGCAATATTAATTTTGGTATCCATTATTGTTCAATAAATTCTCATGTTTGCCATTCACGAAAGCCTGCCATGGTTGCCAGTCTCTAATGAATATTCCATCGGGCCAGAAATCCGGATTTCGTAGTATATCAGCGTCTCTTGCGTCGCAGTTTAATTGAGCTGAGGCAGTACGACGTCGTGGTTTGTCGAAGTATCGCAGAAATGTCACTCGAATATCGTTCTGCTCCAAATATGACCACATACCATCCTCCGAAGAGACTCTTTTATTTATTCCTCCAACGTAAAATCTGCAAATTTGTTTACGTTCTCGACGAACAGCACCAGAAAAGTTATCTACAGTTTTTGGATGACAAACAGATCTTGGAAAGTGGACTGAAATACTATTTTGATGTTGATCAGTTACTTGTTTTGTTGGTGAAGTGTCTGTTGTCTGACGTTGGTCTGTGGCCTGTTGCCTTTGTTGAAGAGTGCCGGACATCTGTTCTGCTGAAGATTTAGAGGAGTCGATTTCGCCATTATGCACGTTAATGGTCTCACTTCTAACAAGACAGTCACTTTGGCTAACATTCAATTTCGGTTTGTCAGAGTGGGTTTCAGATACCGGTTTCTTTACCATCTCGGAGTAAAGAGCATGTGTTTTTGTAATCGATTTCACGTTCTTTTCTGCGTTTGATATTCGTTTTCGCAAGTCAGATATCGAAGTACACGATGATTTATAATTCTCATGAGCCTTTTCAAAGTTCTCGTCTAAGTCTTTTACTTTAGAATTAATCAAATCAAGTTTCGCCTTCAGACTACTCACACCTGTTGCACGCATATCTGAAATTCTGTTAACTCTATCGGAATCGAGTTGTACTTTCTTGGTCAATTCTTTTAATTCTATTGGAAATTTGTCTGTCTGTTTCTTCACCTTGTTTAGTTCGCAGTCTAAAAGTTTGACTGTGTCTTTTATCTCGCTGATCATGGTTGATTCACGTTTACAGTCATCTTTTAACCCACTCAGAGTTTCAGTAGCTTTTTTCACGTCTGATGCTATGTTACTTATGTCTGTCTCAAATCTCTTTGAAGTTTCGGTCTGTGACACCAGCTTAGATTTTAATGCATTTACTTGATTCTGAATGTTTCTTAAACGTTCGATGTTCTGATTATCGCGTTCTTTTAAAACATTATTCTCCTTTTGAACTTCGATAATTGTCTTGCGAAGTATTTCGATATCCTGTTTGTGACTTTCTTTGATTATTATCAACTCGCTTTCTAGTTTAACCAAGGAATCTTTCAACAGTAATGGAGTTTGAATTTCACCTTGGGACGCAGTGATTTCGTCACCATTCAAAGATAAATGTCTATTGATATGCGCCGGCCTGATACTTAGTGTGTTTTTAAGGTCATCACTAAATTCGCCGACGGTCGCGAGATACAAAACATAGCAATCGCTAGCGAGTTTATTCTCGATTGAATCGCCATTTGCTTTTCTAGGGCACAAACGCTTCTTCAGTATCGCATTTGAATGTGGGAAGTCTTGTCTATTTTTTGCGACTTCGAAAAGTTCATGACGGATCACGTCAATATCTCTGTTGGTAGTATTACAAATATCAATAAGTCGTTCAACAAAAGTATCTTTCGGAAATGCACCAAGTTCAGAGAATATCTTGTTAATTATATCGTTGCTATGTCTATTTTGTGTAGACGTATAAGTTTGAGATAATTGAAAATCAAAGTAAGGATCATGTTGACTACTTAAGAAACTTTGGTGTACTAATAAGTCACTTGAGTGAAGTTCGGTAAGTTCTGACATGACGGTACCGTAACAATTTTAACCGGCGGCACACGAGGGTCCAAAGTCCAATCTGATTTAATCGATCGATCTCCCGTTATATATAGTAGTCATCTACTACGGCTATGGTGTAGTGAGTAGTTTTCTATGGCGTGTAATGTAAAGTTTTTTAAATGTTAAATGGCGATGAATTAAATAAACTCACAGTTCAGAACTCCATATGAAAAGTATATAATTCTAGTAAAGTTTTTAACACAAATACTCCTCTTCAAAGTAGTACATAACTCCAATGTCATATCCCATCGTAATTTTATTGTTGTATTTAACTGTAAGAAAAGTCAATGTTGAAGCATCCGCAGCCACCAGTATCCAGTAGCATCGCTGTTCAGCATTTTCATCACCAAAACGATGAAGGCCCAGTTAAGGAAGGTAATGGTTTGTTGTTGGAGCAAGTTATGGAACAATTATTTGGTTATACAATCAAAGGATACATTCAAAATGAGATAAATTAATCCAGAGGCAGAGAAAAATAAACACAGCCATTTAAACTTGAGGCTCCCCCAAAAAAGGAAAAAGGGGGACACTCAGGTGCAGATCTCTATTATATCATTTTATATTTGATTTTCTTAAAATAAATTGAGGGAACGGATATAAGGTGGTTTAACGAACGGACACTACCATCACAAAGTAACACCCCCCCCCCCCCCCCAAGAAAAAAAAAACACGTTCAAGCGGGGGATATCAATACGTTTTATCTAAAGGCGGACAAAGGCGTCAGTAGTACATGTAGTTCGTGGTACCATTGGGTTGAGTGGTCGTTGGTTCATAGTAACTTGATGATTTATCGTTCCTTTGCTAAACCTTTGTTTGTCCATCAACAAGGATCCGTTAATTGATGGCAATGTTTTGATATTGTGTTTTCATGTTTGTTTATAGTTGTAAGCTTTTTGTTTGCTTATTCCAGTGAACAAATAGCTGGTATGTTGACTTTGAAGAAAAAAACAAAATCAAAACAGAAAGGTCAGTCAACTCTGCGAGGAGTTTATTCTGAACGTAAATTTGAGAAAAAACATTGAAACGGGCATGTATATGATGTACCCTTGTCAAGTATCGCTAGCGACAGAGGCCGAGTCAACAGAGAAGAAGAAGATACGAACTGACCATGCTGACCCTGCAGTCGGCGAAGATGTATTACACATGAATTTATAATCAAGAATTCAATATTACTGATCAATCATGGACCCTCGAGACACAATGACGATACAAACAATAATGAATCAGATGCACATGAGTTATAATCTTTAAAAATATCACAATTGAGAAGTAGCAATTTATTAATTTCTTAATAGCAAAAAGACCAGACTGCCCTCTGAGTATTTTTTTCACCATGTTACAAGTGTTTTTTTGTAGGCTTTTATGGCTTATTTTGTCGTTGTTTACTTTCATCTTGTATTGTGATGAAGGTCATAGGGAGCTGTTATGAATGTCAGAAAAAGTCCCAATGTGCCATATCTTTACAATTTATTTCATAACACACGTAAAATGAAGATTAATGCTGCTCATTTTTAATCCGTGGACATCTTTACAATAAATTGTCGTGGTTTGTCTTTTCAAAGCATAACGGCTATTAAAATTTCATGAATGTAACATTTATTAGTCCTAGGGCCACAAGTTAAATTGTTTTTAGCGTTCCACAACAAATCTGCCATTAATTATTCCAGGACTATTAATTAAAGTCTGTAATTTAGTTATGTTGTAACTATAGTCCATGTTGAAGTGCAGGAGATAGTGAAAAAACTGTGTTTCGCGTGTTAGAAATCGGCGCTTGTCTTGCATACGAATTATTCATGACAGCAAAAAGTTAAAACAGAAACAACCTTAGTGAAAACCGCATCCAAGGTCATTGTACCGTCTCTGCACACATTGTGTACATGATAATCTTATGAAAAGAAATCTCTCAACTCGAATCTTTCAAATTATTTAAAAAAAAAACGTTGACCTCCCCCTCCCCCCCCCCCCCAAAAAAAAAAAACAAAAACAAAAAAACAGGGGTGTTCAATAAAAAGTATATTGTGATATTTATGGAATAGGAATTGGAGCAAAACCATACATATTTTTTACCAAACATCCGGTCGTTAGCATCAACAGTTTAGAACATTTAGATTCATATTGAAATATTGTTATTCGTTTTACTCATATTGTTTGTGTAAAATACCTTACAAGTTGTTACATGTGTGTATCTTCAAAAGACGAACTCCGCAAAGCAACCGGACTTCACCATTGACTACATTATGTCTTACTTCCGTTTAACGATAAGTATACGGATCATGAACAGACGTTTCGCGGGTCTTGAGACAAGGCTACATTTATTCTTATGTTTTGATATCTGTCTTATTTGCTTCTTTACATGTTTTTCCTGACATAAATATATAAATCATTAACACCAATGAATAATCAATGAAACAAAATTTCAACACAGCTGAAGGAGATCCGAGTCACACCCAAAAGAGACACTCAAGCCATTTTTTTATGCTTAAAATAAGAATTTCAAACAAGAATAATAAGAACACGGTATAAGGTCAAAAAGTATCGACCACGGTGTGCAGTGCATATCTTCTTGGAAGTATAATTAATATATATTATATATTAAAATCCTTAGAATATATCTAACGTGTGATGTTTTGTGACAATTAAAAATGAAGGAAATTTTGGACATGTGTTTATCTGTCACCTGTGTCCTTCAGATCAAATAAAGTAGACTTAATGACGGAATAATCAAAGAAGGAAAATGCAACATCATTGTAGATCTACATAACCATGCTGGAAGGTCTTTATCCATGTGTCCTTCGTGCTAAATTGGGTCGTAGTTTATTTCTACATCTTGAATAAAAATGTCGTAAAGATTAAATTGATCAGATAAAAGAGACAACATTACCGTTTAACAACTTTCCGAATGAACTACTTCAAACAGAGCAGGACAAATGAAGCAATACGAAAGAGGAACTTTATTTTTTCTTGTCTTTCATTACACCTGTTAAAGGGTTAAACAAACCTGACAAAACGAATTAAAGCTTTCAACATATAAAATACTACCAAGGAACAACGAGATAAGATTTTTAGCAACAAGGTTAAAACGATCCAAACGGTGCTCTCTTCTGGAACTAATTGTTCAGTAGGATTAGCGGAAGTAATGAAAATACAGCAATATCGGTTTTCGCCGAAAAACAATTTCAGCGAGTCCTTCAACGACTCCTCCCGTGCGTAGCCCTGTTAACAATATGATTACCATCGTCATTTTTGTTACTTCTTTACTAGGGTAACTTCAAAATTGAATATAATCAAATCTTAGATCAGCCACTGTGGTGTTTTTTTTTTATTTGAAAAGGTCGTGTACACTTTACTGAAAACGAAGAAATGCTTTGACTTTTGGATCTTGATATGAAATGAAATATAACCAATCGAATTTATACAGTTTAATGAACCGCTTAATCAAAATGTGAAAAAAAGCCAACTGAACTTGACAACCCTTTGTCAATTCGAATGGTCTTGTCTTCATAGCTGAACAATATTCTGTATCTGTATCTGTACTGGTACGTCGAAGATACCACTTCTGGTTTTTACTCGACGGGGAATATTGATTTTGCTTGTTTTCATGCGCTTTGATGAGTACATGGTTGATTGTAGGTTCTTGACTACCGTACTTGTCATAGTTTGACCTTTGTCATTTCATAGTGTTTCTTTTTTTTTCTCTCTATTTCTCTATCTCTTTTCATATCCCAGCCATTTTTTCTCTTGAAACGATCGAAATATCCCTCTTTAATCAAAATGCATCGCAAATAAGAAATCAAAAAGGCATCGCAAATTAGAGATGCGTTCTCCAGTCTTCAGAACATTTGTCCAAAAATTAAAAAAAAAGACATTGCAATAATAGGCGCGTTCTCCATCCCTCAGGTAACATGGAGCATTTGTTCAGAAAACACAAGAAATGCGTTCTCCATTCCCCAAAACATCTGTTTAGAATAAAGATGACATCGGAAACAAGAAATGTGTTTTTCATCACCCACATATTTATTCAGAAGTCTATTGACATCGGGCAAAAGAATTGTGATCTAAAAACATCCAAATGTCTGATCAGATGACATCGGAAACAAAAGGTGCGTTCTATCAGAAAAGCTTTTCAGAATCCAAAGACATTGCAAAGAAGAGATGAGTTTTCCAGCCCTCGGGTAATAAAATGTTCCAAAGTCAATTACGACTGGATACAATACGTTTTACATCTTTTCAGAAATTCAGACATCGGAAACAAGAGATGCATACTTCGTCTCTCGGAACATCTGCGGGTCAGCAATAAATGGGTTCTTCATCCATTAGAACTTTTATTTGGAGGTACAAGCTAATCGGAAAGAAAAGACGTGATCTCCATTTCTCAAATCATATGGTCAGAAGTCAATGGATACCTAAAATGAAGAAATTCGTTCTGTTAACCTGTTAACCGACATCATAAACAAGAGATGCGTTCTTCAATCCACAGAACTTCTTTTTAGAAGTCAAAAGACTTCAAACAATAGGTACATTCTTCTTTCCTCAGAACAGTTGTTCCGAGTCCGGAGACATGCTTTAGATATAGAAAATGAATTTCTTTAATTAAAAAAAAATCTGTTCAGAAGTCTTAAGTCAACGGAGATCAGAGATACGTTCTCCATTCCAAAGAACATCTGTTCAGAAAAAAGCAGGGGTACCAATGGGGCATCCGAACGTCAAAGTCCGAAAGAGCAGAGACAAAATCAAACTCAAACAAGGACAGGACGAAAAAACAGACTACACATAAAACACGAAAACACAAAAACCACTGAATATCAATTAACAACGCGAACTCTAGTCGTTTGGAGAGTGAACTCAGGCGCTCTGGAAGAGTAAGTGGTTCCTGTCTGCTTTAGCATATTTACCCGTCGCGCTGCCAATATTTCCAATTCAGTGTGTCAAATCCGGTAAAGAAAGGCAAAACAAAACCCTTTGACAGACCAACATCTGCACTCATCTGAGAAAGAGAAATCCCACATTTGCCTATGAGTGCATGATGTCTACCATTAAATTTCTTGAGTCTTGAGTGACGACAGCAACTGGGGAGCAACATAACCCTGTGTCAACAATTTTTGTGTCAAACGTGACGCTCTGCCAAGAAAATCGATGTTATTCCCGCAAGCTCTGGAGCAACGAATCAATTGTGATACGTAAAACCCATAAGCTGAAGCGGACGGAATGTTGCTACACGAAAAGGGAAAGTTGACAACTGGAAAGTTGAAGTCATCCCGTTTGTCATAGAGCTTTGTTGAAAGTTTTCCTTGAGAATCTATTTCAAGATGAAGATCTAAATATAAAGCAGATATCGGAAACAAGAGAAGCGTTATCCGTGTCTCGGAACATCTGTTTAGAGAAAATTACTATATGGAAACAAGAAATTTGTTCTCGCATCTAAGAACATCTGTTCAGAAGTCAAAGACATCGGAAGCAAGAGAATTGCGTTATCTATTCCCCAGAACATCTGTTTGGAGTATAACGTCAGTATAAACAATATATAGGTGCCTGCTTCTTCATTCCTCGGAATATTTGTTCTAAAGTCGAAAGACACCTGAAACAAGAGAAGCGTGCTCGGTTACCTCTAAGAACATCTATTCGGAGATATGAAACATCGGAAACAATATATGCGATCTCCACTCCTTGAACATATATGAAGATATCATAATACATCACAAACAAAGGATGCGTTTGCAAACCCCCATAAAAATTGTTCAGAAGTCCAATAACAAAGCACACAATAGATCCTGTTCCGAAATTTAGACTTTGGAAACAGAAAATGCCTTCTCCATCGGAACACCTGTTCAGAGACCAAATAACCATAGAAACAAGAAACATGTTCTTGTATCACGGAACATCTGTTCAGAATTCCAAAGATATCAGAAACAATAGATGCATTCTTAATTCCGCAGAACATCTGTTAAGTAAGCAAAAAGACATTCGTTTGTCAACCCCCGTAAAATCTGTTCAGAAACCCAAAACAAAGAAAACAATAGGTGCATTCTCCGTCATCATGAACATAGGTCCAGTGGTCCAATTACATATTTAAAACAAACATAAATATGCGTTCTCTGTCCCTCAGAAAACAATTCAGAAGTTCGACGACGTCGGAAACAATAGATGCGTTTTCAAACCATTGCTTTAGCTGATCAGAATCCAAACTGATATAGCAACAAGAGATGAAAATGATATACCTTGGAAACAGACGACACGTGGTCTCTATCCATCAGAAGTTCTAGATCTCTTTAGAGGTCCAAAGACATGCGTTTTCCAACCCTCTGAACTTTGTTCAGGAATTAAATGCCATTGAAAAAATACGTTCTCCATCACCCAGAACATCTGTTCAGAAGTTCATCGGAAACAAGAATACTCGTTCATCGTACCCAAAAAAAATCTAGTCAGAAGCCAATGGTCACTGCAATGTAGAAATGCCATCTGTTCAGAGGTCAACTGGCATTGCAAACAAGAGATGTGCTATTCTTTCACAGGAAAATATCTTTTCAGAAGTCAAAAGACTTATGAAATCAAAATCAGAAATGCACGGACTGGAAACCCATTTTCAGCCTTTCGGCTTGTGAAATTGACCTTTGATCCAAAAATCAAATATAACTTTCACGCAATATACCAACATTTCAAAGTACGACTCTGAAATGTTATGATGGACTGACAGACGAACGGAATCGTTATAACTTTAAACATTCAAGATTTTTTTTATTAGATCGAAGTGTGTCTCTACAGTATTTGTTCATTTTAATTTATTTAAACAATTGTAGAAAGATACTCTAAATCACATTAGAATATTACATGAAATAGGAAATTCAATACACATATACATGTTTATATATGTTGTGTACAAGTTGTAATTTTGTACAAGTTATAACATGTACAAAATATTTGTACAAGTTATAACTTGTACGGACCAAAAATACTAGTTATAACATGTACAATTTAGCCTGTACATATGTTGTGTACAAGTTGTAATTTTGTACAAGTTATAACATGTACAAAATATTTGTACAAGTTATAACTTGTACGGACCAAAAATACAAGTTATAACATGTACAATTTTAGTCTGTACATGTTATAACTTGTACAAAATAATGCAAAAAATCGGGTTTAACTTGTACAACATTTATTTCAAAAGTAGCTACATGAAATAATCATAATTTTAAATAAAAAAAAAATCAATATTGATCAATGTTAACACTTATTAACAAAGTTAATATTTTTTGTTTTGTTTTGACATATCAAATAAACCAAAATTAAAGGAATAAAAGGTTTTTGGTTTTTTTCTTATTTTTTTTCTGCAATAAACTCTGATGCATATTTTTTAAATGTAACTGTTTACAACTACAAGTTTTGACAACATGTTTGGTACATGTCATTCAATTTTTAGAAAAGAATTAAGAATAAATAAGTTTTTACAGACCATACTGATAGTATGTTGTTATAAAGGCAACAATTATAAGTATATGACCAGAAAATGTCAATACATGTACACCTGAAGTCCAATTCTGATCTGATATTATTTCCTTTAAGTCGATCTCTGGATTGCAACAAGAAATATAAAACATTACATGTACATCCCAAATCTGTTGAATATGGTTTATAAAATATATAAATAGGCATTTACATATTTATGTTAAAATCTAACAAAAATATGAACGCAAGAACTTCTTTTTATAATAACTAATATTTAACCTCTGGTACTATTTATTACAAGTGATTTTTAAGACTTGCTTTTTCAGGTCGGTCCACTATTGTGTCCTTTTTTCCTCTATTTTTTTTTTAAGTGAGTTTTCTTTGTGGGTTTCGTAATAAAGTCTCCTTTACTGCTCAACTTGGTTTGGCTTTATGTCACATTAGTTCCCGATTTGCAATTAATGGAAGATGATAGTTTTGTGCTGTAAAACCTGCTTTCATCCAACCCCCATTCCTTTTGAAATGTCCATACCAAGTCAGGGTCATTATGAATCTACAACCGATTCAGTTTCCCTAGTATGTCTGACATTTGGTATTGATCATCTTTGTTCTCTAATATTGTTTTAAGTACTTTATTTCCTTAAAATAATGTTTTGAATTAGGTTTTAAATCCTTATTTTAGTCAAAAGTGTTAGTATTTTAAAAACATTTGTATTAATATATTTTGTACAAGTTAACCCTCATTTTTGTCATTATTTTGTACAAGTTATAACATGTACAGGCTAAAATTGTACATGTTATAACTTGTATTTTTGGTCCGTACAAGTTATAACTTGTACAAATATTTTGTGCATGTTATAACTTGTACAAAATTACAACTTGTACACAACATATATGTAATAAGATCATAACCTACATGTACTAGTAACTCCCAGTTAGTAGGCTGAATTGAACATAATAAAACCATAGACCTGTATATACAGGTCTATGACAAAACTATACAGTATATATTGTGAAGCTCTGCATTTGGAACAGTTCACTAAGGCCTGTTTAGAAATTATCCAAGAGAGAAATTACATTTTATTATCTCTATCGAGTCATGAATCGGTCATTAAAATTTGGAACAAGTTTTGAAGTTAAATTAAACAGAGCGAGCCTATAGCTATCCGTATTCTTGTATATTTTACCATCTAAAATGAATTGACTTTAATCTTCAATTTGATTTCTTGTAATGGTACACAGCCTCTCTTCTCTTGGTTTAATTTATTTTTATACCTTCCATGTTTTATTTCAAGACGGTGGGTACTGATCCGGGGGGGGGGGGGGGGCACTGATCATCAATGCGTAATCTGGTTATATGATAGCTGCTGTCTATGTTCTCTATTTTGACTGTTATATTTTATAATATGCCTCATATACGAAATTTTCCTTGAATTTTATATAGTTTTCAAGTTCGCCATAACCTCCAAAACAGTTTATTTTTTTTTACTTGCTTAATATCTATAAGTTCAATGAGCTTTTTAATATCAAGTTTATTTAAAGTTTCAGCAACTTTTTCAAACCATGAGATTTTCGCGCTGTTATAATCGGAGTTTAGGCTGTTTTTATCCACTGCTATATTTAAGAATAGTTCATTTTATCATAGACCTGTATATTACAATTGTAACAGGAGGGTCGGATGCGCCACACCAGGTGTGCTACATCGTCCCCTCGTGTCTGGGGAACTGTCGTGTACGGTTAGTCCGCAGGGATTGAGCTTAGGCAGAAGGCAATACTCCAGAGATGTTCAGATACTTATTACAAAAATACACAGTTACATATATTGTTAATTCAACATTCAAGCCAAAAGAACGTAATTTAGAAGTAAAGAGTGTCATTGCAAGAAAGCTTACTTGCATAAATATTACACCCTTTGAAGGTCCAAAGGTAAGGACATAGATGCCCCATGGTTCAATTCGAACCCAGTACAAAATATAAAATAAACACTTCAATAGTTCACAGTTCTCTTTCAATGTGGTGCATCGGTTGCATAATAACTTCAAAAGACGATAAAATTCACAGTAATCATCACTTGAAATTGTCCTCAAATTAACGTAATATAATGTTCAAACGTCTCTAATAACACTAGTAGAAATCCTTCATGGAAATTTTGTTGGAATATAAAAGTTTTCTCAACCAAGGGAGATCATCAATATGATTATTTCATCACGCCCCTTTTTGTGGGGCTCGTTTAAGGGGGGGGGGGGGGTACCAATATCCCATATCCCCGTAAATTTTTCATCAAATATCCCATATCCCAAAAAGTGTTTTTCCAGTATCCCATATCCCTGTAAATAAAGTGGACTTAAATATCCCATATCCCAGTAAGTTTTGCCTCAAATATCCCGTATCCCATGAAAAAATTGTGTGAATATCCCATATCCCAATATACCCTAAACAAGCCTCAAATATAGAATATTTGAAAATACGTAATTCAATAAATAAGTTTTCACATTCCACATTTTCCAAGATCTGTTCTTGATTAAATGCTTCTTCTTTGGTGTCCCCGAATTTTTACATTTTGACGAACTTTGTTGTAATTTTTATATTTTTATTTATCACACAGCCTAAGAGAAATAACTCTTTTTTTCTTTATTTTACGCCAACCGTTCTTGCTTTTATAATTTTCTTGTCATTTCCGGTAATTTTTTTTGACAAGTTGGAAATCAAAATGTTCAAAATGTTATTGAACATGCAATAATTTACAGGTATTTTATAAACTTAGAATCGATAAATGTCCATGATAATGGTAACATTTGACTTAAGAAATTCTACAGTGATTGAAATCAGCTGTATCATTGTATACAATATTTTGTACATACCATATTATGCTTAAAAAACAACAACAATTTAAACTTAAAATAGATTTGCAGGACAAACTACATTTATGTAATACATGTGTAACAGGAGGGGTATTGGAACATCTGGAGTGCGAGCTGTTAAGCCACAAAATGTCCGAACTAGATTTAGCGTAGTATAAAGTTTCATGAAGGTGACTTCTGTTGATATGCATAAACAGCTCACAGATCCAGGAAAATAGATACACCGCAACCCCTTGCTACGAGATTGTTCGGATTCGAACACAGGACCTGAGTCTTTGAACGCTCATTGTTGTACAAGGCTAAATGAAACAAAAATCAAGTTGCAACTTTTATTAAAAATATAAAATTCAAGCTATGTAAATAGCTGTGCAAGTAAAAACATTTTAGAATAAATTAAAGTTTTACATGATGATCGAAATTTAAAAGATATGCCAGGTCTGAAAAGACCCTTCCAAGTCTGTAAAGACTTATGTCCTAAAGTCAAGTCTTGTAATATAAGACTATATAAAACGGCTTTTGTAAGGAAAAGCCAAGTATGAAAAATAATATGAACATTACATTTAAATTCATAAGAACATTTGAAAAGGTATTATGCCATGCTTTGAATTGCAAAATTTAACAAATATATTTCATAAATTTATCATTTAGAACATTTTACAACATAATAATAGTATTTAAATGTCCATAAAGTCCAAATCACAAACAAACACAAATAATTGTCCATAATTTTAGCATCAATGTCCACCAAGGCAGGTAATTCCATCTGACTGTAAGCCTTCACCGCCACATTCCTCCCTCCTTAAAAACGAATGTACATGAGTTTCCAAAAGAAGGTAGTGGGAAAGTCAAACAGTTCATCATCACAGTACAAATCACCGTCTCAAAGATGTTGATATCAGACATCTAAGAACAATCAGTTCATATTTCTTTTATATTGTCACCTTGACTGAAAATAAGTTCTGCAAAATAGTATAACAATATTAAATATCACAAACATACACTGAATCGTCACCCAGTGAAATGAAATGTAAATAAAAAGCTATTGTAAGTGTAACTTTTCATAAAGCATATTAACAGACAGTGTGTATGTCTAGGAGACTTTTACAAAGAATAAACAATCACAACGTGACCAGTCTTTTCCATAGACCCTGTGGAACTACATGAACCAGAGGCTCACATTTGCGTTTTAATTCATGTCAGTTCTGCCAAATCGATCAAGTCGCATCTAAGCTAGTAATCTACATAAACAAAATACATATGAAGCAATAATATGAAATAATATGAAAGACTGACGAGCCCTTTACAATGGGTCAATGAATATTAAATTCTGTACAATCTCACAAATATCTCAGTTTCATGAATATAAAAATAAACATGACTAGGCATGTACGTAACAATACAAATTAATATGTTAACTTTTCTAACAACCAGATTCACTGTTATTAACTAACTACTATTCAATACATACTTCAGCTTATATAACTCTGCTTCTGAAATATGCTATAAATTAAAAACATATTCATGGCATCATAACTTTATCAAATTAACCTGTATCCCAATGAGTGAACAAACATTTTACCTCAGATCCCCACAATGGCCACCAAAAATGTAACAGGAGGGGTATTGGAACATCTGGAGTGCGAGCTGTTAAGCCACAAAATGTCCGAACTAGATTTAGCGTAGTATAAAGTTTCATGAAGGTGACTTCTGTTGATATGCATAAACATGATAAACAGCTCACAGATCCAGGAAAATAGATACACCGCAACCCCTTGCTACGAGATTGTTCGGATTCGAACACAGGACCTGAGTCTTTGAACGCTCATTGTTGTACAAGGCTAAATGAAACAAAAATCAAGTTGCAACTTTTATTAAAAATATAAAATTCAAGCTATGTAAATAGCTGTGCAAGTAAAAACATTTTAGAATAAATTAAAGTTTTACATGATGATCGAAATTTAAAAGATATGCCAGGTCTGAAAAGACCCTTCCAAGTCTGTAAAGACTTATGTCCTAAAGTCAAGTCTTGTAATATAAGACTATATAAAACGGCTTTTGTAAGGAAAAGCCAAGTATGAAAAATAATATGAACATTACATTTAAATTCATAAGAACATTTGAAAAGGTATTATGCCATGCTTTGAATTGCAAAATTTAACAAATATATTTCATAAATTTATCATTTAGAACATTTTACAACATAATAATAGTATTTAAATGTCCATAAAGTCCAAATCACAAACAAACACAAATAATTGTCCATAATTTTAGCATCAATGTCCACCAAGGCAGGTAATTCCATCTGACTGTAAGCCTTCACCGCCACACATGAATGATACTCCTTCTTTAAATTTTGGTCCTTCACTAATGAAGATATAGCTAAAAAAATGTAACTTTTATGTAGAGGCTACATAATTTTTTTTAACTGTGCTAGTACTAAAATGTCCGGTCAAAAGCTTAATTGGGCGATTCCAGAAAAAGTCTGTACTCCCCTGTGGAAGATACATGTCCTGGAATTTCCAGAAAAAATTTTGCCCTCAAACCCTGTGGAAGATAAAGGATTTCCAGACTTCTTGCGTGTTATTAAAAAAAAATTGGTTGCCCAAATAGGTGGAATTCCAAACTTTTTCCTAAAAATTTCATTATTTGTCCATGAAAAAAATATTTTTTCATGGACCTCTTCCACAAAGGGGGGGGTACAGAAAATTTCTGGAATAGCCCATTCAGGACTTTCAAATTATAGAGCTCAGTAGGCAGCAGATTTCTACTCCTATTATAAACATGTGATTCTACCAGTGGGAAACAAAATTACCTGACTTTTGGACCCATCTTACCTTCTTTTATGCCCCATCTACAAAAGTAGTGGGCATATAGTGTTCAGGTGTGTCCATCCGTCCGTCCCAAATGTTAGGAGATGGGCATTGTGTCTTTTGGACATTTTCTTGTTATTTCAAGTTTAAATTTAAAACAAAAACATATACATGTATTCAAACCCAAAGATATTGCAATGGAAAATTCAAATTGATAAACACCATCTGCAGGTATCAATATAACACCCAGTTACAATAACATTGGATAAGAAATTAAATTATTGTTAATATTTCCAATAAAACAGATCCACATCTGGCTCATGTTCACAATTTGTATTTTAATTTGTACTTAGGGCGTCAGGTAACCATATTGTTAATCTTATTTTTACTCTTCCAGTCGATTGCTTCCAGTGCCATACCAAAAACCTTTTTTAAAGTTTGATCATAAGAAACTTCTTGATATTCATTTGATAATTACATGTAGGTTATCAGGTTATCCGACGGACTTAATAAAGTTATTGATGGATTCAAATGTATTAATCGGTTATGTTCAGGAAGTGATGAAATCCACCCCATATTTGCACAAAATTGTCAACTTTGTACTATCTCAATAAATTTGGTGTAATTTGGCCATTAGATAACCCAACTTTACATATTAAATTGATTTTACATGCTGAAGGCAACACACATGATATTATATACATGTATATTATCGACAATTGAATGAAGTCATAAATGCAAAATATCAATATTTTTTATATTTGAGCATTTTAAAAAATTACTTGTTTTTCTTAAAATTAGTATTCATTCTCTGTGTCAAAAATATGCATTTCATCACAATTTTTTTTGGATGCATGCACTTTACGAGGGCCATTTGAAAAATAGTAATTTTTCGTTGAAAAAATACTAACAAACTTATTTGGCGTCATTTTTTTATTATCAAAGTCCTTCAAAATACTCCCCTCTAACATCTACACACTTTTTTAGTCTAACAATCCACTTTGAAAATGCCATTTTATAGTCATTTTTGGGTATACTGTTCAAACACTGAAAAACAGCACTTCCAACTGCAGATCGACTTTCAAATCTTCGTCCTCTCAAGCGTTCCTTGATAACTGGATTCAACCAAAAGTCACATGGTGCCAGATCTGGACTATATGCAGGATGTGGCAAAGTCTTGATTGACTGCGCCTTCAAATATTCCGTAACGACGGCGGCCTTATGGGCAGGTGCGTTGTCGTGGAGCAGCTGAATACCTCGGATACCTGTGCGTGGACGAGCGGCGGTGTAATGTTTAACAACTTCTGGAAGCACTTTTGTAGCGTAAAATATTCCTGTTACACTAGACCCAGCTGGGACAGGAATTTGGGCAACAGGACCTTTGGCGTCAAAAAATAAAGCATACATTACACGCTTAATCGTCTTGCTCCTACGCGCAACTTGAGGTCGTTTGCCATTTTCTCCGATCCATACCTTGTTGTCCGCTTTAGAATCAGGTTCAAAAAAGTAAATCCATGTCTCATCACCAGTTACAATTTCATTTAATCTACGTGGATTACAGTGCTCATATTTTTCTAGTAGAATTTTGGCACAGTCTACACGATTCTGCTTCTGCTCATCAGTAAGCAAGTGGGGTACCCATCTGGCGCAAACTTTTCGTAGTTTCAGCTGCTGCTTTAAAAACTAGTAAAAACTGCCGACGAATTAAGGCCCGTATGTGAGGCTATCTCCTCCACGGTATATCTCGCATCTTGAGCAATGAGTTCTCGTACAGCATCTACATCCTTTTCATTAAATGCTGAAAGTGGTCGTCCAGTTCTTGGGTCATCTTCTATTGTCTCTCTCCCTGACTTAAAGCGATGAAACCAACGCAAAACCGTAGGGTATGACAGAGCTGATTTTCCATATACTTTATCCAAGTCCGCTTTAATTTCTGTCGGAGAACATCCTAACAGCGCCCGTATTTTGCAATATCCCCTTTGCTCAATCGTAAAATCATTTTCCTTTTCAGCCATTGTTTTAGCACTATGTAAGACTACGATTACGCGCATGCTGTTTTTTTATATGTAAAGCACGAAAAATCCGTGCAAAAACTATACAGGTAAATAGAGGAATACTTTATCTTTAATTGTATATAAATATTATTTAATTTGGTTTGTTATCAGCAACATGCTCGATCAATATTCAGAACTTTTCAAATGCCCCTCGTATTTTAAATTAAGAGATTTTTCATTGATATTACACTCTAAAATTGCAAAAAATCTTTAAATTTAAAAAATCATTTGATATATAGCCCAGTTTTCTCCAAGCTGTTGATATGGAGAAAACATAAAACCAAATGTCACCCACACAAGTATGAGAAAATTAAAAACTTCAAGAAATACAATGTATGAATTGCACAGTTAAATGTAAGGGATATTTTGATACACTGAACATGCTGAAATAACATTGGCTTCTTTGAAATTCTTGTACATGTATACTGTTTATATTTTCTCCATATATTATCAAATACATGGAAGATGTGATTTCAGTAGATTTTTAATATAAAATTTCAATTAAGTTAGGAATTGATACATTTCATATGCTTAGAAAAAGTCAAAAACTTCAGGAATCTAGGTTTAATACACATTTACTTGATCATGATGATGGTACAAAAAGTGTTGGTAAATTTTGTAAATGATGTGTGATATATGTACATGTACCTCTATTTTTAGAGACCCAATTGCAAGAATACCTGAATTTCATAGTTGAGTTAGCAAAATGCTTATATTTAAGTGGATGTTTAGACAAGTATACATTTTCAATGTTTTAAATATAATTTATATAGTATTTTCTCTCTTTCAGATAGTACATTGTGGTATACGATATAATAGACAAAAGATGGTATTTAGAAGGAACACTAGTGTCTGCTTATCGAGACTGGAGAACATTCTTATGTTTGTTATAATATGGGCATGTATATTAAGTATTCACTATGCCTATCACAAGTCTGGCTCCAATGTTGTTACCGAGACTTTCAACATTCCAAAACTTGAAGGGAACTCTCTAGCAAAGAAGGCTGATAATGTTAAGAAAAACTCAAATCGTAATTTTGACGAAGATGAAGATTTCCTTCAGCCAGATTTGGCTGCAAAAGTTCAGAAAGAATTAGAGGAGAGTAAAAAGGAACAGGAAAAAGAGCTTAAGAAAGAGCAACAAAGAAAAAAGGAAGGAGAATTTTACAGTACACACTCAGAAGAAGAGGTCTATCGGTGGTTTGAACAGAGGTCTAAGAAGGATGTTAAAGTCTCTGACAAGAAGCATCCCAAGATGCCTAAATATTTGATAACGGGTGACAGAATATGTGCAGACGGAAGACCTGACATCTTGTTCTATATACACAGTAAACTCGTTAATGAACATCTTAGAAATGGGATTCGTCAAACCTATGCAAATCCTGACAATTTCAAAAAGTTGAAGATACGAGTTGTCTTTATCTTAGGCAGACCTACCAGTGATGCAGAAAAAGATAAAATAAGAAAAGAAAGTGAGAAGAATAAAGATATTGTTCAGACAGACTTTGAGGACAACCATAGAAATATTTGTTGGAAGGTCGTGACCTTTCTACAGTGGGTTGTTGACTACTGTTCTAAACCACCTCCAGTGTTTATTGTCAAAGTAGACGATGATTTCTTTGTAAATCCATTTATGTTGATTGAAGACTTTATATCAGAGATGTGGGACAGACAAGACTTTGTTGCATGCCATTACAAAGAAAACAGCCCTGTTGTCAGGAACGAAAAAAGTAAATGGTATATTTCAGAATCCATCTATCCTAAAAAAGATCCGGATGTTTTTCCTAAGACTTGTTCAGGTTATACAGTTATTATGCCTGGTGACATTATCCCGACACTTCACAAATTCTCATTGGACACCCCCATCGTACCTGTTGATGATGCATACCTTTTCAGTGTTTTATATGGAAAACTTGAAGATCCCCAGTACATACAGATGTTAGATGGCATGACATTAAACAAAGAAACAGGACTAGAAGATTATAAAAGTAAAAAGAGACTACAGTTTATGTCTGTTAGCTCATGGGGTGACACAGCTGAGAACTCTATTGCTTTGTGGAATGGTACACTCAGCCATTTGACTTCTTTAGGAAAAAAGTTGATTAATGAGAACAGATTAAAACCAAAATAATATTAAGCAACTAAGATCTTTCTTTAACTTTATTGTCTCAGGACAAATTAGGTTTTTGTCCATGTTTTTGTCAGACTAAAGGTTGTTTGAAATATACAAAAATATCTAAAATGAGCAAACCATACAAAAATGTGTGTAAAAACTTTGTATATCATCAGGTTCTGGTTTCAAACATATACATTTTTTGGATATACATTATAGGATAATTAATTGGGTCTAGTGAATAACCAAAATATGATCACGAGTAGGTGAACACACTCAGATTTAATGAGTGTGCGGAACTTGTTCTGCCCACGAGATAAATCTGAGTGCGTTCCCGCACGATTGATTATATTTTGGTTATTCTAGAGACCCAATTGATTATCGCATTTATTACATAGATAAAATGCCGCTATTTAATCGTTTTTTAACAAATTGATTTGAATGCTGTATGAACATGATGAATTTAGACCACAGCCATGACAGCATGCATGCCAAAAAGGCAATACATTTCAGGACTTCATAATTGGGTTTAGCGGGAAAGGACGCAAGAGTGAAAATATTTTGGTTATTTCACATTGTGAATTTACCAGATTTTATTTCACTGGGAAAAATCGTTATTTCATATACATCTATGAAATAAAAGTGTGTTTTCAACATGTTCCAGTGTGATTAAAGTATGTTTAAAGTTGCAGTTCACTTGGTTTTAAGATCTGATTAAGCATGAGCATTTTCATTTGCTTACATTTATCAATAGTGATTTTTTTTATATGTTGAGTGTATTTTCTTTTGTTGCAATAGAAATTTATTTACACATAATCATGGTTTGCTTCAATTGTAGAATGAGCCTTGCTTAATTGTTTATAACAAAATGTGTACATGTATATCAGCAAAGTGGGTAACAGTTCTTTCTCTTATTTGAAAAATTATATTAGTTTAGAAAAAAAGTTACATTAAATACAAGGGAGATAATTGTTTAAAAACACTGACATATACACATGTTCATGTAAGCATAACTTGATATTTTAGTTCAGAATATGAGAATTGTTTTTTAGCTCACCTGGACCGAAGGTCCATGTGAGCTATTACCATCACTTGGCGTCCGTCGTTGTCCGCGTCGTCGTCGTCGTTGTCGTCCGTTAACAATTTTTAAAAAATCTTCTTCTCTGAAACTGCTGAACAGAATTTCTTCAAACTTGATATGATTGATCCTTAGGGTGTCCTGCACAAAAATTGTGTTCGGTATTTTGATCCGTCAAAAAACATGGCCGCCCTTGCTAAAAATAGACCAGGGGGGTCAGACTACTGTTTTTGGCTTGTAAATCAAAAAGTATAAGAGATAGATGAAATCTGATGCCACGCTGCTGCTTCAGCATCAAAAGCTCTACAAAAGTCCCCATTGAGTCGAAGTTGTCAGATGACCCCTTATGGGAGTTACGGCCCCTTAAAGGTGAAAAATAGCATTTTTTCATGTTTTTGGCCTATAGAATGAAAACTATTGCAGATAGAGAGAAGCTGTTGCTTGCTTAAATGTTCAGCTCATTTAGCTCTACAAAAGTCTCCATAAGGTCAAAGTTAACAGATGACTCCTTATAGGGGTTATGGCCCCTTAAAGGCAAAAAGTAGAGTTTTTGGCCTATAGAATGAAAACTTTTGCAGATAGAGAAAAGCTGTTGCTTGCTTAAATGTTCAGCTGGTTTAGCTCTACACTAGCCTCCATAGGGTCGAAGTGGTCAGATGACCCCTTATAGGGGTTACGGCCCCTTAAAGGCAAAAAAAAGTGTTTTTGGCCTATAGAATGAAAACTATTGCAGATAGAGAAAAGCTGTTGCTTGCTTAAATGTTCAGCTCATTTAGCTCTACAAAAGTCTCCATAGGGTCGAAGTTGTCAGATGACCCCTTATAGGGGTTACAGCCCCTTAAAGGCAAAAAATAGTGTTTTTTGGCCTATGGAATGAAAACTATTGCAGATAGAGAAAAGTTGTTGCTTGCTTAAATGTTCAGCTCATTTAGCTCTACAAAAGTTTCCATAGGGTCAAATTTGCCAGATAACCCCTTATAGTGGTTACGGCCCCTTAAAGGCAAAAAATAGTGTTTTTGGCCTAAAGAAAGAAAACTTTTGCAGATAGAGAAAAGATGTTGCTTGCTTAAATGTTCAGCTTAATTAGCTCTACAAAAGTCTTTTTAGGGTCGAAGTTGTCAGATGACTCCTTTAAGGGGTTATGGCCCTTTAAAGGTGAAAAATAGTGTTTTTTGCTTTGGAATGAAAACTATTGCAGATAGAGAAAAGCTTTTTATTGCTTAAACATTCAGCTCATTTAGCTATACAAAAGTCTTCAAAGGGTTGACATTAAGACCAGGTGAGCGATTCAGGCTCCTGGGAGCCTCTTGTTGTGTTGCTTATAACTTTTTTTCTGTGTTTGCTGTTTGTTATTATTTGACTTAGGTTTTTGTGTCTAAATCGATGTTTTGTTTGTCAGATGTTTATGAAACTTGTATGTTTATAGATCATGAGAAGAACTAAAAAGGTATTGAAAAGGCCAGTTCTGTAAATTGAAATTGCCATGTTTAAGATATATTTCTTCTCTGTACATATTTGGATGTACATGTACATGTTTAAAGTAAAGTTTGAGAGAGCCATGTCTGAACAAACATTGAATGACAAGTTAAACTTAGTGTGTTCAAAATAGGTTTTATAAATAAATCCAATGCATTTGATGCTATCATGCTATTTATTTTAATTTGCTTATGTTTGTTATTAAATTTTTACCATATTAGTTGCTATCAACAGTATACAAAGATATTTACTTTTTGGTGTCATTGTTATAGGTGCTTGATTGTTGAATTTGACATAGATATACATGTAGATAAGTTTAGCAGTTGTTTTATGTAGTTTTGTTATGTACTTGTGACTTTTTTGTTTGTGTTTTGTTTTCATATTTTGCTGTTCTGCTTTAATATATGTACGTGCTATTAAAAAAAATGCATGGAGGACAGATTTGCATTTTTCCAGAAGAAACCACATTTGTAATTATTGTAATTAGGAGTCTAAACATTCTAAGTTAATACAAAATATTTGCTCAAATAGACCACTTACCATCGAAAATATAATTAATCTGCCTTCCACCCCACTACACTTTTCTTGTAGTAGCTCTGCTATTGCACAAATTTATGTACATTAAGGTATCTTTTTTGAATATTTGTTAAAGAATTTATTTCAGACCTAGTATTTTGATTAAATGTACATGTAGCTTATGTTATAAAACTTCAAAGCATAATAACTAAATTTAATATGATGCCAAATTGATTTTAAATACAACATGTACTGTCCTGTAGCATTTAAGCGAGCCAAGAAATAAAGAGAAACTTTAAGAAATCTTGCTTTACTTCATGTAATGCATCATGTTATGATATATATTATATTATAGGTCATTTGTGTTGTTGGTTGAAGTCTTGTAATGGTAATGTACCTTATTATAATTTTTGAAATATTATTTTTCACCTAATAAACTAAGATGCTAGAGTGTATGGATTCAAATTGCTCTCTTGCTATACATGTAAACCAAAGTATAAACACCTAATTGTAATCCCATGTTTTATTATTTAACAGTTATGATATATTAAATGTTCTTGTCTCATATTGTAAATAAGTGAAGATTGCTCAATTGATTGTTTTCTGACTGTGATTAATTGTTAGAATAAAACATAAATCAACAATTGAAAAAAACAAATGTCATAAGGGAGCAACCATTTGATTTTTACTTGGGGAAGGGGGCTATGGATACTTTTTGCATCCTGTCTTTTTATACCCCCACTCGTAAGAGAGGGGGCTATATTGCAATCACCTTGTCCGTCCGTCCGTCCGTCCGTCTGTCCGTCCGTCTGTCCGTCTGTCCGTCCGGTTTAATTTCTCTGCTTCTACTGGATGGATTGGTTCTAAATTTGGTACACAGCTTCAGCATGATGAGTTATACTATGCCTACCCTTTCCAGGTCAGTCCATCATATACTTCCTGTTTTCCAAGCCGACTTAGGCTTTTTTAGGGGAAAAAAAATTGGAATGTGAAATTTTTCGTAACAGATTTCTTGGCTTCTACTGGATGGATTGGTTTCAAATTTGGTACACAGCTTCAGCATGATGAGTTATACCGTGCCTCCCTTTTCTAGGTCAGTCCATCATCTACTTCCTGTTTTTCGAGCCGACTTAGACTTTTATGGGTAAAAAATTTGAAAAGTGAAATTTTTCGTAACAGATTTCTCGGCTTCTACTGGATGGATTGGTTTCAAATTTGGTACACAGCTTCAGTATGATTAGTTATACCGTGCCTCCCCTTTCCAGGTCAGTCCATCATCTACTTCCTGTTTTCCGAGCTGACTTAGACTTTTTATGGGTCAAAAATAGACAATTTTTCGTAACAGATTTCTCGGCTTCTAGAGAAGGGATTGATTTCAAATTTGGTATACAGCTTTAGCATGATGAGTTGTACTGTGCCTCCCCTTTCCAGGTCAGTCGGTCATCTACTTCCTGTTTTCTGAATGGCCGAGTGGGGGTATGCTTAGCACGACTTAGTGCAACCCCTTGTTATTCTAGGAAAAACTGGAGCCTGGATTTTTTTGTGTGCACAATTTTTTTTCTAATTCATCATAAGTTTTCACCCCAAAACTGTATCTTGCCTTTTTTTATTCAAAACAATTTTCTGCCTTTTTATTTCCTGATTTTTGCCATCCTGCTTTTTTAAATCAAATTTTTACCATAGCCCCCCCCCCTAAAAATCAAATGATTGCTCCCTTAATATGAATGAACTTGATCACATCAAAATAAGATGATTTGTTATATTTTACATGTACATGATGTATATACACATATAAAAAAGATGTTAACTGTAAAACAAGATAGTTATTTACCAAAAAAGTCTTTATTAAAGAAGAAAAATGTAAGAATTAGGAAAAGATTTTTAAAAAAACATTGTCTTAAGAATGTAGAATGATGTCTTAGAAGGCATATTGAAGATATATACAATTGAGCTATGAACAATTCAGGTACATGTATTTTAGTATTCTATGTAGCTGGGTACCAAATTTGGGAACAAAAACCAAGAAACTATTTTTTTATAATTTTTCTGTTTTGTACATTTTTTTCTAACTAAATCTTTCTAGCATCTTTATTGTGATACTGAATGTCCTTATGTTGTTTTGACTTTCTAAACATTCCACCTATACTTTTGTATATTTGATGTTTTGAAGAATTTAATGTCTATTTACTTACATGTAGTTGTTCTTGCATTTTACTTGCTGTTATCTTTAATTGTTAATCTTTAAATGCATATCCTTGAAACTGGAAAAAAAACAAACTTGAATTTCATTATAAGGTCAAGTTCCTTGAAAAAACCCTGGAATTGGATGGTTTTGCAATTAATACCGTATAGCTGGTAATTTGCGTGAGTTGCAAATTTGGCCATTTGTGTCCAAAAGGGGGTGTTTAAAAGCAGTCTTAATATTTTGCTTTAATAGAACATAGAGAGTATATAAAATTTAGTGATCTTTAATTTTAGTGATTTCTCTTATCTTGTGAACAAAGTGAAAATTAAAACCTTGTGAAAATTTCCCCTTATACGGTATATTTTTGGTACTGTTTCACAGAAAACGTTTTCAGATTAGAAAAATTTTGTAAATCCCTTATGGACTAAAATACCCTTGAAAAGTCATGGAAAATCCCTTGAATTTTTATGATTCCAAAATGGTGTCATTCCTGTTATGTAAAAATGGTGTCAACCCTGTTAATGCAAAAATGGTGTCAACACTGTTAATGCATTCCTTTGTAACATATCTTTGTTTCAACAATATTTTACTATTTATTGTGACTTTACATGTAACTTTTACATATTTTTCTTATTCGAGATATTTTTTGTACTTTCATAATGCTGTTTATTTGTTATGTATTAGAATTGTATTAGCTAGTATACAACATTTTATAAGCATAAACATTCCTTAGAAATCCAATGTTGGTCAGTGTCTGTTTCAGTTTTGAAAAGTATTGTGGTCAAGATTTTTTTTAAAAATTGAGTTATAGAAGAAAATTTTAATTTTTATATGACCGCAAAAAATTTGCGGATGTATAATATTATGATGCTGTCATCGTCGTCATGTCGTTGTCATTGTGGTTGTCGTCGTTGTCTGTTAACTTAGTGTATACACAATAACTTTAGTTCTAGTAATCCAAATGCAATGAAATTTCACGATGATTTACCTTACCATTAAAGGATGGATGGGATTGATTTTTGGGGTCCGTAACCTATTAGGGGCCAAAAATATACTTTTATGTTTGTTGCCACGATAACTTTAGTTCTAGTTATCTGATTGCATTGTACTTTGGCAATAATGTTCCTAACCATAAAAGGGTGTATGGGATTGATTTTGAGGGTCCCCCCTTTTTTGGTTTCGAAATTAGGGGCCCAAAAGGGGCAAAAAAAAATCAAATATTTTATTGTTTCCACCAAAACTTTGGTCCTAGTTGGCTTATTGCTGTGAAATTTGTAAAGAATGTTTCATACAATAAAAGAATGAACTGAATGAACTTGTGCGTGCCCCCTTTTCCTTGTTGAGTAATGAAGGGCCAAAAGGGGTCAAAATCGAAATTTTTTATTAGTGGACCGATTTTGAAATTTTTTTTGCATGTTTGTTCTTGTCAAATAGTGGATGCAAAATTGAGAATTAATTTTTGCTACCATATCTTTTTCCCCTTATTATGTAATTAGAGGCAAAAAGGGACCAAAATCGATTTTTTTTTACTTGTGATCGGATTTTGAATTTTTTTTTTGCATGTTTGGTCTTGTCAAATAGTGGATACAAAATTGAGAATTAATTTTTGTGACCCCCCCTTTTTCCCCCTATGATGTAATTACGGGCCAAAATCGAAACTTATAATTATTTATTTGTGGTCTGATTTTGATCTCCTTTGAAAAAAAAAATCCTTTAAAAATATTATTAGAAAGTCCATTAAAAGCTGCATGTGTCAAAAACCTTTGTCAGTCCACCATGGGCTGCATGTGTGTACAAGGAGGCCTAACCGTTTATCGAGAAATATGGTCCGTTAAAAGGTGTTTCACGGTTTTTGTGGTCCGTTAAAGTCGCCGTGACAGTCCGTTAACCAGGTATAATCGAGAAAAAACACTGACGGTCAGTAATTAATTTGTTCTATCATAATTAATACGCATTTTAGATTTATAAAAAATACATCTGTCAAAATGAAAATGAATGACTGTTCGATACGATCTGCATTTGTGTAAAAATAGTTCTATAAAACTTCATAAAATGAAAAGGCGTGTGGCTCCTTAGTATTTTAAAGGTTGAAAATGTAAACATGTTTACTTCATTTTTATCCATTTCTCTTTTTATATAACAAAACCTATGTTTTGGTTGATATTCTTAGAAAGTACAATAATGTATCAACATTCTGTTTAATTTTCAATGCTCTATGTTATATAATAATTTTGTAATAGGGGAAAAGTAATAAAATATGGTCCGTTCAGGGCTGATGACATATTATTTTGTCCGTTAAGTTGGTCCGTTAAGTGCCTGTGACAAAATATTATGTCCTTTTAAATAGCATAAATAGAAAGAAGATTAAAATAGTTTTGTTTGATATGACATATCATAATTATATTATAAGGACTGAACGCTAGTATACAGAAGAAAAGACAAAATTCATGTGGATTTATCGAAACTAAAATACATGTGTCCGTTGCTACTGTTGTGTATCATTAGTTAATATTTGTGTTGAAATTAATGCTTTATAGCTCAGATGATCAATCTGTTGACCAAAATAATGAACTGCTCATTAAGGAACAAGATATTAAATACGAAAGAATATGGAATATGTGCCAGAAAGACACGATCCATATATTGAAATGATTTTGATAAATTTCACTGCGTGTGAAGCGCTTTTCTGGATTAACCTTCATCAGACACGCTAGGAGTAAAAACCTTGGAAAACCGGTAGAATATTAGAGTTGATAAAACAAAAACAGAAGCCAAAAAATATTACAACAATGGCCAAACAGATAAATTTATCAATTTTTAAAGAAATAGCCAAACGTTGTCAAATTTTGGAAATATGTAAAGACTTTGTTTTAAGAGGTAAACGTTTTATTGATCAGTAATTTAAAGCATTTCAATTTATACATAAACCAATTAGCAAGGTTTACCCTTTATCTATTTTTTTCAATATCTCTCCTGTCGCTTTTTATTTTTTTTTCATAAATAAATGTAACACTATATTATTCTATTTGTATCATATATGTAAGTATTTCAAAATAAAATACATTTAAATAAAATTAATAATTGTGTTCAGATTTATTTCTTTTGCCACAAACTCGTGTAAATATTTTAGGCATTTATATTATATTGAAAATAATACAATAATTTTGGGAAACCAATCATTACAATCTTCTGACAAAGATATCATCGATTTTGCCAATTTTAATAATTGGGATTCGCTATATTAAGGTTTATTTCCATCAGACCTGCATTTTTGAAAATATGAGACATGCATCATTAACGGACCTAAAAAGTGTCACGTGCCTCTTAACGGACCATGTTTCTCAAAGAAATACCAATTTTGGCATTTTTGTCCCAATATTAATATTTTGGTCAAGAAAATCCTTCTCTTATGTTTTTATTGTGCAAGTAGCACAAGACTTACTACAAAAAAAAATTTTCAATGACAAAAATAACGTATTTTAATGCATTTTTCGTCATTTTAAGGACACATTTTGGCAGAGGGTAGGTCTCCGCCTTTTCGTTTTGCGAAGAGGTGTCAAATCAAATCAAAATGGTTTTTGCGGGAAGTTTTTCGTGAATAAAAACCATTTGGACACATCTATCACAAGTTTCTCTTATTTACTATATTTTAGCCTCAGAGTTAATTTCGTAAAAAATAAATGATTTTTTTTCCATAAAATTACTTAACAGACTGCCTCATGCAACATATAACAGACAAAACCGTAATGTTAACCTATGGTAGAAACACGTAACGGACAAAATGCCTTGATAAACGGTTAGGCCTCCTTGGTGTAGAGCAATTGACTATCCATATTGGGTCTAAAGCGTACAGGGTTCAACATGTTGCTGTCGTATCGTGCTGCGCTTGGGGAAGCTTTTTATTTTAGGTATAATCATGATCAAATTACATGTGAAATTTGTTTTAACTGTTATCTTATATATATATTATTCTTAAAAAAAAAATCAGTCATAGAGAAGAAAAATGTTTAAAATTTCATTAGGTATAAACAAAAAACAATCATATCATTTAAAATTATATGCAAAATTTAATTTGACCTTCGTATCTCATAAATTATTCTTTCTATAAATATAAATAGGTATAGCTTTATTTGCTTTAGTTATACTGTTTTAAGAAGAGCTTTTAATGGTAAAATTTCTTGTGGTTTTGTAACAAATCGAAGTTTGTATAAGATATGAAAGTTTGTTATATTGTTTATCATTGTTATTTAGTTTACTCATAAAATGTTTGTTTAGTTATTTACGACTCACCTTTATATTACAAGATGTTATTTTTTATAGAGTATTGCTATTAAATACTGTGGGGAAATAGTTTGGACTTGTTTTTGTTCTTTAAATCATATTAACATGTCGGTGATAGGTTCAGAAATATGTCTTAAATTTTTTTTTTGAAAATGTGTAAACAATGTGTAAGTCAATGTGTAAGTCAATTCTAATGTGCTGCATCTGATCCTTAACTATCTACTGAAGGCATTTATTAACATACATGTAATTAATCAATTGCACCCATCTGCAAGTGACAAGAAATTGCTGCTGATCATCTTTCAGAAATTTACAAGACTAAAACATTTAGTATTCTTTTTATCGGTTATTAAAAAAAACCACATTAAACAAGTTTTCAGTTCAATGACATTACAAATTAGGTCATATTTCATGGCATGACGTCACTGATATTTCTTGTATAACGGACTGTCTATGATACTAAAAAAATATCAGGCAGATGAGATCAAAGGGAAAATCCGCTAATTACCAATAAACCAGTATAAATGAGTAGACAAAAATGACACATGAGGCAGAGAATCTTATAAGACATTGTCTTACCAAATCATCTACGTAACTTAAAAATGCAAACTGATTAAAGCCAAAAACCTATTATAAAGTTGTTGCTGGGTATAACTACAAAACATGCATGATGGATCTCAAACCTATCAATGAAAGATTTTGTGTTTTAATGTTGCCAGCCTGTCTGTCATTCCTATAGTCACCTGAAATTAAATTTCCTGAGCATAACTGTTGAAAGGTCTAGTAGGACTTCATATTTCAACTACCACACATTAAAGAGGTAAGGAAGCTTAGGTAAGGTAAGGTAATATACATGTAAGGCAATGCAAGGTTGAAGCACAAAGAAAAGCTATGAGTTGTGGGTATAAAAATATGTACTAAAACATTGTAGCCCCACCTTGCAACATGACCTTTTAAGCTTAATACCTGGCTTAAGGTCCATGTGAGCTATTGCCATCACTTGTCTTCTCTCATTGATTGTTGTTGTCCATTTTACAATGTTTTAAAACAATTTTTTCACCAAAAAAATTGTCCCCTGATACTACTGAACAGAATGTAATGAAACTTTGTTTGATTGCTCCTTTGGATATCCTTAACAAAAGGTATGTTTTGTTTATTGGTCCTTAAAAAAACATGACAGCTGGTACTAAAATAGAACATATGGTATATTCACATTAAATGGCTCAAGGCTCAGAACAGATAAAAAAATTCTGAGGGGTCTAAGGTTCTATAGAATCAAAAGTCTCTGTTGGGTCAAAGTTGTCAGATGACCCCTTGTAGGACATGCTATTTTTAAGGTTAAACAATTCAATTTCTATAATGTTTTAATATGACCACAAAACTTTGTGATCGTTTAATATTATGGCGGTGTTGTTGTCATCTGGGAACATTTGGTTTTGGTGCAATAAATTAGGTTTTCATTGACTTTAATATGGCATGAAAGTTTGCAGATAGAGAAAAGTTGTTGCTCACTTAAAAGTTCTGCTCATTAAGCTCTATATAAGTCTGCATTAGACTGAAGTTGGCAGTTGACCTCATTTAGGACATATGCTCCTTTTAAGGTAAAAAAATCACATTTCTTCATATTTTTGACTTATACTAGATATTGTGGATAGAGAAAGCTGGTGTTCTCTTAAATGTTCAGCTCATTAAGCTCTATAAAAGTCTCCATTAAGTCAAAGATGTCAGATGACATTTTGAGGGGTTATGCTCCTTCAAAGATTAAATCATGTTTTTTGCATACAGAATGAAATCTATTGCAGTTAAAGAAAAGCTGTTGCTTGCTAAAATGTTCAGCTCATTAAGCTCTACAAAATTTTCGTGCAACTACTAATTGCAGCCTCTTGATATTTCGTATGTAGCATCAGCTTGGGGTCCCATACTGTAGGATTATATTTCAGGTCTTTTGCTCACCCTATTCCTATTCAAATCCATCCATTTTTGACTAAGACAGATTTTTAAACCCCACACAACGAAGTTGCGAAGGGTATAATGTTTTTGACTGGTCCATCTGTGATCAAAGTTTGTGAACGCAACTCCTCTTAAACTACTGAACAAAATTTTACAATACTTGGTAAACAAACAAACCAACAAACAAAATATTTTATTGTCAATCAAAGATGCCAGTTTATTTCAAGAAGTGCACCATATGAAGTTGTGCATATTACCAGGAATTTATGATCCGCAAATTTTTGTGGGAGTTGTGGCCCTTTGGACTTAGAAATTTGCAGAAAATCCTTATTACAGTTTGTGAACGCAACACCTCTTAAACTACTGAACAGAATTTAAAGAAACTTGGTATGCAAGAAGTACACCTTATCTAGTTGTGCATGTTACCAGGAATTTTTTATCCACAATTTTTTGTGGGATTTATGGCCCTTTGGACTTAGAAATTTGCAGAAAATCCTTATTACAGCTTGTGAACACAACTTCTCTGCAACTAAAGAACAGAATTTAATGAAACTTGGTATGCAAGAAGTATGACATATGTAACTGTGTATGTTATCACAAATTTTGATTTGCAAAAGTTTACAAGCTCAAAGTTAATTTTTGTAGTCCAATAGCAAAACACCTGAAGGTTAACCTGACTTGGGACAGATCCCAAACATTATATGCTCCTTTACTTTCCCAAGAGGGCCTGGGTGACCGAGTGGTCTAAGGTGCTGGTTCAAATACCACACTATTGATCACTAGCTGATCACCACTCAGGTTTTGTTAGAGTACCGCTTGTTATTTATAAAAAGAGGGCATGTAATGGGACATTAAATGATACCCCGCCACGTTATAATATCAAAAGTACATAAAATTTGATTTCAAAGTGGCCTATCTCGAAAACTGTTTTTCGGATCATGCTGGAAATTGAACTTGACCTGTATTTTATTGTACTCAAAAATAGCTGTACAAAATATCATTTGAATCCCATGACGCGTTTTCAAGTTATTGGTCGGAAACTCAAAATTTCATGAAATTTGATTTTTCAAAGTGGCCTATCTCGAAAACTATATTTTGGATCATGCTGGAAATCGAACTTGACCTGTATTTTATTGTACTAAACAGCTGTGCAAAATATCATTCAAATCCTTTGACACGTTTTCAAGTTATTGGTCTGAAACTCAAAATTTCATGAAATTTGATTTTTCAAAGTCGCCTATCTCAAAACTATTTTTTGGATCATGCTGGAAATCATACTTGACCTGTATTTTATTGTACTAAACAGCTGTGCAAAATATCATTCAAATCCTTTGACGCGTTTTCAAGTTATTGGTCTGAAACTCAAAATTTCATGAAATTTGATTTTTCAAAGTCGCCTATCTCGAAAACTATTTTTTGGATCATGCTGGAAATCAAACTTGACCTGTATTTTATTGTACTAAACAGCTGTGCAAAATATCATTCAAATCCTTTGACGCGTTTTCAAGTTATTGGTCGGAAACCTTTGGGGGACAGACGTAAGGACGGACGGACAAACGGACAGACAGACACCAAAAAAAACTGAGGGTATAACATAATACCCTGCCACTTAGTGTGGCGGGGTATAAAAAGGGAACTTTCCCACCTGCATGTGATTAGGTTTGTTAGTTACCTGCAAGGTCGGTGGTTTCCTTTGGGTACTTTGGTTTCCTCCTCCATTAAAACTGACTGCCCTTTATGGCCCTGGTACCTCAAAAAGGACCTTAAACACCAAAACACACATACACACATACTTTCCCCAAGGTTGTATAAAATAAAATTGTACAGATGTTTTAAATTAAAATTTATTTGATTTATTCTATAGAAATAAAACAGTCTATTTATGGAAGATCTATAAGAATACAATAAAATCCAAAACATATCTAAAACCATTACATAACAACTAGAATCAAAAATGTAAACATGTGAAAATATATCTAAACTATCAAATGTAAACAAACTTCATATAAAATAGTAAACAGGCGCGTAGCAACCCGTACGCATAAACGCAGTTGCGTACACATGGTCAAATCAGCAAAAATAAAAAATACTGTTTTTAAAATCGAATTTCGCAAAACATTTTTACTGTTCACCCTTTCTCCACTGGGCACTATCACCTCCTACAGAATTGTTGATCAAAATATTACATTTTACCCACCTATGTCATGTAAGTAATGATACATGTACCTCCGCGTAACTACTTTTGATAGGGTGAATCATTGTACGCACGCCCGTTAGCCGTGCACCCAATTTCTCAGGATACCGTTTCCTAATCCTCAACTCATACACATGGATTTTCGTGAAACTCAATTTTTGTAACTTTGTAGTAGCTATGCACCTCCCATGTTGAAAGTTCGTCTGCTTTATCAAAGGAGTGGTTCTTGCATGTATTTGTGTGCAGTTTTCCATTTTGATTAGGTATTAATTAAAGGGGCATAAAAATTTCAAAATCCATAACACCAAGACAAAGCCATGGCCAGGGGATCGAAATCCCGTATTTTCAGTATACGATCATGCATCGATCACATGATGTTTCCTTATAAATATTCCATGATCAAAGTGCCCATAAAAGATCACAAAATTATGTAAGGACAGAACACAGCTACAGCTAGGAGTAAGACCGAGTAACATAAACATAGTGATTTCAGTGACTCTCTACCCTCTCCACATCTTTTTTTTTTTATCTGCATAAAAATTGTATGCACTGCTTTAACTTGAAAATATAAATTCAAAAATAAATTTGTTGTCTTGTTTAATTATAAATAAAATCGTTGTGCTGCATTTATGTTTTGTCATTTTAAATGAAACAGAAAAAAAATACCGTCTTGAGCACAAACATTCATAGGTCAAGAATCTCTACAGTATA